>OX104115.1:15808779-16408779 GCA_944474755.1 Limnoperna fortunei | reverse complement strand
AACTGTAGAAATAAAAATACAAATTGAACGAGTCACATTTCATTTATTTCTTTTTATTTAAAAATTATATTTAATTATTCAACTTCGTTCCAATAAAATAAAATAAAAAGTTGCAAGGTATACAGGGCCGTAACAACCACCGAGGCAACTGCCTCCTCTAGGTTTACAACCAAAAAAAAAAAAAAAAGTGTATTTTCCTTTGTTAACACATTACTGTCTTAACTATTTTATGCCATTCATAGACCATGTCTTTACACATTTAAATGAACGATTTCCTGATTAACTTAAATCTATGTTCTATGGTAACTACCTTGTACCATCGCCTGTTCAGTAATTAAACGAACAAATAATTCTTGACATGAAAACGGAATACACCACTGACTTACCATACCCCCAACGACTAAATGCAAGAAGTAGAAAGATGGGTCAGGAAATGTAATAATTTGAATCTTCCAGATTCTGTCAAGACGCTTACAGAAAGCAAATCCGGATCAGGGGCGGATCAAGATTTTCGAAAGGGGGGCCTAAAAGGGGATATCGAAAAAGGAAGGCCACGAACAAGGTTTTTATAGAGTTCAGTAACCTTTATTTGGTACAGTATATACAACCGAGATATCATAATAAAGGAATTAGTACCATTAATGCATTAATAAATGGCGAGGACAAGCTGGGATTACATTTTTGCCTTTGGCGCTGGTTGTTACCTTCCCTGTTTTCTTTCTTTTTTTTCGTTTCCTTTTTTTAAAGGTGGGCATATGCCCCCCCCCCCCCCCTTGGATCCACCACTGCAGATTTGTAGATTTGTATCCGAACATCCACACTATACTAAAATTGATTTTAACACTGCCAGTTGGCTCTTGCTCATGTGAGAGGTCTTTCTCTGCTTTTAGGCATTTAAAAATTTGGTGCAGAGCCACGATGACTGAGAACCGTCTATGTGGTCTAGCCTATGCTCCACGTTCCCAGAAATGACACTGACAGCCAGGTAAATCCGAAATCAGTTCTTAAAAGATGGGATATGGGTGGAAGCAGAAAGAGTTTATGGCATTCGGTGATTACTTAAGAACAAGACTGATGACTATGTATATGTTGTGACGTTTTGTAATTAAAACAAACTCAAATTCATAAATTAAAACATATTGTCCAGGATTCAGGTTTATTTACTTAAGATATTAGGCACTGGAATCCCAGCAAAGAGACAAAAACAACAAAATATGGAAATACTCCAAAACTGATTGTTTAAATTCAACATTGTTAAAATAAGGGAGAAAATGAGTAATTTTACGTCGATTTTTGCAAAATTGTCTTTCCCCCGGACTCCACTTCTTAATGTGGCCTCACTCGGCAGTCACCAAACCCTGCCTCCATTTTATGACCCTAGTTACGGCCCTGGTATGGATTGCCAGACAATGCCAAAAAGTATGTTCTTCATTAGAATCATATAAAATTTATAGATTGTAATAAAGTGACATTAAAAAATATTTTCTATTAGGCCAACATTTTTTTATTATCTGATTTACAAACCCGCCGACCCTAATTTCCCTAAAATGAAAATAAAAATAAAAGAGTTCAATTTTCATTTTATTTTTATCTTTTGCGCCGACCGGCGATCTCTGTTTTTCAAAAAATATAACATGAACACTTTGACCATTTGAAAGGAATTAATAACTCTCTAAACAACACTAAATATTTCATATTCCGGCTCTCTCAGATAGATGAACCGCTGACAAGTTGTTGGGCCTTGGAAAATAACTAGTCTAAGGTTGACGTTTATTTTAAACAGCAACAGACAGTCAGATATAGCGTATGTGTGTGTGTGTGTGTGCTAAAATAGTTGTTGATTGCCACAAATCACAGTGAAAGTTTTGTTTGTCCTTCGTTTTGAATGGCGCGGGGGTGAATAGAGGAGAGGAGAGCGACACAATCATAAATATTACGAATCTATAACTCAAGTATCGAATGTCCAAACAAGTATAGAAAGAAAAATGAATCCATCATTGACGATTTCACAGGTGATGAAGAAAATGTTTTGATAAAATATCTATAACAAATGAAACACAAAGCGTGTAACAGAACACTTGGAGATACAAATTTATTCTGTAACAATTGATGGAAAGGAAGTGCATAGTCAAAGTAAACATCTACAAATGATCAAGATGGTGGGATGTCATTATTGTCAATGAGGGATATCATGCAGTACTCCTACTGAAGCAGCATATGATGCAGGTAATTATTCTTTCTAGCCCCTTGGCAAATGTACATGTAGCTTGTAGTTAGATGTAAAAATCTGTCAACTAGTGTACATGTAGTTCCACAATTTTGTGGACCTCCAAATGAACTTTCTTTGTTATAATATATATAAATTTTACTTATGCTTATAACATTTCACCACACTCTCCCATTTTCAAATTTTTTTAAACAAGTAAATGTATTAAACAATCTATATAAAATATTTTATAAACCACCAATATTGCCTGACATTTTAATAACATTATTACAATGTTTAGTTCTGTATCTGTATGGTTACGTCAGAGATTCCCACAGTTGATGAAAACAGGTTTAACAGGACTGTAACAATATTAATATACTGATACAGCCAACCTATTGGAAAAAGTTCTTATAAATTATCATATTTATTACAGGAAAAACTATACTGTTCAAACATCTACATCTTTCATTGTGGGTAAATACATGTACTAGTACATGTATCAGCTTATCTGTGGTAGAACATGAAGAAATACAGACTGACAGAACAATTTGAGAGTATACACCCATCTGCCGTACATGTATGGAATCTGGAAAAGCTATTTAACCATGAATGGCAATAAAGACAAAGGAAAAACAGAAAAAATAACTTTACAGTATAAACTGCCAGTAAGGGAAAAAGCGTTATAGCACAGTTCCTTTGCTTTTATCCTTTCAGTATTTTATTTTGTGCTATTTTGTGTCATGCATATGCTCAATACACCAGTCATCTTCTTTTTTAAAGGTTGTGAGGCAACATGTTTTGTAAGTACATGATTGTATTCTCTTGTTTCTAAAGATATTTTGATACATGTTTTTAATTAGGACAGTATACCACATTAAAGGATTTTTAAGGAAACCAGATTTGAAAATTATTTAATTCTTTACTATCTATTAGTATGTAGCTGCTACTAGTAATTCAATGTACAGTGTCTTGATGCTTATATGGACTGCATTTATATTCTAAACTTATGAGATACTATGATCTGCAAAACATCAAATATGGTAATAATTAACAATATTCAAGTCATTAAACACACTTTTACAGCACACATGTACATAGATTACACATTGATAGCATTCTGCAAACTTAGTTTCACCCAAAATACATAAAAACTGATGTTCAGTAAAATAAAAAAAATGATGATTAAAATTAATTTATTTTTATTTTTTTGTCGACTGGAAGTTTTTCAGCCTTTTATTTTTATTTCGATCCCCGACCCTATTTTTTCATGTTTTTTATAGAAAAAATGTCGTAAATCAGATAATTAAAAAATGTTGGCCTTATTGATTTTTAGAAAAAGATGTTGGCAAGATATTTTCAATAAAAAACGACGCTTTTTTTAAATTTTCTTTCTTATCCAAGATGGTCATTAAATTTTGTATTACTTTTCAATAGTTTTAAATGCTCTCTAACTTTTGGCGACTTTCAAAACGTTTGATGTCAAACATTAATTAGCCATGTGTAACAATGAATTTGACCGCCAAATTTTCTTTAACTGTTGATTAGTATCAAACTGAAAGAAAGAAAATACGGCTGCATGTATATTCTTTCAGTTTGGAAATTTGTTAAAAAATTACTGTCATGAAAATTAACTAGAACTAGTACAAAATACAGTAGTCCTCCTCTTATATGATCCCCTCGCCAGCGACCACCCGCCTCATCCGGCCGAACCCTGATGCATTAAGTGTTTCTAACGTAAAATTACCTCTCGCGAATGACTACCCCTCAAACGCGACCAGCGACCACGTTTTCGTGACACAACAACGTAAATTCCCCTCACGAACGACCATTTTCACTGACCGGATGTTTATTTTGGAATTCTCGAATGGAACGTGATTTAGTTTTATTATCGTAAACCAGATCGGTAACAGTTCAACGACCGGTAAACAAAATGTCGAAATCGCGTAAAAGAAAGATGTTTAAGCTGGATTAAAGGGGAAAACAAGTAGGATATTGTAGATCAGTTTGATTTCGGCATTACTGAAATCAGGTTTCTTACTAGAAGACTGAAAATTTCAACAAGGAGATAATAGTACAATGTACCAACATAATCATCAAAATCAAAATTTACAACAAATGATGTCAAAAACTTGGGGAAACTGGAAACAGAGAGAAACCTGGATTTTTCCAAACTAAACGGAACCTTAATACACTACGAAGTGGAACCTGGGCAGACAATAAAAGTGATAAAAATAATGATAATGCAGATGAAACAGGAACAGAAACTTTCACTGATAAGAAGACTTGGAATTCTTATATTATCTTTACACATTTTTAACAGATAAAAACTGCATGAATTCTTTTTATTTTTATTTACACTGAATAATAAAATACAAATATTTATTATGTGTGATTCTTGATCACTTCACAGTTCTTGTTGCTAATCAACCCACCAAGCTCTATAAACCTGTGTTAGTGTGTGTATATCCCCTCAAGAAAGACCACCCCCATTATAAGACCACTTTCATGACTCAGATTGGGTGGTCTTATAAGAGGGGGACTACTGTACTACTTTTCTGTATTGTTTTGACTTGACTGAAACCAATATTTAAACAATTGTTTCTATAGGATACATCTGAATTTACATTTTTTTTCATACACATGTATATGTAGCCAACTATCCAAACCATGAAAACATAAACTAGAAAGTATAGAGTAAATGTACTGGTAGTATGTGTTTGAGTGTTTGAGAATTCTTAATTTAAGACAGTATATGATGTTTTCTATACATGTCTTTAGATAGTATTAACAAGCATATCTATGGACACTGGAATATTATCATATAGACATAATTATGTCCAGATAAATCAGTGAGACTAATCTAAGCCTTTTAAATTAAAGCATAACACAATGTGTACTTAATTTTTAGTTTTGTGTAGGGGACTTGTAAGAGTCTATTTAGGTATTATGACCAGAGTGACTTTCATTCTTTCTTTGTCTTAGTCTGTTTTTAATGTGGTATCTTCCTTGTATCTTTTATAAGTAAAACATGTTTATTTTTAATAACAACTTCAAGTAATTTCTAGTTATAACTGCCAAAGTTGGGAGTTTTTATAATTAAGTAAACTAGCTTAGTATTTTAATAAAAATGTATGCAATGATGTAGCTAAAACATTGCCATAAGTGGCTTCAAAACTCAAATATATAACATAAATAAATGTTGTTTCTGATAAAACAAATTACAGGTAATTTACCTGTGATAACTCTCAGTATTATAAAACTGACAATTAAGCATCTTTTACTTTTTGCATTTCTTGATGAATCTGAGAGATAAAGCAGAACAAATTCCTTACCTAATTCTTTAACACGTTATATACTTGCAGTACAGTCTATATTTAAAACTTACATTTCTGAAATAAGAAAATGAATGTACGTTGACATAATTTGAAATTGATTTTGAACAAACTGCTGTCATGTTCATATTTGAAGTAGATTTTACCACTGTCAAGGATTCTTACATGTAAAAAGTAATTCCAAGGTCAATCAATGTGCTATCGGAAGTATCAATCACTTTGTTCATCCTAAATGTCTGCTTTTTGGGTTAGGTGAAAACTACCCACCTGTCATGTACTGCTGTTTGAAAACATATATACTAAACTGCCAACTAATCGTGCATGGTTACAAAGAAAATGACATAATAATTGTGAAATTAAGGTCAAGGTCAGATGACACCTACCAGACTGCCATGTACTATATAAGCAAACTATATGAAATAATGTCATTCCAACTGCATAGAATCTGAGAAAACTGCCTAATTTTAGTGTAGGCACTGGACCAGTTCTATACTACTTGCATCTATGTATGACCGACAAAATTCCTGTGCAGTTATATATTGTTTTATCTGCCAGCTAGATTTAAAAAAAAAATGTGCATAGAATTTTTTTCACCAATTAAGTGTAGACATAGAAAATGTCTAGCCTGCATTCTGCATCAGAAACGAAAAAATATTATGTCATGAGAATGGCTTAAATAGCATTACATTGTTACAATTTAAACAAGAAACCTGTGAGCTACTGCTCACTCAGTATACCCCGCTATTCACATCATTGAATTGACTGTCGGTAAACAGGAAGCAGATATTCGACCGACTTGAAATTGGTACTCGCAATATATAACCACATGGCAAGGCCACATATAAAATGTCAAGTGGTTGTGATAAGTAGTTGCTGAGGAAACTGTTATAAAATTTTTGTTGTGGACGGAAAGACGGCAAGGGTAAACCAGTATAACCCTCTTCTTCGAAGCGGGGGTATAAATGCACAATGCATGGTTACAGTGGAACTGCCCTTATCTAAAAACTTTTAACCTAGTCACTGGCCCGTGAAATTGGAGTCAAGGTCAAGTGACAGCTGCCAGACAGTCATGTACTATTCATCAGCAACCTATATACCAAGTTTTGTCATCCTACCATGCATGGGTACCGAGTAACTGACTTTAACATAGTTGCTGGACCGTGAATTTGAGGTCAAGGTCAGGAGACACCTGTCAGACAGTCATGTACTATTCATCAGCAACCTATATACCAAATATTGTCATTCTACCATGCATGGGTACAGAGGAACTGACCTAATCCAAAAACTTTAGCGTAGCATGGTCTATTAAATTGAGGTCAAGATCAGATGACACCTACCAGACAGTCATGTGCTATTCATCAGCAACCTCAATACCATGTATTGTCATCCTACGATGTGAGACTTAATAATATGAAGAGAACAATTCAGCAAACATAAGTATCCCCAACTTTGTTCAGGGAAAATAATAATAATAATACTTATCAGAAATTTAGCAACATAAAAAATCTACCACAATGTTCTGTGGTGATAACAGATTGCAAACTGACCATCATGAAATTGTCGGTATTAGTAAACTGATTGGATGTAAATCTGACAAAATTTTTTTTTCAGAAGCTGTTGGCATGTGTATTCCATAAGTTGCTTACTGATATTTCTATGTTAAATTATGTAAG
This sequence comes from Limnoperna fortunei, assembly GCA_944474755.1. Lineage (NCBI taxonomy): Eukaryota > Metazoa > Mollusca > Bivalvia > Mytilida > Modiolidae > Limnoperna > Limnoperna fortunei. The sequence goes on along the minus strand of OX104115.1, from coordinate 16,401,565 downwards.
TTAGTGGCACAACAAAAAATTAGTAGAGGAACACAGTGCGAAACAAATATCATTGTGAATGATATGGTTTAATGATTCGGGCAGTTTTTGAGAATCAACGATTTATCAAATAATTAATGACTCTACTAGCCATATGATATTATATGAAAATGAACTCACCGCTATATAGGATATGGACAAAAGATCCATACACTATATGAGCTACAGATCCATATAAAAACATACGGCCCTTGGTACCATGAATTATTTGAAATATTATACTATCAACAACTCCAATGACTCCCATCTATATATCTATAAAAAACATAATCGTGTCTGCTAAGGGTTTCATGAATGAAAAAGACATTTTTACAAACTCATGTCCCTTCAAATCTTTTTGTGCAAATATAGAATGAAAACTACAAATTTTTGGGTACTTTATAAAACAATGTGTGTAAAACTTTAATAAAACAACACAACAAGTTAAATCAACAAACTCCTAAATTAATAATTGAGTGTATATGGCCCAGTGCTACGTACATGTCATACATATAGAAAAAAATGCCTAGATCAAAAAGGGAAAGAATATGTGTAAAGTATGATATTATAAGTTAGCAGTAAGTGATTGTAAACATATCTAATGGTAAGTAATTCTAATGATTGACAAAGTCTTCTTCCGTCTTACCTTGCACTATCAGTTTACACACTCTTTTACAGTTTTTTATCCTGACAGAGTAGACTCCTTTATCAGCAAGGGTTGTATTGTATACAACAAGTCTGTGAAGTTTCCCATTTCTCTCCACTTTATATCTTTCTGAAGTCAGCTCAGTGTCATCTTTGAACCACTCTGCTGCTTGCTCATCATCAAGTACTTCATATTCAAATTGTACATTTTCACCCTCTGTACAAGTCTGAGAATCCAATGCCTTAGTGAAATATTCTGGAGGGAAAAATCAGAAACAATTTTATGTTTTATGCCTTTGTTTGACTACATCATATGAAATAAATTAGTGCAACATTGATAGATCAACAACCTTTTTCATTTTCTAATCATCAATAACATGGGGCTATGACTACAAGATTGTGTGATTTGACAGAAAAAGTAAATTGTGCAGCACTGTATGAGCAACAAGTGTGGATCTAACTGTTGGTCTTTATAATCACTCGGATGCAACACAAATCTTCCACTTACAACCTATGTAATGTTATATATTTTAATATTCAAAAGACACAGTATTTTCTGTAAAGTTAAGAAATATAACTTTTCGTAATAAGTAGAACATTTTAAAAGGGAGATAATTCAACCAATAAATTCATGCAGGTCGCAGTATACAGTTCCTGAACATTGGCCATCAAGCTAAATAGTTCCTAAAAAGTGCAAAATTGGATAAAAACTTGATTGTCCATGTTTAATGTTTATTATATAACTAAGAGTCATATTAGAAGGCTTAAATGACATCCTTCAAAGTCAGGGGTTATGATTCCGGGTTCAGTCCACCATCACCCCTGACATCATACATATATATTTTTTGGGTCATAAGTGAAGTTGCTTCTAACCTTGAGAAGTACCAATCAAAATCGTTTAATACAAAATCTGCATGATGAACGTAAACAAACACATGAGGCTTAAAGAATATGCGAATACTTCAGTAATTTGAATTGAAATTGATAAAAATATATCAAGTATCTTATATTTAAATGTGTGCAACACAAGATAAGGTGTGCGACAGCTAATGAGACATTTTTTTATTTCATTTTTGAAAAAAAAATACTTGAACCATGTCAATTCCACGAAGACGAAGCTTAAATTTGTTCTTGTACTCACCCATGTTCTGTGCATATCTATATCTCATATACATAAACATAGGTGGTACGATAGATTTTTAGACACTTTATTTGAATCAAATTCCAAAAACCAATTAATTTAATATGGTTTACAAAATAACCACGGCACCCTAAACCCCTAAACAATGTACACAATTTTGATTATTTTGAAACTAGTTTGTACTATAAATAGTAAATAATATTAATCTTATATCCATATCTATAACAAAACATTTGCTATGTAAGCAAGTACCAGTATATTACTCTTCAGGGACCTACTAAATTTTGTAGAAAAAGGGCAGGTATATTTTTTGGACAATTATTTCAGAAGAACCCCACAGTCAGTAATTCCAAACTGAGCAAAGAGCATATAAGGAAAAAAGAAGTATTCTAAGCAGAATTCTATTTTAGACCAAACATCATTCCCTACCCCTGTCTACATAAAAGATGTGGTTGGTTATTTATACATGTACCTTTTACAGATGTAAAAAATCCAGAAATTCTCTTACTAGGTACTCCTGCCTAGTACATCAAATAAAAACTAGATATCAGTGTATAGCTAAAAATTACTGCTATATCACCACTAGATGGCGACACTCAGACAAGAAATATATTAAGTATGATGTCAGGTGTAATGGTGGAGCGAACACGGACCCCTGACTTGGGAGGATGCTTAAATGAAAGCTGTAGAGAAATATTTTAAATAATAATAATCTTTTTGCAGAAGGGTGTAAAAAAATAGTCATTTTGTTCTGGTCAATTTAAAAAAAAAAGTTGAATGATCATAGAAATATTCTTGTAACATCTTTAAAAGATGAGTTTTAATGCCTTGCATTGATATGTGCTATGAGAAATGTTTACACCTATACCTTCAGGCTGCAGCTTCAAAAAATGACCTTATTTGCAAAGCAGTCCATGAAAACATCACAACCATTAAACAAGACCATAGATGCTACAGTGAAAATCTGCATTTTCTAAAATTTTAGAAAGAAAAAAGAAGTTGGTGAAACTAAAGCTTTTAGGAATATTATTAAAGTTTTAATAAGAGAAAATGCAAGCAAATATTACAAATTTCTATCACTTTCTAATACTTTAATTTTAATTGTCTAAATAAACATTTTCTCCTATATGATTTATGTAAAAATTGCCTTCAAGGCAATAATTTTCAAAAATTTATTGTGACCTTTGATGGTCAGTGAAATCCCATTTGTTTCACTAAAAGTCATAACATGTGCATCAAAGCTATTAAAAACAATTTTTCTGACAGATATGTTGACCTGAGATATCTCGAGGACAACAACTATCATTAGTAGATATATGATTTTGCTCAAACTAAATGCTTCAACAAAAGTTATTGTAAACATGTCTACTGACCAAGAACTTTCTCCTCTCTTACCTTTCACTGTAAGTTTACACAGTCGAGTACAGTTTTTTATCCTGACAGAGTATTCTCCTTTATCAGCAAGTGTTGTATTGTTTACAACAAGTCTGTGAAGTCTTCCATGTCTCTCCACTTTATGTCTGTCTGATGTACTCAGATCATTACCATCTTTGAACCACTTTGCTGCTTGCTTGTCATCAAGTACTTCACATTCAAATTGTACATTTTCACCCTCTGTACAATTCTGAGATGTCAATGTCTTGGTGAAATATTCTGGAGGGAAAAATCAGAAACAATTTTATGTTCTATGCCTTTATTTGACTACATCATATGAAATAAATTAGTGCAACATTGATAGATCAACAACCTTTTCCTTTTATCTCTTCATCAATGACACAGGGCTACGACTACAAGATTTGACAGCAAAAGCAAATTGTGCAGCACTGTATGAGCAACAAGTGTGGATCTAACTGTTTGTCTTTATAATCACTTGGGTGCAACACAAATCTTCAACTTACCACCCATGTAATGTTATATATTTTAATATCCAAAAGACACAGCTTTTATGTAAAATTAAGGATATCTTAAATTATATGCATCTTCATTAAGTTATCAGAAATTTAAATTTTTTTTAAAAAGTAGCAATTTTTTAAAAGGGAGATAATTCTACAGATTAATTTATACAGGTCGCAGTATACAGTTCCAGGACAATTGGCCATTCAACTCAAGTTCTTAAAAAGTGAAAAATAATTTGAAAACTTCATTGTCCATGTTTAAATGTTTATTGTATAACTAAGAGTTTTATTAGGAGACTTAAAAGAAAGCCGTAGAAGAATATTTTAAAGCACAAGTGTCTTCTTGTAGATGTGTTCAAATAGGGTCATATGTTCGGTATAATTTTAAAAGAATTAATAAGTGAAATATTCTGGACAGAAAATGAGCACACAGATCAACCGACTCACATCATTTTCGTGAGAAGATGTATGACACGATGAAAAAAGATATAAACAAGTTAGAAGCGATGAAAACGTAGGTAAGTTTATCAAATTTGTTTATGTTTTAAATTTACTATAGCAAATAAAATATATTAAAACACGATTTAGCAAAGATTTTCCAATAGATATATTCAGTTTTTTAAGCTCTTGCTTTTATTTTTGTCCAACTTATCTTATAAAATAAACGAAAAAATGCAGATATAGTTATTAAAATGCTAAAATGACCTTTTATGATATAATTTTGTTTCAAATCGGCCGTTTAAATGTCAAGAATATTCCTTTAGCTTTCGTTTGGTGCCAAAAATGTATCTTTAAACTAATGCATTAACAATATTCATTTGATTTTAATTGCAGAGTCAGAGAAAGTACGATACGATATAAATCAGTTCAATGATACGACTAAAACAAGAACTATGACTTTGTATAAGCTATGAAATTCTGCTAACCAATTGAATAAGTATTCACTTTAAGAGTTCGTAACGTAATAATATATGTAAATTTTTGATTTTCTTGTCAATATGAAGCATGAAGAGGAGGATGGGGAAAATTAATTTTGATAACTGTGCATACAATATACAATGAACAAATTGCGACACACAATAACATATGCAGAAAAGCTTTCAAACTATACTTTGTATTTGTATGCAATTCTTATTTTATTATGTATACCAAACGAAAATAAATTAGAGACATATTGTTTTTGTCTGCTTCATCTTTTTTCTTTTCTTCTCCTTTAAGGCTGATATTTTCAGCCAAATTTATTTGACAGTGCAAATCCCATACTAATACACGTTTAGGATATGCAAGATAGCTTTATATAGTGTTACATTCCACTTTTCATTTTTAGGAGGTTTATATTGGGTTTTTGGTAAAAGACATCCTCACAAGTCAGGGTTTCTGTGTCCACGAACCCCTGACAAACTTAGCTAAGAAATTCATGGGCTAGAAGTCACTATTTTGATTGGCTACATCATACCTTAATGTAGCCAATCAAAAGCTCGCTTTCATTCACGACTTGTTTAGGGGCTATCCCGATGTCGATTGTAAATAAACCAAACGGATGTGTTGCGTAGACCATGTGAAAATCAGTGTATTTTGTACAATAGTGTTAATAGTTTGTTATTATCGCGTTATTATTAGTTGCGTTACGTTTTCTTCACTCTCCAAAATGAGTAAGAATGACTACTGCCAAACACTTGCTTCTTTCAAGCAATTTCATTAGTTGATATTTTAAAGGATTGACGTCATACGAAAATCTTCTAGCCCGGGAATTTCCTAGCTAAGTTTGTCAGGGGTTCGTGGACACAGAAACCCTGACTTGTGAGGATGGGTAAAAGAGACAAAAGAAGGTCGACATATTGTTGTCTGTCCGTTCGTGCATCCATATCAAATCGTGTCCAGAATACAACTTTTTATCCTTTTAGATAAGCTTTGTGATTTTTGGCATGTGGGTAGATTATAACTTAAATCGATGTGTCGTATGCCCTGGGTGTTTGAATTTAATTTGAAATTTGACCCCCAAGGTCACATCATTGCCTTTTGTGTGACTTCTTCGTGTCCGGAATATTTAACCTCGAAATTTAACCCCTCCCCCCCCCCCCCCCCCCCCCCCCCCAAGATCACATCAATGCCTTTCAAGTCATTGCTTTGCGAGTTATAACTTTCAAAATAAATGTTTGACTGTTTGTTTGCTTGTATGAATGGTGTTTAATGCCACTTTCAGCAATTTTTCAGCTGTATGATGGAATCCAGTTTTTATTGGGAGTGGAAGCCTGAGTACCCAGAGAAAACCCGGGCCTTCGTTAATAGTTTAAGCTTTTCATATTTGCCATGTGAGTAGATAGTTACTAGACAATGGGTGTCGTAGAAAACCCAAAAGAGTGACAAAATTATGTCGACGTTCTCGTACCTTCTGCAAAACTGAATTTGTATGTCACCGCCCAAATTTGGGGCCTTGACATAAAAATAAAGACAATATTATGACATCGTTTAAAGATGAGGTGTTTTTTTTTTTTTTTTTTTTTGATTGTTTATTATTATTTATTATTCATTTATCAGAATTAACAATGAAAGAAAACGGGTGATTAAACCACAAATATAAATAATTTTGTAATAAAACGGTGTACATTTGTGTTGAAATTAACCCTTAAATGTTTCGCTCTGCGTCTGTATTATAAATTTTAGGCAGCACATTTGATGTTTGCCTAAATTCATACCTTATAATTTGCAATAAAAGTTTGACATCAATATATTGACCTACCAAGTAGATGGTTCCATTTTATACTATTTCATGTCGACATAGTGGGAAATATTTGTAAACAAATCGTGTTCGTTATGTTGTTATTTTTTGATAGGTTCGAACTCATATGTAGAGCGTTATCGACATACAAGCTTAAGCTCTGATTTGGATTTGTCTCAATGAGAGCATTTACTCTATGTTTAATTCCTCACTATGGTTTTAAGATGAATTAAAAAGCTGCAACGCTGCTTGTTACCTTTTTCCATATCTTGTGATTTGTGTCAAGAATTTATACATCATAGTCCTATTGTATTAACAATTGTAGACTTTTTATATAATATATTCAATGATATACAGATATAAGTTGTAAAAAGTTATTGAAATGCCCCATGTGGAAGTATAAAACTAATCACTTAAGAAATACGTGGCTGTTTTCAATCGTGTCAAGGAACTTTTATTCATCGTGTCATTATAAAAAGATGAGCTGATTTTTTCCATATCATTTTTCAGTAAATGTGTAAAGAAAAATGATTCAAACTCCTAATAAATTGCAATTTGAAGAATAATTTTGGGGTCAGAAAAAAAGTTGGATTTATGTCCTTTTGAACAAAAACACTTGATACAGAAATATATTGTGCAGAAGCGTAAACTTTACATTTATTTGTTCAAATTTGTGATGCCAGTACCTTTGGAACATATTTTCAGATAACAAATGAAAACATTAGTTAAAACGATTAAATATGTTAATGGACAAATATATGCCAAATAATTTTGTACTACACTATATTTGATACAGTGAGTTTTAAACGTAGCGATTTGGAAAAAGCCATCCATATACGTATAGGTCTTAACTTGTTTATATCTTTTTTCATCATGTTATACTTCTTCTCACCAAAATGATATAAGTCGGTTGATCGGTGTGATGAGATATCATTTTTTATGTTCTATGCATCTGTTTCACTACATTACAATTCTAAGATCATCATACTATTTTTGCAATAGCTTTGAAAAATGATTTGCGTTGATATATGCCATGTTGAAATGTTTGCACCTGTACTTTCAGGCTGCAGCTTCTAAAATGACCTTATTTACATAGCAGTCCATAAGAACATCATAACCTTGAAACAAGACCATAAATGCTAAAGAGAAAATCTGCATTTTCTAGAATTTTGGAGAGATAAAAAGCTAGAAAATGAAGGTAGTGAAACCATAGGTTTTTAGAATTTTATTAAAGTTTGGAAAAAGAGACCATACAAGCAAATATTTATATATATAAAACATGTTTAACCTTAAATGATTAGCGACATCCTACTATGTGTGTGACACGGTTTTACTCTATCTGGGTTGCAAGACAACAAATGTTTATTATAACATATGCAATAACTAAGTGAAATATTCAGGAGGGAAAAATGAGATAGAATTTGTTGTTTTTTGTGCCTCTATTTCACTAAATCAAAATATATTAATCTGTGTAATGTGCATTTTTTCAATTGTGTCATCATACACAGAAACCATTTACATTGAGTAGTAATGGACTAAGCTTTTTTAGTTCAAGGTAATATTTCCTCAATAAGATTTTGACAAACAAAATGTGATGGGTATAATATTGCAATTTACAGTTAAACTGTACGTTTTATATTATAATGAAATGAGGCAAAATCAAAATATTTTGTTAAAAATCTATAAAAGACAGACATGGCCGGATTTCGTTAAACAGGAGGTAGGTGAGGAACAGACCTTAAATCTAATCCCACGCTATGGGAGGCCATGCTGATCCTGCATACCTAAATTTCAAGAGAATGTGATTAGATGTTTCTGAGAAAACTGTTACGAAAAATGTTTCCACATAAAAATTCACAATACTATAACCCTGATGTTCACTCTGTGAAATCTGGCCAAATAACTGTAAATCATATTAATCATAAGTAATGTAAGGAGTCATTTTAAAATGAAATAAACAAGTGGTTTGTACCCCATGTCTTGTAGATCATGTTTGTGACTTACAGTTTTAGTCTAGATGGGTTATAAGATGAAAAATGTTTAATATAAAATAATAATGGAAATAGTCCATTTATAGATATATTGCTGTCACCCTGGATAAATTAATACGACATAAATGGGCACCCCTGGCTGTGAATTATTTCTTAATTTTTCCAAACTGGGTTCCATTATGGGTCAGGTGATTTGGAGAAGATAAAAAAATTAAAATATATTTAATACGATATTAAAATTCAACTTTGATACACAATCAGCATAGTTTTTTAGGGGTAGAATGCATATCACATGTCAGGCAAGAAGAAATGGAGATCACAGTTACTGTATTTCCTGATGGTTTTTTACATATTGTTGATACTTATACAATGGAACATTCAATGTAGTGATCAGCAAGGAATTCTTGTGAACTTGAATGAATTGATCTTTTTATGGATTAACAACACGAATGTGACCACAATTTTACACTGTATAAGACAGTTTATTCTGGTTCAAAATTTCCATCGCAGATAAAACATTAACTTTTGGGTTCAATCGCAATAAAATTCATTAGTTTTTCAGTAAATACTATTTAAAAATTAGAAAAATGGTATAAATGAGCTTTCAAATTTAATATAGTACACTTTATAATGTATCAAAGAAGTTCAAAATCTAAACTATTTTTTACACGTGCTGGTAGAACAAGACACAATGTCCACAACAGTTTCTATGTATTTACACTCTGATGGCTCTGTAGCCTTTTCATACCAATTGTAACTATTACAACCTGTAAAATGATTGCATCATGACTACAGGACCTTACAGACATAATGTATGACATTTTTCATAATATTTAGACTTGTAATTTTGAAGACTTTTAAAGTTTTATACAATCAGAAGAAAGAATTTTTTTATTTTGTCATGATTCAATACATGGATGAAATTTTTTTCGGAGGACCTCTTATGCTCATCCTGCAGTATGACCAGTCATTTCAGATAAAAATTTAACTGACAGACAGAAATTAAAACATGATGGAAATGTTCTGGCACTAACACACTAATTCTGAGATTCTATTTTATCCCAGTATCAATGGTAAATATGAAAACAGTGGTCAAGTGACAATCCCAAACTGTACAGCCCAGCAACTTAAGACTTGTTATACTAAGAACATTTTCCTGATGATCCCAATTCAAAAGGCAGAACTCCACAAATAAATCTTCATGGTCATTAGCCATGTATAACCAATAAGTAACAACAATTTCTTGTTTTCCTGCCAAAGGTCAGTGTTTATCACTAGGTACTCTGGTTTCAACCACCAAAGCATATGATATGATATACAGTCAAGACTCCTGCAACTGTCATATTTGTTGGACATGTCTGAAATATACAATTAAATGTGCCACTTAGATTTTGCCAATTAAATGAATCATATCATACATGGATAATAATATAAAGTCATTTGCCCATTTGTAATACTTTTAAGTTCAGTAAGAAATTTGTAATGACATTACACATTGTAACATAAGGCTATTTCTTCACTTTGACATTCGTGTGTATACTCAACTGCTTTTTCAATCGGTTGGTTTATGTAATAATGTCATAAGGTGATGGTCTGATAACAAGTACAGATTTTTGTTTTATCTATTTTCGTAGAATATACTATTGGCACATTGTAAATCAATAAAGGAGGAAGATAACAATTTAACTAAGAGTTTACTATTCACCTAAATCACAATAACATGTTTATTATTATTGATAAAACAAAAGGTATGACAATTGGAACTTAGACTTCAGTCAATTAACAGTCCACCATCCCTGTTAATAAATTCATCCACTCTACAAAATTCTGATTGAGAAAAACTGTCTCGTGTGTGAATAGATAATGACCTTTCATACTTGGAAGAACCCAATTGATCATTTATGTAAATGCATATCTTCAAGAATATACCTTTTAACTAAAGTTAAGAAATTTTTCAACAATAATACTAGAAATGCATATTACAATGGTTATATTCTCCCCTTAATTGATTATTGTTGTATTGTATGGGGAGGCTGTGGAACTGACCAATTGTCTAGGGTAAAAAAAAACGACAAAAGAGAGCTGCTAGAGTCATCCTAGATGCTGACCCAATAGCACCATCAGAACCTCTATTTAAACTACTAGGATGGATGACTGTTGACATGAGAATAAAATATCATAAATATTTACTGAATCATAAAATCATTAACAGTGAAGCACCAATTTACCTCAAAAATATGTTTAAGCTTTCTGACAACCCTTACCAACAAAGTAATAATGCTGTTACAGACGGTGAGTAAGTCGTGGTTGACTCAGACATTTTCTGTACTGTTATTTTGCTTTAACTGAATATTATTGACGAGGTGCACCTGCGATTATTTATGTATATATATATTGGTATAAAGGGTTCTGATCCATTGATTGATTGAGTGATTCCTGATCAAAGACTAATGTTAATGTGCAACTCATTCTAAACTACAATAATATCGACTTGCAGGAATGAGAGTACTGAGCTGTGAGCCTGAGTTCTGAGTCGGAATCCATGGGTCATGAGTCTGAGTTATAGTGCGCAAGTCCTGGTCCTAAGAGATTCAGCAGTTAATACGCAGTGTAGAGAAACATAATTTATTATTTACAATAACTATAATGGTTAAGTGTCATATAAACAAATAACTTAAACGATGCTGGCCTTCCATACCCTTCTCTGAGCCAGGCATAAAAATCCTCCCAGGACCTTGTTTATATTTATATAATAATCATATATGCAGTATATTGGTTTGACATGTAATGTTAAGAAAATGTTCCGTGAGATGTTGACATGGTGGGATAACGTATCTTTGGTGTAATGTAAGTTGACTTTATATTATAAAATGCAAATGTTTTACTCTGAGCCAATATGGCGTCTTTCCTCTGAGCCAAGGCGACGGAGTCTGAGCCAAATCCTGAACTAAGTTTCATTTTGGTGTATAATGCGTTAGAACCTTGGCTCACTGGCAACCGGAATGGTAATTATATTATCATAATGCATTTTAGATATTATATGTACCTATAGATATGGCTTTAGCCTCTAGATGTAATTTGACAGTGATGTGTTCTTCTCAACAGTCAGAAACGTTATGTCACCATTGTGATTCTTGCTCGCTTTTATTTTCTGACATTTCCGACCTCTACTTCCTGTTTACTGACCGTCAATTTCACCTTTCACTAAATTCACCCTTTTCTGTGGATTTTACCTATGATTATACCTACACCCCTTGTTGTACCTCTTTGTAACCACTAAAACAACAAAACTTAATTATGTGATTTTAAAAATGTTGGCATTCCGGGAACACCCCGTAGTATGAGTCCACATTGTAATATTTTATATGCTGTTTTGTTTAACAAGTTGTTTTAATGAGGGCCTCAGGGAAGATTAGTTTTGTAAACTAACTGTGTTACCCTCTTTAAACAAAGAATTTACTTACTTACTTACTATAACATAGGTTGCACTTCATAACAACAAAGCGCCAAAAAGACTTGAAAACAAGTACTATCTTTAAAAAAGATATTTGCCGCATTTAACTTCTAGATATGTATGTAAGGCCGAACAGAAACTGAACAAATAACAATAAGAAAAAAACTTTTTAAAAATTTATCAAACGAAAGAAAGAGACGAGAAACGTTAACATTTTCTTTCACTGATGTGTGTGTGTATGGGGGAGGGGGGTATATTTCAGAGTTGTAAGTTTTTTCTTGTGATGTATCGTATATATTAACTCGAAAACAAGTTAGTTAAAATTTTGAAATTTCAAAACAGCAGCTATTTTTTAAATAAATTTCATAAGCAAATAATTATGTACTTACATGCATCAAGTAATTTTCATTACAGTTTGCTATTTTATTAATTTAACTATCTTTTAAACTGGGAACTTCTTAGTAAAATATTTTAATCAGAATTGTATTAACATGAAAATAAAATGTCAATTAAATGCTAATTAAATGAAATCGGTAATGTGTATGCTATCCCAAACCAGAGGCTCTTAAGAGCCTGTATCGCTCACCTGATTTTATAGGCAATGAAGATGGCATTTCCCTGATGTTAAACTAAGTCCTGTAATTTTCAATAAACTTTAAATAGGACCATCCAAACAATATTACTAGAAAGCTTTGTTTCATTGGTTAACCGGTTGTATAGAGAAGATTTTTTTTATTTGCCCATAGGGTCCTATGTTAAACTAAGTCCTGTGCCGTGGTGGCCATTTTGAATTTCCAATTGCCATAAAAAACATAAACTTTATAAAGGACCATCTAAACAATATTGCTAGTAAGTTTTTGTTTCCATTGATTAACCTGTTTCAGAGAAGAAGCCTTTAAAAACTTTTTCCCATAGGGTCCTATGTTAAACTAAGTCCTGCGGTAGCGGCCATTTTGAATTTCCAATTGCCATAAAAAACATAAACTTTATAGAGGACCATCCAAACAATATTGCTAGTAAGTTTTTGTTTCCATTGATTAACCGGTTTCAGAGAAGCAGCCTTTAAAAACTTTTTCCCATAGGGTCCTATGTTAAACTAAGTCCTGCGGTAGCGGCCATTTTGAATTTCCAATTGCCAAAAAAAAACATAAACTTTATAGAGGACCATCCAAACAATATTGCTAGAAAGTTTTGTTTTGATTGGTTAAACGGTTTCAGAGAAGAAGCCCTTTTAAACTTTTTTCTCATAGGGTCGAATGTTAAACCAAGTCCTGCAGTGGCGGCCATTTTGAATTTCCGATTGGGATAAAAAACATTAACTTTATAGAGGACCATCCAAACAATATTGCTAGTAAGTTTTGTTTCCATTGGTTGACTGGTTTCAGAAAAGAAGCCTTTCAAACTTTTTCCCATAGGGTCCTATGTTAAATTAAGTCCTGCGGTGGCAGCCATTTTGAATTTCCAATTGCCATAAAAAACACAAACTTTATAGAGGACCATCCAAACAATATTGCTAGTAAGTTTTTGTTTCCATTGATTAACCGGTTTCAGAGAAGAAGCCTTTTAAAACTTTTTCCCATAGGGTTCTATGTTAAACTAAGTCCTGCGGTGGCGGCCATTTTGAATTTCCAATTCCCATCAAAAACACAAACTTTATAGAGGACCATCCAAACAATATTGCTAGTAAGTTTTGTTTTGATTGGTTAAACGGTTTCAGAGAAGAAGCCCTTTTCAACTTTTTTCCCATAGGGTCCTATGTTAAACTAAGTCTTGAGGTGGCGGCCATATTGGTTTACCAATCAAAATAAAAAACACAAACTTTGTAAAGGTCCATCCAATGAACATTATGGCCAAGTTTGGTTACAATTGGCCAAGTGGTTTCAGAGAAGAAGATTAAAATGTAAAAAGTTTACAGACGGCGCCGACGGACGCAAAGTGATAACAATAGCTCACATGACCCTTTGGGTCAGGTGAGCTAAAAAGGGGGGAGATAAATCGTATGGGTACAGTAGGTCCAAATAAAAAATTACAAGGAAGCTGAATTAGTGAATTTGTCTCTTAATTCTATGTGCTGTGTATGTATACTAAACAAAATGTGTTATCAAACTACTGTGTCTCATACTAGGCACTTGGCGTTTAGACAATTACCAATGACCTACTTACCTTGGGCTTGGTGTAGTATCATTTGTGTGACAATAATTTCATGAGAGAGAGAGAGAGAGAGAGAGAGAGAGAGAGAGAGAGAGAGAGAGTGTGTGTGTCAGGTGGCCAAATGAAAAAATATGGTGTAAATACATAACTGGCGTGAGGATTGTTCACAGATATGATATGGTTAACAAAGTAAATATAATTCTTCCACAGACGAAATGCGCAAAAATTACACGATGTATAGATTTATCATGTTCATTATTTTTTATCAGTTCTGAATGGCATTCTTTTGGCATAAAAATAATTTTCTCCAGTTCTAAAGTTTAATTACGACTATCAATTGTTTAAAAACACCAGTCTGCTGGAATAATAGTTGGGAAATGCAAATAGGGATGCTTTTCTTTCCCAAGTATACTATAGAAGATTGTTAGAACACAGAATTTTTTACTATTTTTGTCCAATCAGAATGCAAGCTTGTCTTCAATAACAGTACGTTACCATGGGTAAGCGTCTTTTAGTTCAAAGGTCACTATTCAAAAATATACCGACTGTGTCGGAAAAAAACTGTTAGTGGTAACACCAGCTCCAAGCTCTAAGAATGTAAATGTCCATGGTTTTGCAATGGAAAACTTGAAATGTCATTTTGGTCAAAATATCAGATAAACATTTGTACCATGTGGCAATAATTCTGTCATCAAATTCTATTCAGTGGTTTAAGATAAGCAGTGGATGATAGAAAAAACAACCAGATGTCAAGAATTTCAATATCCATGTTTTGCTATGGGAAAATCCAAAATATCATTCCAATCAAAATATAAAATATCAGGTGCACAATAGCACTATACAAGTCAACGTGTCTTGTTTGAGTTTTTTGCTTATCTCATTTATTCAAGTTTATGCTCCTACTGTATATCCAAAAACGTGCAAATTAAAATCAACAATTGTTTTTCACAGTTTCATCATTTTTAAATGCGGCAGTTTTGTATTTTGACCTCCAATCAGAACAGAAATTCATGCTGTTATCTGTTTGAAACCTTCTGTACAATGTCGTTTGTGGTATACACAGGCAAAGTCTCATGATTTGTCAAAATACCATAGAACATCACAAAAGCAGACAAAACTTTTAAACTTTTAACAAAGTAAGACCATTTAGAAACAAAAATAGCTAACTTACAATGTAAAATTCCTGTAGCGAAAGTCAAGGACATGTAAACAACAGGCATAGAATGAAATGTGGATTGGTCATCGTGGAAAAATTGTTGGATTTTTCTAATAAAAAAGTAAAATAAGTAATAACTAGAGAGTCCCAGGAAACTCAGGAATGCTCACCTGAACCTAGAAGAAATAATTTTTTGGGGTGGGGGTTAATCCGACAAATCACAAAAATAACTTCGGATTATAACAGCAGTAAAATTCGGCCTTCTATAAGTGAAATATTCTGCAGAGAAAAATGAACAATAATTTGTTTTTTCCTATGCCTTTTTTTGGGACCTGTGTCAAAAATTGTAGGAAAAACTGTTTCAGTCTGAGTATCAGTGAGTGCCTTATAGTGATCGAAATATTCTGAAGAGAAAAATGAACAATTATTTGTTACTTTCTTTGCCTTTGTTTCACTACATCAAATGATATTAATCTGTGTAATGTTGACATATTAACAGTCATTTTCTATTATGTCGTCATACAATATATAATGCTCATGTCAATAGACAAAACAGTAGGAAGCTGGACAAACTTTTAACACAAAATTAACATAAATTTAAATACTATGTACGATTTTATACGTATAATCAATATGGCGACTGAATATCACGGGATTCAATCAAAGTACTGCACTTTTTCCTTAATGCCATACAATGTACGATCATATGGTTACAAAAGTGCAATTATTTACAATGTATTTCCCATATATGGTACCTCTAGCGTTTAACTTCATTTGTGCGAAAAAACTCAAAAATTTACCCTCAGAAAACAGTTTTTTGTGTAACACTTCATTGTTAACAAATAAAACAATTATGTGATTAGAGATATAATCAAAGTGATTAAAGTGGCACGTGCCGTTTGATCGTTAATTGAAAAGGTATGAAAGGTGCGATATCAACGCATGTCATACCAATTCAAATTCATTAAAACGTTTAATTCCATGCAATAAATAAGTAATAATTAATAGAAGAAAACAAGAATGTTGATTAGTTTAACAACTTTAGGACAACTACCCATAAGACTGCTAGGACACTTGATTGGGGTCAGACACGGAAAAGACGATTTTTTATAGACATTTTCACAAAACAGTAATTAAGACGGTGTTTTCTTTTTGGTGCGGAACAAAGAAAAATGCGTGCAATTTGAGTATTTTAATTATAAATTCATTATAAACTTAACAAAACAATAAAAAGAAATAATAATTCTTAGTGTTAAACGTTCTTTATAAAAACAAATAATTTATTTCGCGGACCACAACATACATGAATATATGCCCGAGCCTCGTGCAGGATTTCTTAGTAGTTTTAAACTTTCTTCATAAAATTAAATAATTTATTTCACGGACAACGCCAGATATGCCCGAGTCTCGTGCAGGATATCTTAGTTTTAAACTTTCTTCATAAAACTAAATAATTTATTTTGTGGACTGCGACTGATATGCCGGAGCCTCATGCAGGATATCTTAGTAGTTTTAAAATTTCGTCATAAAACTAAATAATCTATTTTGCAGACTACGACAGATATGCCAGAGCATCGTGCAGGATATATATCTTAATAGATCTAAAGTTTTTAATATTACTTAAAAAAAAACTCTCTGGGTTACAATTTTATTTTACAGGATAAATTACCGTAGATCTTTCAATCTATAAATTTTAAATGATTAAAAAAATCTTTTTTTTTCAAATTTCAAATGAAGACATTTTAATTAAAAAATTCCACTAGAACCAGATGGAATTAAAATTATGAAATAGTTTAATTTAAGGAGGTTAATGCAGCCAAGATATTTGTTTTTACCTTGCAAGTCACAAGACTTGAAAAATGTCGAGTGACCACCTTAAATATTATTTTTAATTTACATTTTTACAATACAAGTTATGTTAAAATACTTTAAAACAATGTAGACAGTTTTATTTAATGAAATTCGACTTTCCATTTCAATCATCAATCATAAAGCGGATCATAGCATTTGCAGTTCTTTGGTCGAATAAGTAATATTTAGTCGCTATATTGATTATATCTATATAATCGTACATTGTATGGCATGAAGGAACTAGAGGCTCCCAGGAGCCTGTATCGCTCACCTGAACCTGAAACCAAACAACCCTTTTTTATCCAGCTATTCTTTGCTATAAGGAATTGCCCAACACTCCTGCAAAAGTCATTAATTTTGACCTTTTAGGGGAAATAATTCCTATAAGGAGGAGCTTTTGATGCTTAGAGGGAGAAGGGAGGTTCACTTCAAATTTGCTGTACCTGTTATACTTTTTTCACTATCAGTCAAAACTTCCTAAAGATGATGTGTGCAATGTTTCAAAGCAGTCCTTTAATGGGTTAAAGAGGAGAAGATTTTTTAAAATCAAGTAAAATTGATTAAAAAATGTTCAAGGAGAATAATTCCTAAACGGTTCATCAGACAATCTTGAGCCTAAGTCATTTTTGTAGCCCTCAAAGAGCAGAACAATTAAGCAATGCTAACTTTTTCTCTAGTTCTAATAATTTTCAAGATTTTGAGGCAAAAATGTCAAAAATAATCAATTTTGACAATTAGAGGGCAATAACTCCTATAAGGAGTCCTCATACAACTTCAACCCAATGGAGTGTTTTGTAGAGCTTTTGATGCAGATGTAGGCATGACTCTTATGTTTTCCTGTATCTGTTACACTTTTTTAAATATAAGCCAAAAACTGTATTTTACCCCCTCCCCCCCCCTTTCCATTCTATTTTTACCCATGGCGGCCATGTTGGTTAATCTACGGCCATGGTTGGTGCAACTTGGTTGAGGACATTTGACGGATGATGTGTAAAAAGTTTCAAAGCAGTACTTTTTTTGGTTTCAGATGAGAAGATTTGTAAAAAATCAATTAAAACAGATTAAAAAAACAGTTCAAGGAGAATAACTCTTAAACGATTAATCAGACACTCTTGACTCTAAAGCCAATTTTGTAGCCCTCATAGAGCAGAACAATTAAGCAATGCTTACTTTTTCTCTAGTTCTAATAATTTTAAAGATTTTGAGGCGAAAATGGCAAAAATCATCAATTTCGACAATTAAAGGGCAATAACTCCTACAAGGAGTCGTCATAGAACTTTGACCAAATGAAGTGTTTTGTAGAGCTTTCGATGCTGAAAAAGGAAAGTCTCTTTGGTTTTCCTGTATCTGTTATACTTTTTGAACTATAAGCCAAAAACTGTATTTTGACCCCCCGTTCTATTTTTAGCCATGGCGGCCATGTTGTTTGGTCTGAGGCCAAGATTTTTGCAAACTTGGCAGAGGACATTTTACTGATGTTGTGTGCAAAGTTTCAAAGCAATCCCTTCAGTGGTTTTGGAGGAGAAGATTTTTAAAGTAAAGTTAATGACGACGACGATGGACGACGGACGCCATGTGATGGCATTAGCTCCAGGGCTCACCACACTGGGCGAAGTGGGCGACAAAGTCGCCCTACTAGGCCCTGAAGTCGCCCTAAGACGCCTCAAAAGCGAAGTCGAAGTCGCCCTGTCATTTCCCTCAAGTAGCCCGATGGTTCACATAAGATACTTGTAAATCTTTTTAAATACTTCACCCAGACTACCAATTTATCAGTAAATGTGTAATTCCAATAAAAAATGGCAAACAATATGCGTATTAACATGATTTTCGTCTTTCAAATGTATTACGCGCCATTTGTTTATTTACCGGATGTGACTAATTACCGAAGTGAACAACGAAGAAAAGTAATGTACAACGGCCCATAATGAAAAATCGTAATATTTTTGATAAAGAAACACTTTTAATTTGTTTCAAACTTCAGTTCTTTCAAAGAGTATTGTACCTTAACAATTTTCTTTGATAAGTATTTGAGTTTCACTTGAAAGAATAAAGATGTATAGTAATTATTGACATGATAAGTTCTGTAGATGGGTGTCCCATGCATGAAGCAATCTGGATCAGTACAACTTTGTTTAATGATAAAGGTTATGTGCTGTTTGATATTGCATACCATGAATAATAATGAAAAAGAAAGAGAAAAAAACTGAATCTAAGTGTGTTATGGTTTAAAACACAAGAGAAACAATCCTGGAAATTGATGTAAATAATGAAAAATGTATGTAACTACTGCGAAATCAATTATTTGTACAGTCCCCCCTGACTTCTCCCTAGTGCCTCATGAAGTCTCCCTATCAGGGTCTGACTTCTCCCTGTTTGGCTGCCAGGGAGAAGTCACTTCTCCCTACTTTTTTAGAGTGTGGTGACCCCTGAGCTCACACGACCCTTCGGGTCAGGTGAGCTAAAAATGTCAAGGTCTTATAACTCCAAAAATATTTGACAAATCAAAATGATGGTAGAGTATGCACATCTACACATCATAACATCTAATCCTACCACATATCAAAGCAATTTGTCAAGTGGTTTCATAGATGTGTCCATGTATTATATTGCTGAAATGGTAAAAGTCCCATAACTCCCATATGTTGAATCAAAATGACGGGATAGTATGCACATATAACCATCATAACAATTAATCCTACCAAATATCAAAGCAATCTTTTAAGCAGTTTCAGAGGAGATGTGTTCACAAGATCTACCATTGTATTGTATTGCTGAAACGGTCAAAGTCCCATAACTCCTACACAATTTGACGAATCAACTTGTTTGTTTATTTGATGGTGTTTAACGCTACTTTCAGCAATTTTTAAGCTATATCATGACGTGCAGTTTTTATTGGGGGAGGAAGCGGTAAGATTGACAAATCAAAATGACAGTATAGTATGCACATCTACCCATCATAACAATTAATCCTACCAAATAACAAAGCAATTCATCAAGCGGTTTCAGATGAGTTTTGTCCACAAAAGTGTGAGGGACTGACAGACTAATGCAGACCAGTACTAGGTCCCTCTGTCGCGTTGCAGTTGGGGGGAGGGGGGCTATATACAGAGCTATATTTATTCATTTTAACACTTTACAGAATTATGTAAACTGACAATATTGTCAGAACATGTGTAACATGAGCAAGTCTTACATCATAGGTACATTGTAGTACCATATTTGCTCACGAGCAAGTCCCACATTGACAGTCAGGTCCTATTGGGGCATTCTAATCTGGCATATTTAGTAGTTTTGTAGATAAATAATCAGTATGAACATCCGAGGTACAAAAGAGGAATAAAAATAAATCAAAAGAATTACTATATTTAGCTTAGATTGTCCGCTGTCTTATTCTTTTTTGACGAGTAAGATTGTGGATTATATGGTACATAAATAGAGCTTAAGACGGTTTCTTTGAACCTGTTGAATGTTGTCAATCTCGTTCGACATTTTGTCACGTTTCATTGTTTACCGAGGTATTTATCACTATTGTGGCACGATACCTTTAAATAATGATTAAAATAGGTACGAAAACAATCTGTAGTTTACCTGTACAGGTATAAATGCAAATTGTGTGGTTATTTCTAGTGAAGGTAGTCATTGATGATTGATGATGTTTTGATAGCAATTATGAATGGATTAAAATAAAATACATGATCTTTTGTGTGTGTTTGTTTGTCTTTGTTCATAGTCTAAGGTAAAGATATGTTTATTTATCTGGTGTTTAAAGGGTATTGTTTTAACGACAATAATAAAGATCAACTGGTCTTGGATAAAAAATAAATCAAAGGTTAAAGGCGTCTGATCAACGTTTCCTATTTAAGAAATAGCATAATGATATGTTTTTCTAGAATTTTGTCAATTTGTCCTGGTAGTCTTCTGGTAATTTTTGAGCAATGTGCATTCTCCTTGTATTAGAAAGATCTGCGTCAGAGAAAAGCATACGACCAATGAACTGTGACTGCAAACTGCTTGGAACCTTCTATTTGTTTAAGGCTTTTAGACATACTTCTGTACTGAAACAGCAACCCCCTGCTTTCTACAGTCTTCAACCCAAGAAAGAAAGGCTGACAATGGCTGGGTAGTGTGCTGCACACCCTCCATCTGCCATTTTAGTACGTGACATTAGGAGTAAGCGCTGTTTTTGCTTTCTCCATTTACAGACATTCGACATCAATGCTGAATTCTCTACCTGCAATATTACAATGAGCTTCTTCTGCATAGAGAATAACTTTCAATTTTTCCTTCGCCGTGAACGACTGATGTATTTTACCCATCTTCACATAGAAAATTCATAGGTATGATTTACCACGCCAAGGAGAATTAATTTATGTCATTTGATAATTTTTAGTAAATAGTAAAGGGTTTTATTAGGTTGGATATTATTTATTTAAACATGAAAATGTTGACGACTTATTTTTTAAGCAACCACTAAACTATCATGGTTTTGATAATTTAAACGTGGAATTTTTCTAAAACTTTTACAATCAGATTATACATGCATATCATGGTTTTGATAATTTAAACATGGAATTTTTCTAAAACTTTTACAATAAGATTATACATGCATATATGCATTTTTTTCACATTTTTGGTTCCAGAAAGGGGTGATGACAAAACACTGTAAAATACTGTAATTATAAAATTGGCCAGAGTGGTAATACCTGTATTTGTACTAGCTAATTTTGACTTTATGTCTGTAAGGTTTTTTTCATAGTGTGCTATGATAATAAATATAATTTCTGGCAGCACCACACAAATTAGTAGAAAAAAAACTGTTTTCCCCTTCCAAACAAAAAGTTATTGTAAGCATATTAAGGATCCAACGAAATATTAACTCTTTTGTATTGTTATTATGGATGTGAGCTACATTTTACAATGTGGACCTATGCTCTATGTCATTGTATTTTTAATAGGTTGCAAGCTATGGGAACAGCCATACTTTGATTAATCTAACAGATAAATAACTTGGATATCAAAGTCAACCATAAAAAATATCTTTAAAAATATCTCAGATAAGTTGTTGTCATGTTTATTTGGTGAAATCAAATGAATTCATACGTTTTTGTGCAAGTCAGTTATTCTTCAAGTTTATTACAATATTTTTGTAATTTTCATTTTATGTGTAAAGAAGTGTTATAATGTATCTTATACATTCACATGCTCTTTTCTAATAAAAAAAAAAAAGAATAAATTTTACACTAGTATAAAATTAATCAATCTATTTTTTCTATCAAATTTATAATCGATTCCTGTCAAAAAAAGGACTGAAGCCATAAAAACTTCACTACTGTTATATAAACACCTGTAGGGTAGTTTAAACTAGAGTAAAAAAAACTGTGAGCAATGCTCACCATTGATACCCCCGCTTCACAATTACTTTGAAAAATCAGGTGTTCTTAATTATGAACTTGAAACTTTATCTAGTTAAACATGAAGGCGGAGTTGCAGATGTAACATGAAGACATGTAACCCTCCCCCATCCCTCAAAGAATGGCATCCCCTATGTCAATGACAAAGTCCATGTTTTCTATGGGAAACATCCAATAATATTCCGATCAAAATGTTTAATATCTGGTGCACAATGGCAATATGTGACCGAGATTCAAGTTTCAACAAATTCTATTAAGTAGTGTAGAGGGAGTTGCAAATAAAAGATGGGTATCCCCTATAATGTCCATGACAAAGTCCATGTTTTTCTATGGGAAACCCCAAACATCATTCCAATCAAAATGTTAAATATCTCCTGCACAATGGCACTATGTGACATGGATTCTGTGTATGTTTCATTAAATTCCATTCAGTGGTGTAGGAGGAGTTGCACATAAGAGATAGGGGCCCCCTTAGGTCAATGACAAAGTCCATGTTTTTCTATGGGAAACCCCAAATATAATTCTGATCAAAATGTTCAAAATCTCCTGCACAATGGCACTATGTGACAAGGATTCTGTGTAAGTTTCATTAAATTCCATACAGTGGTGTAGGAGGAGTTGCACATAAGAGATAGGGGCCCTCTTAGGTCAATGACAAAAGTCCATGTTTTTCTATGGGAAACCCCAAACATCATTCCAATCAAAATGTTAAATATCTCCTGCACAATGGCACTATGTGACAAGGATTCTGTGTAAGTTTCATTAAATTCCATTCAGTGGTGTAGGAGGAGTTGCACATAAGAGATAGGGGCCCACTTAGGTCAATGACAAAGTCCATGTTTTTCTATGGGAAACCCCAAATATAATTCTGATCAAAATGTTCAAAATCTCCTGCACAATGGCACTATTTGACAAAGATTCTGTGTGAGTTAGTAGTGTGCAAAGGGGGTTTCTGCCGCCCTAAGGGAAAATCCTGCTTGGAAATGCCGATCCGGACCAAAAATGCAAACGGGGAGGGGTTCCTATTAACTATGGGGTAAATACAAGCATGGCATCGAAAATTGAAATGTTGCATGATGGAAGAATGGAATCTAATGGTATGAACATGGATAGCACATCAACATCAACCCCAACCCCAACCCCAACCTCCCAGATTGAAATATTATACGATAGAAGAATGGAATCTAATGGTATGAACATGGATAGCACATCAACATCCTGCACAATGGCACTATGTGACATGGATTCTGTGTATGTTTCATTAAATTCCATTCAGTGGTGTAGGAGGAGTTGCACATAAGAGATAGGGGCCCCCTTAGGTCAATGACAAAGTCCATGTTTTTCTATGGGAAACCCCAAATATAATTCTGATCAAAATGTTCAAAATCTCCTGCACAATGGCACTATGTGACAAGGATTCTGTGTAAGTTTCATTAAATTCCATACAGTGGTGTAGGAGGAGTTGCACATAAGAGATAGGGGCCCCCTTAGGTCAATGACAAAAGTCCATGTTTTTCTATGGGAAACCCCAAACATCATTCCAATCAAAATGTTAAATATCTCCTGCACAATGGCACTATGTGACAAGGATTCTGTGTAAGTTTCATTAAATTCCATTCAGTGGTGTAGGAGGAGTTGCACATAAGAGATAGGGGCCCACTTAGGTCAATGACAAAGTCCATGTTTTTCTATGGGAAACCCCAAATATAATTCTGATCAAAATGTTCAAAATCTCCTGCACAATGGCACTATTTGACAAAGATTCTGTGTGAGTTAGTAGTGTGCAAAGGGGGTTTCTGCCGCCCTAAGGGAAAATCCTGCTTGGAAATGCCGATCCGGACCAAAAATGCAAACGGGGAGGGGTTCCTATTAACTATGGGGTAAAAACAAGCATGGCATCGAAAATTGAAATGTTGAAATGTTGCATGATGGAAGAATGGAATCTAATGGTATGAACATGGATAGCACATCAACATCAACCCCAACCCCAACCCCAACCTCCCAGATTGAAATATTATACGATAGAAGAATGGAATCTAATGGTATGAACATGGATAGCACATCAACATCAACCCCAACCCCAACCCCAACCTCCCAGATTGAAATATTATACGATAGAAGAATGGAATCTAATGGTATGAACATGAACATGGATAGCACATCAACATCAACCCCAACCCCAACCCCCGAGATAGCAATGATGGAATCTAATGGTGCGAAACGTACCTGCGGATACCCACTGAAGCGGAAGAAGGGACACTGTAAGAGCAAGCCTGGAATCGACGGTCTCTGCGCGAGGCACAGGAAGCAGCCCGCAGAAGACGGGAGCATCCAAAGCGGAGGAAAAATCCTGGTAAGAGAGACCATGAAGACCCTCCATCAAATAGCTAAGGATGAGGGTCTGAAGGGATATAGTCGGAAAAGTAAGGAGGCCTTGGTGAAGCTCATCGAGGAGAAAACTAACAGGAAATTCACTCGCGAGGAGGTCTTCAGCAAGAAGCAGCTCAAAACACTCGCGAAGAGCCGCGGTATCACCAAGTACTCCAGGCTCAGGAGAGAGGATCTGCTCCGATTGGTGGAAGAGAACATCAAAAATGCTCCGGTAGAGGAGGAAATGAAAGTAGTTGATCGACGCCAAGCACTGAATGGCGTCTTTGGTACGGTCGTTATCGAACCATTGAAGCTGTACGACATGGTCACCTTTCAGAAAATAAGTCGGAGCACCATCGCCAGCACCATCTCGGAAGCACTCGCCCAAAAGAAGGGATTGAAGGTGCAATTATTGCTCCGAGTAGAGCTAGTGAAAACGAACCCCGCGACCGGAGAGAATACTTACGTCATCCCCTATTTCTGGTCAGACCAAGTTACCCTCACCCAGTCATCAGACCTCGATTTGGAGATCGCATTCATGATGGAGAAGGTCAGGGAGAATATGGGTAAGTACATGCGTGAAGGGAGCGGATGGACCTTCGGACACATCGAGCGGCTAGAAATCCACCTGAGTAAATTCAAGCCGCTCGCAGGTAGCTCGTATATACCAACCCCATCGATACTGGCGAAAAAGAAGGCGATCATCAATGTGAAAAACGAGGATGATCGTTGTTTCCAGTGGGCGGTGCTGGCAGCCCTACACTATGATGAAGTCGACCAGAAGTCAACACACCGCGTGACTCAGTATAAGAGATGGGAGGAGGAGCTGAAATTCGATGGTATCGAATTCCCAGTCTCACTCAAGGCGATCGACAGGTTCGAGAAGCAGAACGTTACCATCAACGTTAACGTCTTCGGCTTCGATGGCGTAAAGAAGGGTGAGGACGGTGAAGAAGATCTCCAGGTATATCCCCTCAGGATATCCAAGAACACTGGTTCTACCCACGTAGATCTCCTCTTCCTGACCTGCGAAGGCAAGCAGCATTACTGCTGGATCAAGAGCCTATCGCGTCTTTTGACCTCCCAAGTGACTGGTCACAAAGAGTCAGTTTACTTCTGCCGCCGGTGCTTGTCCCATTTCTCCAGGCAGGACATTCTCGACACACACATGGAATACTGCAGTCAGAAGGATGCAGTCAGGATCGAGATGCCGGAAGAAGGATCCACCATAGCCTTCAGCGACTACAAGAAAATGATGAGAGTCCCATTCGTGATCTATGCGGACTTCGAGTGCTTCACGGAGAAGCTCGACACCTGCCAGCCAGATCCTTTACAATCCTACACGAAGGCGTACCAACTACAGAGACCCTCGGGTTTCTGCTATCGCGTGAAGTACGCTCACGGCGACTACAAAGAATCGGTCATCTACTGTGGGGAGGATGCGGCCAAGAAGTTCGTACAGTGCATGGAGGAGGAAGTGCGAGCAATCGCCAAACTATACAGTGAGACGAAACCCATGGAGATGACCGACAAGGACAAGGAGAGTTTCAAAGCAAGTATGAACTGCCACATTTGCGGTGGCGCATTGAATGGGGATAAGGTCCGTGACCACGACCATCTCACCGGCAAGTACCGCGGCGCAGCACACAACCAGTGCAATCTGGAATTCCAGCTTCCAAAACACGTCCCCATCATCTTTCACAACTTGAGCGGATATGATGCCCACATCTTCGTCAAAGAGTTAGGGAACACAGCAGGTAAGATCAACTGCATCCCCAATACCGACGAGAAATACATCAGCTTCTCAAAGCAGGTGGATGATCTGGAGATGAGGTTCATCGATTCGATGCGCTTCATGCTCTGCTCGTTAGATACCCTGGCCAAGAACCTCACCCCCGACCAGTTCAAGACCGTGAAGGCGAGATTTGACGACCGCTACGAGCTGATGATCCGTAAGGGAGTATTCCCCTACGATTATATGGATGGACCGTCCAAGCTGGAGGACGCCCAGCTCCCACCCAAAGAAGCTTTCTACAGCACACTCTCCGGCGAGCATATCAGTGATGAGGACTATGCACACGCTGAGAGAGTCTGGGAGGTCTTCGGGTGCAAGATCATGCGCGACTACCACAACCTTTACCTCGAAACCGACGTACTGCTGCTGACCGACATCATGGAGAACTTCAGGGATGTATGCATGAAGCATTATATGCTCGATCCTGCCCACTACTACACCTCCCCCGGACTTTCATGGAATGCTGCTCTCAAAACCACTGGGATCAGATTGGAGCTATTGTCCGACCCAGACATGCTCCTGATGTTCGAGCGAGGAACCAGAGGAGGGGTGGCCATGATCTCTCACCGCCACGCCCGTGCCAACAACCCTTACATGGAGACCTACGATCGCTCCCAGCCCACGAAGTACCTGACCTACCTCGATGCCAATAACCTCTACGGGTGGGCAATGGCACAGCCCCTTCCCACGGGAGACTTCGAGTGGATGGAGCCGGAGGCGATCGAGGACGTCTTGAGGTACCCCGACGATCACGAGTACGGTGCCATGGTGGAATGTGATCTGGAATACCTGCATGATCTCCACAACGCCCACAACGACTACCCACTCGCGCCGGAGAACGTGGAGATCAACAAGGTGCGCAAGCTGGTGCCTCATCTAGGTAAGCGTGAAAAGTATACGCTCCACTACAGGAATCTCAAGCTGTACTTGGAGATGGGCATGAAGCTCACCAAAGTCCACGGAATCATCGGGTTCAGGCAATCTCCGTGGCTGAAGCAGTACGTCGACCTGAACACTGCTCTTCGAGCCGAGGCCAAGACTGAATCAGAGAAGGATTTCTTCAAACTCATGGTCAACTCAGTCTTCGGCAAGACCATGGAGAACATCGGAAAGCGGGTCGACGTCCGACTGGTTACCACAGAGAAGCAGGCGCTGAAGCTCGTGGCTAAGCCCAACTTCGATCGTCGGGTCGTCTTCACCGAAAGCATGGTAGCCGTCCACATGAAGAAGACGAAGCTGAAGTTCGATAAGCCAGTCTACCTGGAAGCCTGCATCTTGGACATCTGGAAGCTCCTGATGTACGACTTCCACTACGGATTCGTGAAGAAGATGTACGGTGACAACGCCCGGCTGCTCTTCACCGACACCGATAGCTTGGCCTATGAGATCCAGACCGCCGATTTCTACCAAGACATCGCCCCGCACGTCCAAGCGAAGTTCGACACTTCCAACTATCCCGCCGAGCATCCCTCCGGCATCCCAACCGGTGCGAACAAGAAGGTGATCGGGATGTTTAAGGACGAGTGCGGTGGCATGGCCATGACCGAATTCGTGGGGCTCCGAGCGAAGCTATACGCCTTCAAGATGGATGACGGTCAGACCACCAAGAAGGCGAAGGGAGTCACCAAGAGCGTCATCAAGCGCAAAATCGCCTTCGAGGATTACAAGCGATGTCTCGACACTCAGAAGGAGATCTATCGACCGATGAACATCATCCGGAGCCACCTCCATCAGATCTACGCCGAGGAGATCAACAAGATCGCACTCTCAGCCAAGGACGACAAGCGCCACATCCTACCTGATGGTATCAACACCCTTGCTCACGGTCACTATCGAATCTAAATAAATGAGCAGCGTACGAGTTTGCCACTTAACTCTCCCACGCAAACCCCTCTCAAATGTAGAGCTTGAAGAAGCTGCCTCGGCCCTAGGGATCCATCGATTCAGAGGGGTATTCATGAGAGATGCCCTACCACCAGCGCCACGAGTTAATGAATGCGGCATCTTGAACCACGATGACTTCCAAGGTCCCGGAACGCACTGGACCTGCTGGCACAAGCGCGGAGGACTCAAAGTCTACTTCGACTCTTACGGTCTGCCTCCGCCCGACGAGATGGTCGACTATCTGCGTCCGAAGATCCAATACAACACCGATGAGCTGCAGCATCGCGGGGGCGTGGTGTGCGGTCACTTTTGCCTCTACGTACTGAAGATGCTGTCGGAGGGTAGATCGTTCGATGACGTGATATTCTCGCTATAAATAAATGGACAAATTCGGATCTCACTCGAGAAAACGCGCATTGGTCTGGTCCCAAGATCTTGATATGAACGACAACCGCATCATCGGCCTGGGGGCACCCCGAGAGGGGTCGGACGCTGCGACGAGGCACTGGGTCAATCTGCAATTGAAAGAGGGTCAGAAGGATATCGCTGAGATCGCGGCAAAGATCGACAAGGTCTTGAAAGTGCTCGAGGATAAGGAGAAACGCTTGAATGGCATCTAGAAAGACGTGGCAAAGTGCCTGCCCACGATCGGTGGTAAGATGACCGGCGCGATAGATATGCAGGGCCATGCTATTCGTAACCTCCCCGAGGGAACCGACTCCCAAGGATCCCGTGACGAATGGTTGGTATGCAAAGAACTGGCAGGATTTAGCCTTAACCATGCAGGAGAAGATAAACGCTGTAGAATCTAGATATAAAACCCTCGAAAAGCAGGAATACTAAGCTGGCTGATAAGCAGGAAAAAGATTGAAGCTCTTGAAAAGTACGTGAAGTTTAAGCCTCCTACTCCCGGCAGGATCGGTTGACCCCTCCTCCGCTTCTCTAGTCCCCCACTCCAGGGACTGGAAAATCGAAGGACTATTGGAGCTCGGAAGCCTTTACCCATGAATTGAACGTCTTGGGATAGCCTCGCCATTTGACGTAGACTTCCTGTTCTCCTTGCCGGGTGCGTCGCCGCAAGATCCTTTCGATGCGAAAGAGTTCCTGGGTGGTCTTCTGGAGCTCAGGCTCGTAGAAAGATCCCTGAATCTCCTCGTCGTTGAGGTCCTTGAGACGATACGTGGGCGGTTGCGTTCCTAAGACCGTGGATACGGTGAAGACTTCTTTGGTCCAGCGTGGAGTATATCCTTTCTCGAACACGCCCTTCTTCTTGGTGATTCGGACCTTATCGCCAACCTTGAATCGCAGGGGTTGCATGGGAGGGAGATCTCCGTAAAGGTTCCAGAAGACTTTGGTTTCGTTCTCCTTCTGACTGGCGGCAGTGGGAGTCATCTTGATGGAGCGGTGCTTGGTGGTATTATACTGATGAACCAGATCGCTTAGCACATCGATATAGGTTCGCGTGGAGTTGGCGGAAAAGTACTTGAACATCTTCTCCTTCATGGTGCGGTTCCAACGCTCCACGACGCTCGACTTCTCTTCGTTTTCGGTGGAGTAGAGCTCGACGTCATGCTTCTGGAGAAGCGCCTTCACCTCCTTGTTGTAGAATTCCGTTCCTTTGTCCGTCCATAGCTTCTTGGGGATGCGAGACTTGAAGACCGCATGGAAGGCGTCGCGCACCGTAGTCCCCTTCTTATCCCTGAGCGGCACTAGCCACCCATACTTGGAGAAGACATCGATGATGCTCAGGATGAACTTACGGCCTTTGTTGTCTCGGGAAAAGGCACTCATATCCACGAGATCGGCCGCCCAGGTTGCATCTATTCCACCCACAACCACGCGACGCTTCTGAAATTTGCGGCGGACTGGCTTGTGTAGTTCCTCGGCTAGTTCGTCCGACCAAACGAGGGGTTTTTTTTAACCCCCAATCCAAATCGCGCTTTGGTACCGATGATGGGCTTGACGATGCTACGGTCCAGGCGTTCGCGTACGGTGGGGTCGGAAATGGCATCGAGGGAGGCCAGCATGGTCGCGTCGCAGATGGAGTTGCGCGAGGCCGTGTCCTTATGCCTGGCGTAGCAGAGATCGTGGTGATACGCGGCCTCATCCACTCGATTGATGGGTTTCGACCAATCCTTGGGGGTACCATCGGCGTTCAGCCGCTTGGCGAGGTTGGTCCCAGGTCCGGTGAAATTGTGGCCTAGAAGGTGCATCTCTATGGGTAGTCGGTTGATCAGGTGGTTCATGAACCCAGTACCCTCCACGGACCGGATGAACTGAGATTTCCTAGAACCGCATACGGCGCAGATACCCACCTTCCTCCGTCGTCCGTTGCTGGTTGGAATCACTCCGCGGCTATTCGTCTCGGTCTTCGTTTTGCACTTCAAACAGTACATTCCCATTTATATATATATAAAAATGGATGTTGAAGATATTTCGTATAACGAGTCCACCTCGACCAGGTGCAATCACTACCTTCTCCCGCAGCGATCAATCCGAGGCTTAATCATAGGCAAGTCGGACTGCGGCAAGACGACGCTGCTGAATAACCTCCTCTTGCGCGAAGGGTGGTTGGACTACGATCGACTATACGTCTTCGGAAAATCGCTCCACCAACCCATCTACCAGCTGCTGCGGCGGGCGCTGGAAAGGGGATTCTCGAAGGACGATATCCGAGAAATACTCTCCATCAAGGATAGATGCCCCTACCCATTGATCGATGTGGTGGAAGTACTGAATCACTCGCCTAACCCTGGCGGTATCGAAGCCTTCTTCTTTGAGCATGGAGACGATGTGCCAGACCCCCGCGAACTCGATCCCACCCGCAAGAATCTCATGATCTTCGACGACTTGATGATGAGCAAGCAGAGTAAGTGTGAAGATTACTACGTGAGAGGTCGTCACAACAACGTGGACTGCTTCTACCTCTGCCAAAACTATTTCAAGCTGCCCCGGCAATCGATCCGTGAAAATACCAACTTCATCTGCCTTTTCGAGCAAGATGCTAAGAACCGCGAGCACATCCGTCGCGATCACTGCAATGACCTCACCAAGGAGCAGTTTGACGTCCTTTGCGACCGCTGCTGGTCCGAACCTTACGGATTCATGACGATCGACCTCACGAGTCCCAAGGCGGCTGGAAAATATCGATACAAATTAGAAGAGTTCTATTTAGTCTAAGATAAAATCATGAACCACGAATCTTTGATGGATCAGATCGAGCTGGAACCTATCTTTTTGCTTAATCATATACTGCTGAAGTACGAATCTTGGGTGGAGCAGATCGAGCTGGAGTTAGGTAGACCACCATCCACCGTCGAGCTACAGATCATGCTGAAGAGTCCTTTAGGTGCCCCTGCGGTTAAGTGGGAGTTTGAGGATTACCTCAAGAATAGGTGCGAGTGCCGAACGGAGATCGGAGACCCCAGCGATGTATACCCACTCTGCGGCTTCTGCCAGTCGATACCTGCGGAACTCAGAGAGAGTCTCTGTCATCCTCATGAAATGGTATGGTCACCGAACACAAAGTCATCTTACTGTATGAAGTGTGGAATGGAGTCAACGAGACCTATGTTCGATGAAGCAGATTTTGATACACTGAATGCTCATCGCCATAACGGGGTGAGAAACCCTGCCAGATCCCTCCAACCTCCATGTTCAGTCAAAACGGTCCGTGGACACCAATGCACATTCCCATGCCAGCCGGGTAGCGATAAATGCAGAAGGCACTTGAATCCTTCAAGGAATCAACCCTTATCAGCTTCCTCCACGCTGGCAGTCGATAGTCAAACGCTCTCGAACGCTTAGGGGCGTTGGAGGGCGTTCCGTCAAACGCTTAGGGGCGTTCCGTCGAACGCTCTCGAACGCTTAGGGGCGTTGGAGGGCGTTCCGTCGAACGCTCTCGAACGCTTAGGGGCGTTGGAGGGCGTTCCGTCAAACGCTTAGGGGCGTTCCGTCGAACGCTCTCGAACGCTTAGGGGCGTTGGACCAAACGCTCGGGGGCGTTCAACAGCGATCAACGCTATAAATAAATGACATTCATTAAGATCACCGACCCCAAGCAACGTGAGGCGCTCGCTAGGGAATTGCAGGATCTCAAGCGAAGTATTCAGACTAGCAATATGCGGCATCGCCTCGACAATATCGGACTCGACCGCGACCTCGCCAGGATGTTCAAGCCCGTGGTGGAAGCTCAAAAGGAAGCGGCCTCGCAGATCACTAAAACGATCGAGGAACTACCTGCGCCGATGCCTGCGCTACCTCCCCCAACCGATTTAGCCCATCCATTAGCCATTGAACCACCTCAAGACACCCGTCTAGGCCCCCGGGCGACTCAGTATCTGCAGCTCAGCATGACTCCAGCAGCCGACCATACCTTCGGATTGAGGGTAGAGGACGATACCATCATGATCGGAAGTCGACCCGTCACCTTCGATGGAGATGATATCTTCGTCGATGGCGTGCGCCACAAGGGAACCCCCGGTCTTTGGGAGCTCATTGTCAAGAAGCGCCCAGAATCGTTCGATCCCGAAGATTTGATGACATATGGAGATATCCTGCGAACCTCGGGTGCCATGTACCAAGGAAACTCCGTTCTCTCGCGGACCCCCAAGTCGAGCCGAAGTTACAAATGGAAGAAGATCGTTTCTCATCTCTACCGGCAAGACAGACATGGCTCCGGACTCCAAACGGTATTCTTACCGAAAGACCTCGATTCGTTGATAGATCGCCTCGAACTTTGCGCCGCCGCCTATAAGGCTGGTAATAATGGGGTGCGCAACGATATGGTGGCCATCCTCGATGCTATGAGGACGTTCGGTCACATCGACGACTTCTATTACAGAGAACTCCATCGCAGCCTTCTCCTATAAATAAATATACGATGCCATTGTTGATTAAGCACGGATATCGTCGAAAATACGTCGTCGGCGGCGGGGGCTATTCGATACGGTCGCTAACTTGGCCGGACGCATATTCACCTCCTCAGCCGCGAAGACCTTGGGAAGCAAGGCCATGAGCGCCGCCACCAATGCCGCCCTGAAAGGGGTTGAAAAGGGGGCCTCCAAAGCTGTGGACTATATGATCGATAAGGCGACCTCCAAACCTCACAACCTCGTCACGCCAAGTAACCCCACGATGACCCCCCATCAGCAAGCCCGGCTGAACAATCTGATCTCGGGAAATAATTCCACGATGACCCCCCATCAGCAAGCCCGGCTGAACGATCTAATTTCTGGAAGTGGTATTGCCACAATTCACGACTTCGTCCGCCGCTATAAATAAATATATCATGTCAAACATTCTCGACATCGTCGAACCCCTAGCTTTCGATGAAAGCCTCCAGGAATATCAAGTCCACGAATACGAACCTCAAGCCGGGGCTCAACTGAATAACGCCGGTGCTGAAATACGCATCAATATTGAGACCCAGGATCTCTTCCTTCATCCCGCTGAGAGTTACCTTTTGGTGGAAGGAAGGCTCCAGAAGAATGATGGGACCGCCTATGCCAATGCGGATCTCGTCTCGCTCGCCCACAACGGTATCATGTATCTGTTTCGAACCATCACTTACAGGCTCTCCGGTCAACAGATCGAGCACATTAACGACCCTGGCATCGCCACCACCATGCTAGGGATGCTGACCTATCCCGACGATTTCTCCAAATCTCAAGGTCTCAACCAACTGTGGTTCAAGGATTCCACCGCTATCGCCGCCGCAGAGAACTCCGGTTTTGCAATTCGCCACGGGTATACCATCGTCAAACCTGCCAACAAGGGGTCGTTCTCCTTCGCCATTCCCCTGAAGCACATCTTCGGCTTTGCGGACGACTACGATAAGATCGTGTACGGGTTCAAGCATGAACTGTCTCTCGTGCGCGATTCGGATGCCAATGCCGTTCTGAGGGCTGCAGCCGTCAATGACCCGGCAAGAATCATCCTGAGTAAGATCTCCTGGTTCATTCCCCACGTCACCCCCTCCGATCAGGAGAAACTGCGGTTGTACAAAACCATCCAGAGCAAGGGTAAAATCGATTGCGGTTTCCGAATGCGACAGTGCGATTCCATAGCCGTCCCCGAAACGTCTCAGTTCAACTGGCGGTTGACAGCCAAGAGCGGTCGAGAGAAACCCAGATACGTCATCGTGGCCTTTCAAACCGGCAAGAGCAACAACCAGACCCAAAATGCTGCCGTGTTCGACCACTGCCGCTTGCGAAACATCTACGTCACTCTCAACGCTGACCGCTACCCCGCCGTAGACTTTAATGCAGGTTTCACCCAAAATCGGACCGCTAGACTCTATAAGAACGCGGCAGATTTCCGGAAGAATTACTACAATATGGATCCTCGCCACAGTAACTGCAACATAACACCCAACGACTACATCGACCTGTACCCACTGTTCGTCATCGACGTAAGTCATCAGTCCGAGCGGTTGAAAGAGTCTACGGTCGACATTCAGGTCCGCGCCGAATTCGAGCGTAACGTGCCAGCCAATACTCAAGCGTTCGCCCTCGTAATCTCTGATACGATTCTTCAGTTCGAGTCCGACGGCCAGAAGATGAGCGTCGTATTCTAGTATAAATAAATGGATCAATCCTTGCTACAGCGAATCGTCGAGAACACTGCCCCTAAGCAGGGGTTTTCCTTCATTGTGTCCGACAACCAAAGTCGGATTCTCACTCAATTCAGCCCACCCCTGCAACTGAGCGAGGGGAAAAGTTACGAGATGGCTTTGGTCAATCTGGAGACGTACTACTCTTTTCCCAATATCCATGCGGGTAACAATTCCTTCCGCTACTCCGCGGACGGTGGTGCCAACTGGTTCCCCATCGCACTGAGTACCGGGTCCTATGGCATTGAAGACATCAACAATGAGATTCAGCGTCAACTGCGTCTCAACGGTCATAAGACCAAGATCATTCTCGACGCCAACCGCGCGACGCTGAGAGCCACTCTAACCCTCGCCAGAGATTATCAAGTGGACTTCGACGTCGAAAACAGCATCAACACCGTGCTGGGCTTCGGGCGCAAGGTCTACGCTTATGACCGAGGCACGAACGGTTACACGGAGGGTGATCTCATCGTCAACATCATCAGCATCAACAGCATTCTGGTGAATAGCGACATCATCCATGGAAGTTACGTGAACGGAACCCAGCAGTCCACCATCTACAGTTTCTTCCCCGATGTGGACCCAGGCATGAAGATCCTTCAGACCCCCCAAAATCTAGTGTACTTGCCCGTGACTTTGCGAACCATCAATCGTATGGAGACTCATCTCACCGATCAGAACGGCACCCCCATCGATCTCAGGGGTGAGAATCTCACCATTCGTTTTCATCTTCGCGAAGTATAAATAAATGAGTTACTCCGAATACAGTTTGAGCTTGACGAAAGGTCAGGCCGATAAGCTCCAGCGGGCTGTGAAGAAAGGCTGCCCGATCGCCATTCGTTTGTCCCACGCGAACTTGCAAGGCGACCACAAGATGATGCTCACCACGCAGCAGATCCAAAAGATCTTCAAGCTCCTGCAGAAGGGTACCGGTGGTATGACTCTGAGGATGAGCACCTCTCAGTTGAAGGCGAACGTGCAGAAGGTGGGGGGTTTCCTACCCATGCTGGCCGGGCTGGCTGCGAGGGCTCTTCCCATGATCGCGAAGACCGTATTGCCGACCCTAGGCCTTGGAGCTTTGAGTGGGTTAGGTAATGTCGCCGTATCCAAAGCATTCGGTTCGGGGTTGTACTTGAAACGCGGCGGATGCATCTGCACCGTGCAACCCAGCGGGGATGGACTCTACCTGAAGCCTTCGACCGCACGAATCGTCCAGAGGGATGGGCTCTACTTGAAGCAGGGTCGGCAGTTCCACGATGGCTCCGGTCTGATCTTAGGACCCGATAGTCCATTTAAGAA
Organism: Limnoperna fortunei; assembly: GCA_944474755.1. Lineage (NCBI taxonomy): Eukaryota > Metazoa > Mollusca > Bivalvia > Mytilida > Modiolidae > Limnoperna > Limnoperna fortunei. The sequence continues at coordinate 16,365,172 of OX104115.1, read as the reverse complement.
TATCCCCTTGCTCGGCATGCTCTTATAAATAAATGGATGAAATCGATGCCAGTCGTATCGCACGCATGGAAGAAGAACTCACCTCAGAGATCCAGAGGTATGAGCATGCCTTGAGAATCTATAACCGTTTGGATAAGGTCATCTCCATTGCACAGGGTGGGTGTTCCGTGGGCAGTCTACTGCTGACTAGTGGTACCATAGGATCTGCCCTGACTGGCGTAGGTATTGTGGCATCCATCCCCCTTGGAACCCTAGCCTGCCTATGTGCCACCGGTACCTTAGTATTCTCCTTGATCTCACGACGAGTCGCCAAGAAGAAAAAGAAGCATCAAGATACCGCGCGATTAGCCCGATCCTTCAAGTCCCAGCTGGCCGGTGGCGATGGTGCTCCCGTGATCAGTTTGAAGAGCTACTACGATGAAAAGGATCAGTTGCGTCAACCTACTACCCTATTTAGTGAAGAACTGGATGCGCATGTATCGTAGGTTGTGTTCTTCCATTCGCTCCTCTCTCTCTCCCCATTCATTCAGATTCCTTTCAGTCAAATTTCCCGATCCGTTTGGATCGAGAAATTTTACGTTCCTGCCTCTCATTTCATCATCATTTCATCACCAAGCTGACTCTCTCCAAAATTCATCACCTAATTCACGAATGTACGTTGCTTCAAAGGGTGAAAGTTCCTCCCCTCCCCGATTGTAGTCGTTGAGCCAAGGGGGTGCCCAGACTTCGAATATCTTTCCTTCTTTACTTTCGAGGATCATGGTGTATATTCCTTTTTCATCGATCCGGCATTCTCTGATGAAGTGTTCTTCCCCATCTTCATCCACCTCCTCACTGGAGTAGGAATCTTCCTCTTCGACGGGGATAAGCTCACCTTCACAGAAGAAGTCTTCTTCCTTTACCTTATCCTCGTCCTCTTCTTCGACGGGGGTAAGCTCAACCTCTTCAACTGCGAAGACTACTTGCATGAGAAGGTGTATGCCGTCCGTCGCGACCGCCGGGAGACCCTTCGCCTTCCACGACACTCTGCGTATGCAGTTGGGGTCGGAATCGGAAAGAGCTAGTCTCTTCTTTCTAATTTCCGATTTCACAAACTCCGAGAGGTTTCCGTAATACGTCGAAATCGGGACGACTAGCGTCTTCTCGACGAGGACCGTGACTCTCTGGAGTCCGGACTCGTCGCGAGTCTTGGGGCCCGGAATCGTTTCGTGTTTCATGAGAAACTTGTATCTACCCTATCTTTCCTTCTTTCTAAGGTGTTATTTCAATTTCTGATTCCTGTGTCAGGTTTTTATTTGGGCTTGATCCGTTTGCACAAAACCTTGATTTTTTCGGATTTCAAGCAGACTTTTCCCTTGTGGGGCAGAACTGTCGTTTCAACACTCCGATGGGAGGACCTACCCATCGGAGTGTAGAAACGACAGTTCTGCCCCACAAGGGAAAAGTCTGCTTGAAATCCGAAAAAAATCAAGGTTTTGTGCAAACGGATCAAGCCCAAATAAAAACCTGACACAGGAATCAGAAATTGAAATAACACCTTAGAAAGAAGGAAAGATAGGGTAGATACAATGAACACTGAAACAGTAGGTTACAGTCTTGCCCAACTCCCCCAACCCGTATGCGAAGAGGTTGAGCTTACCCCCATCGAAGAGGAAGATTCTTACTCCAGGGAGGAGGTGGATGAAGATGAGGAAGAATACTTCGAATACAGCGAAGAGGACGAGGATAAGGCAGAAGAAGAAGACTTCTGTGAAAGTGACTTCATAAGCGAATACGTCTTTCAGGAAAAAGTGATGACGAAGCTAATCAAAGAAGCCAGAAGATGGGAGGACCTGCCCACCTGGGTAATCTAGGATAATGGAGGTGGATGAATGGTGGGACGAAGGAATAAGAGAATACATCCTCACCCTGAAAAACGTAAAAGGAAAGACATACAAAGTCTGGGCACCCCACGAGCTCAACAATGACTATGAGCATGACTTGAAAGGAATGTTCATTCGGAGCACGGGATACAAGCTGAGCAGTCAATATTATGCCTCATACGATCTGGTGAGGAAATGAGGGGTGAAATGAAGGGTGCAAAAAAAATTTCTCGATCCAAACGGATCGGGAAATTTTGCGTTCCCACCCCCCAAGAGATTGGTTTTGCACCCCTCATTTCCTCACCAGATCGTATGAGAGGTACTGTTGCTTGGACTTCTTGCTCAGCTTGAATCCCGTGCTGCGGACGAAAGCTCCTTCCAAGGGAGTCATCTCTTTGCTGAGCGTGGGGCAAGCCCATACTTTGGATGTCTCTCCTTCTCTGTCTTTCAGGGTAAGGATTTTGCATTTCCCATACTTACCATCCACTTCAATCACCTCCATGATTTTATAGATCACTCCGATGGGTAAGTCCTTCCATTTGATGGCTTCCTGATTCTGGTCCTGCACCTTTTCCTGAAAGGCACCTTCACTGATGAAGTCATCTTCCTTGTCTTGGGGCTGGGGCGTGTTGATGAAAGCAGTGTGTTCCACACTCATTCTTGTATTTACCTTGTCACACACTTGTCTTTAAGGTGTCCTAACTATCTTCAGGGGCGACTTGTCTGCCATGATTGTATTTACCCTATAGTTAATAGGAACCCCTCCCCGTTTGCATTTTTGGTCCGGATCGGCATTTCCAAGCAGGATTTTCCCTTAGTGCGGCAGAAACCCCCTTTGCACACTACTTGAGTTTCCTCAAATTCCATTCAGTGGTGTAGGAGGAGTTGCAAATAAGAGAAAGTGTAACGGACGGACACCATGATCACTATATACTATATACACTAGATTTGATTTATTTTATTATCTTAACACCTTTTAAAAAACACCTGGTTAGACTTTTAATTGATTTATGGTGATCAAACTGATTAATTTTTTATACCCCCGCTTGAAAAGGTGTTAAGATAATAAAATTAATCAAATCAAATAAGGATTGATAAAAATTTATATATAACAGTTTATTTTCGTTGGATAATTAAAGATGAAAAGATAATAAAAATGAGACCTACCTTTACAGCTTAATGAAGTAAAATAATCACAGCTCATTAACACATTAATTAATGATAATCACATAGTTATAAAGGAATTTTCTGGTATATGTTTATTTAAGTAAACAACAAATATGTCTTGATCATCATTATTAGGTTGTGAAAATCAATATCTTTATTAAATGACCACTTTCATATGCTGACTCTAAACAAGTACAGCCAAATACCACAAAAACATTACAAATCTACGAAATTATGAATCCATGAACTTGCAATTTTGGGTAAAACCACGAAAATTGATACCCACGAATTTTAGTACTTACAAAGTAATTGTAAGCTCACAACAAACTTTCTACTGTCTTACCTTTCACAGTGAGTTCAGCCCTATGAACACAGTTTTTTGTCCTGACAGAGTATTCTCCTTTATCATCAAGGTCTGCTTTCTTTACAACAAGTCTGTGAGTTTTTACATCTATCTTCACTTTATATTTGTCTGTTTTTTTCAATTCATTGTCATCTTTAAACCACTGTGCTTTTTGATTGTCATAAAGTGCTTTACATTTGAAATCTCCATCTTCACCCTCTACAACTTCCACATTATCCAATTCTTCACCGAAATAGTCTGCAGAGAAAAATGAGCAACAATTTGTCATTTTCTTTGCCTTTGGTTCGTCACATAAAATGAAATAATCCAGAAATGATAGTGAAAATTATTGAGCAAGGTTTTCTGGATGAGTGGTCACAAGCGCGTTAAAAATGCTTTTTCATTGTTTGGCAGATGATGATGCATAAGGGGAACATCATGCATTACATAATACTATGAAATTTTAAAATGCATTATTTTTATCAAATCATCTTATGAACTCCTATAAAAACAAATACATTCACATTTTATTATGTAAAGATTAGAAACTGCATAAAAAATACAAAGCTTAAGTCCCCGATAAATTTTGACATGACCCAAGAAATAAAATTGAAAATTATCTATCAAGGCAAATTTATAATCATAAACATTTTTATGTAACGAAACGAATGAAAAATAAAGATATGAATTTTGCACTATCAATCGTGAAATATTCCAAACAAAACAAAATATATATGATAAAATTGAACCAAACAAGTCTTTCTAACATATACATTACGTAATATACCAAAACAAAAAATCTAAAAATGCCTTTTTATTATCAAATTATCTAACTAATTAATAAAAGGAACACAAATATATACATTTTAATATATAAAGATAAGAATACATTAAAATACATAAGGATGCATACCCTATAAATCATGAAATAATCAAAGAAATAAAATTGAAGTAATTCTTTCTGATCCTATCTAGCGAGGACATTAGGCTGAATAATGATAGATTTTAAACAGGAAACCAATAAACCAATGGTGACAATGTCAAGATTGACCACATTTGATTGTATATGCAACTTCTTTAGGACATCAAAGTGCCGGAGTGAATCACTCACGCTCTGCTACATTAGGAGTAATGGGACTAAATTCTAACTCTTGCCCAAAAAAAAGCCAGGGTACGTTCATTCTTTCTAGTGTAGATATGAGAGGTCAAGAGTGCATTAATATACAATTTTGCACATTTTTATTACTCCTTATTAGATCAGGACAAAAAATGTATTTTAAAGCTTGAAGGATTTATAAATACGAAAAACTGTAAATGAAATATTTTCTGTAATATTTAATTAGCCATTATATCACTTACAACATGAACTGTATTGTAGAGTATGGGTTTTTTAGTTGAAAATCGATAAAATGGTCAATCGTAGCCACAAACAATTGTGTATCATTAAGAGTTGATAAGAAGAGATCGAATACATGAAAACATGACATATTTAACAAGGGAGGTAATTTTGACCAAAAAAATACCATATTTTAGCAGTATTTTTGACCAGTTATTTTCCAATGGACAAATATTTAACTCAGAAACCCCTATTTTTCTTTTTACCACTTAAATGCATACCAATTGCTGGACATTATATAAAAAATTCAGAAAATTTCATGACAGAATTTGGGTAATCTTCTGTTTTAGTACTTTTTTTATTCTCTATTAGCAAATTTAAAATTTCAGTGCTCAACCCCTCAAAAATAAGCCCTGAAACCCCTATTTTGTATTTTGAATTTTGATAACTTGTATAAACCAGAGGCTCTTAAGAACCTCGGCTGTATCGCTCACCTGATTTTATAGGCAATGAACATGGCATTTCCCCAATGTTAAACTAAGTCCTGTAATTTCAATAAACTTTAAAGAGTACCATCGAAAGAATATTGCAAGTAAGTTTTTGTTTCCATTGGTTAACCGGTTTCAGAGAAGATTTTTCTTTTTTTTTTATTTTCCCATTGGGTCCAATGTTAATCTATGTCCTACTGTGGTGGCCATTAGATTTTCCTGTTGGTATAAAAAAACATAAACTTCAAAGAGGACTATCCAAACAATATTGCTAGTAAGTTTTGTTTCCATTGGTTAACCGGTTTCAGAAAAGGAGCCATTAAAAACTTTTCCCCTTAGGGTTCTATGTCCTGTAATACACAAAACACACATCTATAAACTATGATACTATAATAACTAAATACATGTATACAACATTTGGATCTCAAGAGCCTGTAATGCTCATTTAATGATAAACAAATCTTTAAAAGTCACTTTTCTTGAACTTGCTACAAACTGTATTCATAAATGGTTCCACTTTTTTCCATATTATGTTAAAGATTTATCAAACTAGAAGCTCACAGGAACCTGAACTTGAAACCAAGCATTTCTTTTTTTATCCAGCTTTTCTTTCCTATAAGGATAATTGCCTAACACTCCTGCAAAAATCATTAATTTAGAGCTTTTAAGGGAAGTAACTTCTACCAGGAGGAGCTTTCGATGCTTAAGAGGGAGGTTCACTTCAAGTTTGCTGTATCTGTTATTCTTTCAGCCAAAAACTATCTTGACCTTACCCACCCCCCCCCCCCTTTTCTATTCAAGGTACCCATGTTGGTAGTCAGCTGTCATGATTTGCACAATTTTGGTAGAGCTAGGACATCCTAAAGATGAATTGTGCAATGTTTCAAAGCAGTCCTTTCATTGGTTTAAGAGAAGATTTTTTAAATCGATTAATATTCATTAAAAATGTTCAAGTAGAATAACTCCTAAACCGTTCATCACACAATCTTGACCCTGAGGTCATTTTTTAAGCTATAATAGAGTTAAACAATTAAAAAATGCTTACTTTTTCTCTAGTTCTAGTAATTTTTAGAAAAAAATGGCACAAAACATCAATTTTGATGATAAAGGGGCAATAACTCCTACAAGGAGTTGTCGTACAACTTCAACTCAATGTTGAGTTTTGCAGAGCTTTTGATGCTAAAGGAGGGTCTCCTTAGTTTTCCTGTATCTGTTATACTTTTTGAAATGTAAGTCAAAAACTATATTTTGACCCCCCTGTTTTTTTTTTTGCCGAGGTGGCCATGTTGGGTTGGTCTGAGGCCATGATTCATGCCCAATTGGTAAAGGACATTTTACTGACAGTGTGTGCAAAGTTTCAAAGCAATCCCTTAAGTGGTTTTCCAGGAAAAGATTTTTAAAGAAAAGCTAACGACGACCGATGCTCAGTGATGGCAATAGCTCACATTACCCTTTTGGCTCAGGTGAGCTAACTAGAGACTACCACGAGTCTGTAATTGCCAATCTGGAAGACTACTGACTTCAAGCAATCTTAACAAAATGAGATTATGAGATAAACTCAGGTTGGCTAATTTATTTATAGAGAAATATATTTTTCAAATACAAGTTCATATAACACGAATTTCTGTAATCTTCAATTCACTAGTACTTTCCTACCTCCAGCAATCTTTAGGTGAGTAAACAATAAGGGGAGTTTATTAAATATATGCAAAATATATTAAAATAAATCTTAATAATAATTGTCAGTAATATATATTTAATGTCCATTAAGGATGGGTTTAAATTTCTTTATGAAGTTATTTTTTGCTTTTATTGCTCTTAAAGCATCACTGGACATCATTATTTTATACAATGAAAATATTATATATTTAATATATATTGACACTGACTAAGGCTATTGCTTGGCCAACTGTGTCTATAATTTTGACACCGTCATTTGTATCATTGCATAATCTTCCAGAATTGTATATTTTAAACCCATCCTTAATGGAGGTTCACCTTGGTAATTTTGAAAACTTTTTACTAGAATATTTGAACAAAACCTGACCACCATCAAGTAGATAATAATAAAAACAATACAGAGAAATGTTCAGTTATAGCTTTGAGAAAGATCAATATTTTATGATTTGTTGACATCATTTATTTATATAGACACTAAGGACATTGGTTGGTCAACTGTGTCATAATTTTGACAAAAACACAGTCAAGTGTATTGTTGCATAATCTTTTATAGTTGTACATAGACGCATAATTAAAGCTACCAACAGGCTTCTTTAATGTTTTTTTTTAATTTGTTGTAAAAACACTGATAAAGCCTGTTGGTCAGGCGAAATATTTGTGCAATTTTTAAAGTCTAAAGGAAGCTACCAAAAGCACACTTACTAAGTATCGGATCACCAACATGATGATACAGCATATAAAAATATATATATATATCTAGATGATTATGCAACGATACAAATAGAGTTGTTTTTAATTAATCAATAAAGACGACAAAATTTTGGACTAAATGATGGCCTAGCTTCTTCAGTGTCAAATATCAGTCTTTAAATCTAGTGTCAAAACATTGCAAGAAATTTTCATACTGTCAATTTTTGTGCTTAAAGCTCAGCAGGATTCGAACTCCCACCATTGTGACACTGTGGCTCCCAATTCACCTTCATTATATCCAGCGGTTTAGACTCCTTGGTAAAACTCCATTAAACCAGGGTGAATTGTAAACACAGACATAGTACATGTGTACTAGCATGTAACAACTGAATTTTCGTAACCAATACATATTAATCTGCAGTAATCTAATTCAGCATTTATGTATATATTATATAAGTTACTTGTCATACAGTCACAGTAAGTAAATTATAATACAAACTTCTAAGTATTGTGACAATCATTATACATCTATCAAGCAGTGCCAGTGTCACATTTACAGTATTACAAATCTAATTCCGACAGTGTTGATCGAGCTTAATAAATAGACATATATATATATTTTTATTTGGTGTTAACCCTGTATTTCTGATGTTTCATAAATCCACTGGATAGATATAGTATATGGTTGTCACAATACTTAGATGTTTGTATATAAGTTGTTCATCAATTGGAATGAAGATGAAAACAATTACAATTTAAATTTTTATCCAATAACATTGAAGAACACATTCAATTTACCATGGAAACCAGTGATATAGAACTACCCTTTTTGGACATTTTAATATTACAGAAAGAAACAACAAAATAACATCTTAAACAACAGGAAATTAATGATAAAGGTAGTATTTAATCATAAAACAGAGAGGATCTCTCTTATATGATACCGATTTCTGTTTTAAAACAAAATTAGTAAAGGCATGGTGTTTGTTATTAACTAGAATTAATTGCAATCAGGACAAACAATTTTTGTATATTAGATATGAAAATCAACACTTTACATTGAAATTAAATGGGAGACCATGTAAATGTTTATGATAATGATGTTAAAATTTAATGATAAAAATTGCAATAAAATTTACAAAACACAAGAAAACATGAATGACCATTCTATAATAAAACATAAGACACATATAGGTAGCAACAAAAATTAACTTTCAAAGACAATCCTTACAAAAGACATGATTTGTCTGTTATCAAAAAGGTTAATATTCCTATGGCGAAGAAACAAAAGTTGACCTGTGGAAATTAATAACAGATCTTAAACTTTAAGAATAACACAAAAGACTTAAAGAATATTTTATGAACAATGATAATGAACAAGAACGAACAGGAAGGTTAAATATAACAAATGTAGTGTTTATAAGCACAATAACAACAAAGCCTAGAAATACAAACAAATCTTGGATCCCCAATGAAGGTAGAAACAAATGGTTAGATTAATATATTCAAGCAATAAAAGTTGACATGATCAAGAATTTGCAGACAAATTTTAAAAGTAATTTATCTGAAAAAGAAGGAAAAGTTTTGAAAGAGCTTTTAAATGACCATTCTATTGTAATAAGACCCAGCGATATGGGTTTGGGTGTTGTAGTTTTTGAGATCGATAAATACAGAGATGATGTAGAAACAGAACTGTTAGACAACACATCATACAAAAAACAAATGAAAAGCTCATTTTGAAAAAGGAAACCATGATTCGGAACAATTATATATAATGTTCAAGACTGGGACAATCTGTGAAGATATATGAAAAGTAACATTTATTGTTATGTTGCAAATAACATAATAACTTCATCCCTTTGCTTCAAAATTCTGTTGAGGAAGGCTTGGAGCCTGAACATTTGGAAAAATTATACAGATTATTTTGTATTCTTTAGGAAACTATGATTATATATATATGTGTAATTTCTTTTTTGATTACAGTTTCTCTCTTAATTGCAGTTTTTTTCACTTTTGCAATTTGAAAATAATTAAAGCTGCTAAATACATGTATACATCACACTAAAATGAAGAAACTACCATTGATCAACATTGTATTATTAATTACACAATATTAATAAAAGCAGCACCAATTAATGACAAAAAAACATAGCACACAGAGATATATGTCATGACATTAGCAACATATGGGTAGCCAAAAAATAAAAATTGCAGCAGTTAAGTTTAATTTCAGGCTTTAAAATATGCCATATTTTTCTAGATTTTCAATGCGTCTTTGAACTTCTTAATATGTTAAACTAAGAAGAGGAAATGCAGCAAAACTCTTATATTAATAATAATAATAATACAAAGAAAATTGAGGCTCTGGGCCAGCACCCCCCACCTGATGTAATTCCTGGCAATATATGGCATGTCCCTGATGTTAAACGAGGTCCTGTAATTTGCAATGTTCTCCTGGCATAAATAATATTATTGTTGAGACCACCAAATGAATATTGCTGTCTGGTTTCAACAGGTTCAATAGATTTGGTTTAATATTTTAAGGAAGATATTTTAACATTATCCTATAGGTTTATATGTTAAATTAATTTCTACAGTTGCAGCCATCATGGATTTTTTATCAAATAAGCAAACAGAAACTTTTAAGAGAACCAACAGATAACAAAATAAAATTCAGTGGCAGCTAGTTATTTTGAATTTCTGATTGCCACTAAAAACATAAACTTCATGGAGGACCATCCAATGAATACTTGTGATAATCAAAAGGATTGCTATATGGTTAAGTCAGTCCTGCCATTTTGAAATTCAAATCAATTAGAAAAGAGGTCTTTTTAAACCTTTTTCCTATAGGGTCTTAGGTTAAACTCAGTCCTGCAGCAGTGGCCATTTTGAATTTTCAACTGGCATAAAAAACATAAACTGTATAGAGGACTGTCCAAACAATATTGGTAGTAAGTTTTGTTTCAATTGGTTAAATGGTTTCAGAGATGAAGCCTTTTAAAGCATTTTCACACAGTGTTCTATGTTAACCTAAGTTTTGAAGTGGCAGCCATTTTGCATTTCCAATTGGCATAAAAACATTAACTTTTTTACTTTTTAAGTGGAATAACCCCTGAAAGAGGTCATCTTATGACTATGGTCCAATGGAGTCTTTTGTAGATTTAAATAAGTTGAACATTTCACCATGCAACTACTTTTCTATAGTAATTTTCAGCAATAGTTTTCATACAATAAGCAAAAAACTTGATTTTTGAACTTAAATAAAGGGGCAATAAAAATAAAAGGGGTTATCAGATTACAGTCCATATTGAGACTTTTGTAGAGCTTCTTGAGCTGAACATTTAAGCAAGCAACAATTTTTTCTTTCTGCAATAGTTTATATTCAATAAGCAAAAAACATGACTTTTAAAGGGGCAAAAACCCCTAAAAGGGATCATTTGACAACTTCGGTCAAATGGAGATTTTTGTAGAGCTTGTTGAGCTTAATATTTCAGCAAGCAACATTTTTTCTCTATAAGCAATATTTTTCATTTTAAAAGGCAAAAACATTTAAAGAAAACATGATTTTTTACTTTCAAGGGAAATAACCAGTAAAAGATATCAACTGACAACTTCAACCTAATGGAGACTTTTGTAGAACTTGTGATTCTGAAGAGCATAAGATCCATCCAATATTTCCTATCTGTTATAGTTTTTGAGCTATAAACCATTTTAAGTGATTTTACCACGTTTTTTTTACAGTGGCCATATTTTTTTGTTGGATCCTTTCAAAATGAGGTTTGTCTGTTGCAAACACACCATGTATTATTCTTGCAAGTTTAGGTCAAAATAGTGGTTTTAGAGGAGAAATTTTTTTAAATTGTTTATGGACCACAGATGATGAAGGACTGTATAGGACAGAGGATGTTCGCTGGGCCCATAGTGATGGCATAAGCTAACATGGCCTTTGACAAGTTAAGTTAAAAACAGAACAGAAAAATGACTAAATCTAACATAGATCTTCAAAATTGTAAACCAAGATTTTTAATGCACCAGACTGACATTACAAGACTTTGTGTCTGATTTGATACAAATGTGTATCAAGTATATACAGAAAATAAGGTTTGTATTCCATAGCGTGCTCTTTTAAAATGTTTCCTGTATTAGCATGTTACATCTGAATTTTTTGTAAACAATATATATATGAATCTGATAGTGATACAACTAACTTGTCATAAACTACGATAAGTAAATTGTATAAACCATATGATATATTTATTCTGGAGATTTCTGAAACCAATTTTCTTCATGGCAGAACACAGCAAGTCCAAATTGGAAATACCAAATCAGATCAACTTCCCATAAATTTTGGTGTATCTCAGGGTTCCATACTAGGCCCTCTTTTATTCATAATATATATAAATGATCTCCCTTTATATATTAAAAATTGTCAAACTGACATGTACACTGATGATTCCACTATACACACAACAGGTTCAAATATCAAAGAGCTATTTAAGTACAAAAAGATTTAAATTGTGTAGAACAATGGTGTCATGAAAATAACATGTTCATAAATTCAAACTAGAGTAAAAACACCTGTGAGCAATGCTCACCATTGATACTCCCCCCCCCCCCGCTTCACAATTACTTTGAAAATTCAGGTGTTCTTAATTATGAAATTGAAACTTTATCTAGTTAAACATGAAGGCGAAATTGCAGATAATACATGTAACCCTCCCCAATCCCCCAAAGAATGGCATCCCCTATGTCAATGACAAATTCCATGTTTTTCTATGGAAAACCTCCAATAATATTCTGATCAAAATGTTTAATATCCAATGCACAATGGCAATATGTGACCAAGATTCTGTATAAGTTTCAACAAATTCCATTCATTGTTCTAGGAGGAATTGCAAATAAAAGATGGGTATCCCATTATGTCAATTACAAACTCCATGTTTTTCTATGGGAAACCCCAAATATCATTCCGATCAAAATGTTAAATATCTCCTGCACAATGACACTATGTGACATGGATTCTGTGTGTGTTTCAACAAATTCCATTCAGTGGTGTAGGAATGAGTTGCACATAAGAGATGGGTATCCCTTATGTCCATGACAAAGTCCATGTTTTTCTATGGGGAAACCCCAAATATCATTCCAATCGAAATGTTATATATCAAGTGCACAATGGCAATACGTGACAACATTCTGTGTAAGTTTCATCAAATTCCATTTAGTGGTGTAGGAGGAGTCGCACATAAGAAATGGGTATCCCCTTATGTCAATGACAGTCCGTGTTGTTCTATGGGAAACCCCAAATATCATTCCGATCAAAATAATAAATATCTCCTGCACAATGGCACTATGAGACAAGGATTCTGTGCAAGTTTCAACAAATTCCATTCAGTGGTGTAGGAGGAGTTGCACATAAGACATGAGGACCCCCTTAGGTCAATGATAATGTCCATGTTTTTCCATGGGAAACCCCAAATATCGATCCGATCAAAATGTTAAATATCTCCTGCACATTGGCACTATGTGACAAGGATTCTGTGAAAGTTTCATTAAATTCCATTCAGTGGTGTAGGAGGAATTGCACACAAGAGATAGGGACCCCCTTAGGTCAATGACAAAGTCCATGTTTTTCTATGGGAAACCCCAAATATCATTCCGATCAAAATGTGAAATATCTCCTGCACAATGGCACTATGAGACAAAGATTCTGTGTAAGTTTCATCAAATTCCTTTCAGTGGTGTAGGAGGAGTTGCAAATAATAGAAAGTGTAACGGACGGACGGAAGGACGGACGGACGGACACCATGAACACTATATACCCCCCGCTTTTCAAGCGGGGGGTATAATAAAAAACAAAATGTATGATAATTGGAACTAGACAAAAACTTTCCTCACAAGAGAATGAACTTTGCCTTACAATTTCTTCCAATAAACTACAAAATTCGAAATGTGAAAAATTATTAGGAATCAAAGCAGACCAACAACTAAGTTGGTCCAATCAGGTAGACGTAGTCTGTTCCACAATTTCATCTAGAATTTATCTTCTTTCAAAAATCAAACAATATTTAAATCTTGAATTAAGAAAATTATTTTACAATGGATATATTCTACCCCTAATAGATTACTGTTGTATAATATGGGGCAGCTGTAATAATGAAGGACTAAACAGAATTTTAAAACTGCAAAAAAGAGCAGCACAACATATTATGGATCTATTAACACCTTCAGAGCCTTTATTTAAATATCTTGGCTTGATGAAAATTAAAGAAAGAATTAAATATCACAAATGTCTACTTACTTTCAAATGCTTAAAAAATGAGGCTCCAGATTACCTCAATAAGAAACTTTTATAAATTTCTGAAATGAACCCATATGCTCTAAGAAATGCCTTAAAAGGAAATAATAATAATAATAATAATAATAATACTTTATTTTATGAGGGTAAACTCAGTTAGCTACACTAATCTTCCCTGAGGCCCTCATATTAAACCAAAGAAAATAATGTAGTACAGCATACATTGATCAAATTGTGAGACAATTATAAACATTACATATACAGAAAATATACAAGTGTACAGAAAGTAACATACAAATTGGTGAAAAGTTATACATTGTCCTGATGGTCTGAAGAATATAATAAGTAGTTTTTAATATTTGTCTTGAATACAATGGTGCTAATAGATTCACGCACTGAAGGTGGTAAGTTATTCCATAGCAAAGGGGCTGAATATACAAAAGATTTTTTGAATTGTTCAGTTTTTGGTTTAGGGACATTGAGATTACCTTTTAAGGCATTTCTTAGAGCATATGGGTTCGTTTCAGAAATATATGAAAATCTTTTATTGAGGCAATCTGGAGCCTCATTTTTTAAGCATTTGAAAGTAAGTAGACATTTGTGATATTTAATTCTTTCTTCAATTTTCATCCAGCCAAGATATTTAAATAGAGGTTCTGAAGGTGTTAATGGATCAGCATCCATAATAAGTTGTGCTGCTCTTTTTTGCAGTTTTAAAATTCTGTTTAGTCCTTCATTATTACAGCTGCCCCATATTATACAACAGTAATCTATTAGGGGTAGAATATATCCATTGTAAAATAATTTTCTTAATTCAAGATTTAAATATTGTTTGATTTTTGAAAGAAGATAAATTCTAGATGAAATTGTGGAACAGACTACGTCTACCTGACTGGACCAATTTAGTTGTTGGTCTACTTTGATTCCTAATCATTTTTCACATGTCGAATTTTGTAGTTTATTGGAAGAAATTGTAAGGCAAAGTTCATTCTCTTGTGAGGAAAGTTTTTGTCTAGTTCCAATTATCATACATTTTGTTTTATTTGAATTTATGAACATGTTATTTTCATGACACCATTGTTCTACACAATTTAAATCTTGTTGTATTTTAACCTGTAGCTCTTTGATATTTGACCCTGATGTGTGTATAGTGGAATCATCAGCGTACATGTCAGTTTGACAATTTTTAATATATAAAGGGAGATCATTTATATATATTATGAATAAAAGAGGGCCTAGTATGGAACCCTGAGGTACACCAAAATTTATTGGAAGTTGATCTGATTTGGTATTTCCAATTTGGACTTGCTGTGTTCTGCCATGAAGATATGATTTGAAAAGTGCAATACTATTTTTATCAAACCCATGTATTTTCAATTTACTACATAAAATTTCATGATCAACAACATCAAATGCTTTTTGAAAATCTAAAAGAACAGCCAGATTTATGTTTCCATTATTGATTTCTTGAAGCCATTTGTCAATAATGTTTACAAGGGCAGTTTGACACGAATGATTTGGTCTGAAACCAGATTGGGCAGGGTGTAAGAGATTGAATTTTATTAAAAATTTATATAAATGCTGTGATAAATGCTTTTCTATCAGCTTAGTCAATGTAGGCAACACTGAGATAGGTCTATAGTTTGAGGCTAAAAATCTCTCACCAGTTTTAAAAACTGGTGTTACTTTGGCATTCTTTAAAATTTTAGGATAGGTACCCGTATCTATTATTCTATTAAAAATATATGTTAAGGATGTGGCAATTATTTGGGCACTTATTTTAAGTATTCTTGGTCCAATGTTATCAGTTCCAGGGGACTTGTTAGCATCTAATTTTGTTATTTCATTGTAAATTGTATTTACTTCAACTGGAGGAATTGAGAATGTTTTGCTAATTGGGAGTCTCATTTTTACAAAGTTGCTTAATTGATGGAAGTTAGTACACATACCTTTATTTAAAGTATTTGTTTCATTTTTAAGGTTTTGAACACAGGAAGTAAAAAAATTATTAAAAGTATCTGCTATTTCTTTTGGATCTGTTATTTTTTGGTCATTGTCGTTCAGAAGTTCATTTGGTTTTAAAGGGTTTGATGGATTAAGACTGTGAAGACATTTCCATAAAATTTTAGGGTCTTTAGAATCTTTAATGATTTTACTGTAATATTGTTTCTTAGAATCATCCAAAATCTCAATGTCCCTAAACCAAAAACTGAACAATTCAAAAAATCTTTTGTATATTCAGCCCCTTTGCTATGGAATAACTTACCACCTTCAGTGCATGAATCTATCAGCACCAATGAATTCAAGACAAATATTAAAAACTACTTATTATATTCTTCAGACCATCAGGACAATGTATAACTTTTCACCAATTTGTATGTAACTTTATGTATACTTGTATATTTTCTATATATGCAATGTTTATAATTGTCTCACAATTTGATCAATTTATGCTGTACTACATTATTTTCTTTGGTTTAATCGGAGGGCCTAAGGGAAGATTAGTGTAGCTAACTTAAGTTTACTCTCATAAAATAAAAGTATTATTATTTTTATTATTAGAAATACACAGTTAAAACCAAATAACTAAATACAAATAGCTAATCTAAAAATTAAGCACAACACTGTCAAACTTATTGATTATAATATTTATATGCATTTCTATATTTTCCCAAATTTTACATTTTCATCATCTTAAGCACATGAACATTTATTTTCTTTTTAAAAAATGTAAAGATATTTTCAACATCTACCAGGGATGTCATTAACTTTTGAAATAGAAGCAGAAATTGAAAAGTAACAGGAAAGGGGGTGGTCTTGGGGGTTTGCAAATCCCTGCCAACCAAACGGAGAGAAGTGAGGCCCTGATAGGGAGACACTAGCTAGAGTCTGGGAGACCATAAAAATACTTAATTTTAATGTTGTTGCATACATTTTTCCTTAATTTCCATCAAATTATTTATAATTGTGGTTTTCCCGGATTATTTCTCTTGTGATATAATTAACAGTAAACAATAACATCAAACAGCACATACATAATTACAATTAATCATTGGAAAAAACACCAGATATAGCAACTTTTTCTATCTTCTTCAGTAGTGTATTACAAGGTATTAAAAAATTTTAAAAAGACGTAGACATATTCTTCCGTAAATAGACGATTTCTGGTACAAATGACCCAGTACAGATGAGCTCACACGCACACATCTGTACTTGCTGTGTCATCCAATAAAAACGACAGAAACAAGAAAGTTGCTATGAAAGCATAACAACGTTCTTGTGTGACGTTCTTGTTTCCGGCGTTCTGATTGGACGTCAGAGACAATGGAGTCTAAAACAATGGAGAGTCTATAGGTTACAGCGATGTAAAAGTTGTTGGTTTACGGAAGAAATAGGTACTTACATACGTTTTTGGGAAAGTCTGTGTTATCGTTCACTCGTGATGGAAATTTTTGGCTCATTCCGCTGCGCTCCACTCGGGAAAAGACATAAAATTTCTATCACTCTTGAAAGATCAACCGGTCTTTCCCAAAAACGTATGAAAGAACCTATTAAACATCATACATTTCATTTAACCCAGAGATAAATCTTCTGTTAGCACACTAAGTCCACTTGAACATAGCTGAAACCAGGCTCCTCAAAAGGACACCCATCTACAGAAATTATCATGCAGTCTTAGTTATGACTATATATCTTTATTCTTTCAATTGCAGCTTATTTGTTTATGAAGAAAAATAACCAACATATAATAAATTTAGAAAACACTTTAAGTTTCAACCCAATTAAAAGTGTTTGTATATCAAACAGTATGATTTTTCCATGGCCGTTGTAATTTACTTTTACTCATTGTTGAATTCCGGTTATAAGATGTATCCGGTAATAAACAAATGGCATGTAATCAATTTGCAACACGTAAATGATTTTAAAAAATTAAAATACGAAAATTTTATGCAGTTTTTATCTGAAATATATATCTATCAAAATCGCGATCAAAGACAGAAATTGCCGGATTTCGTTAAACAGGAAGTAGGTGAGTGACAGACCTGAAATCAAATCCCACATTATGGGAGGCCATGCTGATGCAGCATACAAAATTTCAAGAGAATGTGATTAGTAGTTGCTGAGAAAACTGTATTTCCCACCCCCCATACTGCCTACCAGACATTCACCATACTATAACCTGGATTTTCACTAAATAAAGTGGTAGTCTGGAATAATAAGTTGGACCAGATCTACCAGTATCTTCTGTGCACCATTGAGTGACGAGGGAGATTTTCTAAAATGACAGGGCCCCTTGATCTTTGATTGTGAGGCTACTTCAGATCCCAGAAGGGCTTCGTCTCCAACTTCTCCCAGTGTGGTCAAGTCTTGAATTATCATACCTTCGTTGAAGGAATAAATTGTCAAGATCGTTTTTTTATTGACCGGAAGTTGAAAATGCTTCTGATTTTAGAAATACAAATTTTTATTAGCGGATTACGATAAAATTTGTCTATATTTAGAAACTGGAAAATGCATGGAAGTACTGATTTTTGTTTGTTTGATGGTGTTTAATGCCACTTTCAGCAATTTTTCAGCTATATCATGGCGTCCAGTTTTTATTGGGAGAGGAAGTAGGAGTACACGGAGAAAACCACCGACCTGAGGTAGGAAAACTGGCAATCCTTGTCAATTAAGATTGGAGTCAAGTACACCCTGATTGCAGTGAGAATCAAACCCGCAATCTCAGTGTTGACAGACCACGTGATCAATAGTAGATGAACTACCTTGACCACTCGGCCACCGAGCCCCTCTGGAAGTACTGAAAATACATATGTACTTCAAATGGAAATTTATGAAGATTTAAAATTTTTTATTTGAAAGTAGCCAGCGATAGACGAGCCAATATACGTCAATTTTCGCCTGTTACTGCCTTCTAATGAAATCCCTGTCTACAAAGATTTCACCTGACAACTGGCATTACTAGTTAAGTGTTTGACTGGAACGAGGTGATTTAAGCTAAAATTAACTGACAGACAGCTGCTGACACCTTTGTACTGAGAAAGGATACAAAAACATTTCCTTGTCTTAATGGAAATTCTTTACGGAAACAAAACAAGTGAAACAATTATAACTCATAATTAATTTCTTCAGTCATATCCACAAAATTCATATACCTGGCTGATAGACATAAACAATGTTGTAAACATGTTAAACATGTACTTACCCATATCTCTGTTGAGTGTATACTTGCACACTAGAAGTAGGAAGATGCCTAAAAGAAATTGGTTTGTAATTACTAGTAAGCATATTGCTTAAAATCATGTACATTAATTGAAATAGCTAAACCAACAGTAAACCAACATAAATTGATTATGAAAACAATTTTTGGGGTTTTAAAATCTAATTAAAAAGATATTTTGTCAATTTATTTATATTAACAGTTAAACTAATGATTGATAAACATATTAATTAAACTAGAGGCTCTTAAGAGCCTGTATGGCTCACTTACTTTACTTACAAAAAAACTTTTTGAATTTCCAATCAGCAGCAATTTGAAGGACAGTTGCTGAGAAGAAGCAGTTTTTATGTTTTTTATAGGTTCCTATGGTAAGTGATGTTCCATGGTGGCAGCAATATTGTATTTTGGATCAAAACAAAAAACTCAAAATTAGTAGAGGACAATACAATATCACAAAACCATTTGTAAGAAAACAAATTTTAAAATTTCAGCCAATCAGAAGGCATTTGCAGTTCTGGCAGCCATGTTGAATTTCTTATATCAGCTCGAAAAACTTTTAAAAAAGAACATTTTTGAAATTTCAGCCAATCAGAACCCATTAGTGGCCCTGGAAGCCATGTTAAATTTGCATTGGCTCCAGCAATACAAGTCCTACAATTCACTGAATTGGTCTGAAATTGTCAGATGACTCCTTATACGAGTTATTGTCCTTGAATGACAATTTTTTAATGAAATTTTCTGTTTTTGTCCTGGAATTAAAAATTATAACAGCTAAAGTGAAACTAATAAGCAAAAATGATCAGCATTGAAAGTTATACTTTTAACTTAATTGATCTGAAATTTTCAGATGACTCCTTATTTGTAAATTTTTAAATGAAACTTTTTCATTTATGTCATGAACTTTAAACTATAACAGCTAAAGTAAAACTGTAAATTGCAAAAATGATCAGCAATACAAGTTCTAAAATTCACTTTATTTACCTGAAATTGTCAGATGACTTATTATATTGCCCTTCAATACAAATTTCTGGTAAAATTTGTAGTATTTGCCCTGTAACTTAAATGCTACAACAGAGTTAAACTGTACGTTGCACAAATGGTCAGCAAAGTAAGGCCTGCAAATCATTGCTTTAAGTCTGAATGTTAGATGACTCTTTATAGCAGTTTTTTTCATTTAATTACGTATTTGGACAAAATAGTCAATTTTTTGTTATAAATTTAAGTCTGTAACACCTACAGTAAAACAGTTAATTACTAAATTACCCTAAAGGACATTTTGGCCTACAAATTATTTAATTTTTAGAAATAGTAATGGCACCTTATAGGAGTTATTGTTCTTAACCAAAATTTTTGATGAAAAATAACTGTTTAGTTTTTGCCAGGTAAGTTACCTAGAAAGATGTAGCAACTAGAGTGAAACTGTAAATTGCAAAAATTTAAATATAGTTTTAGGGTCCTAGGAGCCTCTAGTTTTGAAAACTAATTTAATTTGAAGTTATCTTTGACTGACAATCTTATTTTGTTTAATATAATGTTTTCCCTCAAATATATCTGAATGGGAGACAACATTTAAAGTCTAATAAGAATGTTTTGTTAAATTTACAAAAATGTATTACTAGTAAAACTAGTTTCAGTTTTCATTGGGATAGAAACCAGTGTTTGTCAGTGAAGTTTCCAACAAAATTTCTTTCCTAATAGCAATCAATAATTAGTCCCCTACCGGCTTTGCCGAAGGGTTTTATAGGTTTGCACTCCGTCTGTCCGTTTGTCAGTTTGTTACAGTTTCTGAGAAAAAGCTGTTTTATGTTTTTTCATAGGTAAGTGATGTTATTTGGTGGCAGCAATCTTGTATTTTGGGTCCAACAAAAATATTAAAATTAGTAGTGGACCATTCAATATCACAAATCCTTCTGCAAAGCAGTTTGTGAGGAAACAAATTTTGAAATATCAGAAAATGAGAAAGCATGTGCAGTTCTGGCAGCCATGTTGAAGTTCCTGCATTATTTGGTTTAATTGTATGGAACAGAAGCTGTTTGTATGATTTTCTCATAGGGTCACATGTTAAGCTGTGTTCCATGGTGGTGGCCATCTTGGATGTTGGATTATCACAAAAAACTCAAACTTTGTAGAGGACCATCTTGGTACATTTATGCAAAATTTCAAATTAAATCTGCATGCGTTTTGTAAAAAGAAGATTTTTGAAATTTCAGCCAATCAGAACGCATTAAGGGCCATGGAAGCCATGTTCAATTTGCAATTGGCTCAAAAAACTCAAAATAATAAGATAAATATAGGTTCAATCGTTCTACCGAACGATTAATAGGCAAAAGAAGACCTTAAATAAATGACCTTGAAACTAAAAAGCTAAGAAACATACGTAACTAAAAAAGAATAAGGCATTCAAAATACATAGTACCATGAAAAACATTTAAAAAGGACTTTGACCTTGACTCTTACAGCATGACCTTGACCATGCTGAAGGTCAACAGTGATCAACATTGAAGATTTCATGCCAATATCTCTTGTAGTCATTGAGATATGACTACTTATAATATATACAAAAAAATAGAAAATGACCTTGACCTTTGACCTTGAGTTTGTTTTCAAGGTCAAGGGTCCTAATGATCTATAGCAAAGACTCCATGCCTCTACTATCAATAGTTGATAAGCAATTAATGAAAAACTAATTATCAATGGTTGTAATGGGGCATAACTCCTATAAGATGAAGCCGGATCCTTACCCTCCAAATAGGAAAAAGTTGCGCCTTTATGAGGCCAACATTTTATCCATTACAACTTATTGCCTATCTTTTACCGTTTCAAAGGAATAGCGATGACAAGACAATGCCAAAATTTCAAACGTGACCTTGACCTTTGACCTTGAGTCCATTTTCAAGGTCAAGGTAAATGATGACTAATGATATAAGGTTTCATATAAATATCTATTATAGTTACTGAGATAAAGTGATATAATGCAACTCACAATATATTTTAGTGGTCTAGGGGAGATAACTCTTATAAAAATGTCAAATAAAAAAAGTGACGATTCAAGATCTTAATATGATACACATTTTGGTAAAGGTTTCAATTCTCTATCTATTATAGTAAAGGAGGAGATCTGTACACAACACAATGTCAAAAATTAGAATGTGACCTTGACCTTTGACCTTGTGACCTTTTTCAAGGTCAAGGTCAATGATGACCAACTGTGAAATATCTATTCTCTATCACCTCTGGTTCATGAGTTACTATGGTACAAATGGTACTTCCAATAAATAAGGGGAAATAACTCCAACAAGGAGTCGTCAAAATACTTTGCGCAATATGTAACAAATTGTCGCAATCAATAGCTGACCATTTTGCAACAACTTTTATTACAAAATCTTTTACGGTTTCAAAGTTTATCTGTACACAAGCTTTTTTGTGACAAGGGAAATAACTCCGTAAAGAAAAAGTGTTCGGTGTGACAGGGTCAACTGCGAAAGCGTAATGTCTCATACATTCATAGTACAAAATGTCTTTACGACATGTCGCGAAACAAAATTTATAATAAGGAAAAAAAGTTGGCGGAAAAAAAATAAGAATAATATTAAAGTTCATTGGTTCTACCGAACAAATGATGGCTTTCCACTTATCGCAAAAATGACTCTGACATTTCTTTTCAAATTAAACAAAGGAAAGAAAAAACCATTCGGCTATCTTTCGAAATAAAAAAGGTAAAAAATTAGGACGTTAATTGACATAAATGCCCTTGACCAGCAAGTTTTTGATATTTGCATACTTAATGCTTTAAAAACAAAGCATTTATTAAGAACTACCATTTTATTTACACGAAAAAGCAGAAGTTCCGAAAAATATGTTTTGACCTTGACTTCTGTCAATATGACCTTGACCATGCTGAGGGTCAATAAACGACAAACAGTGAAGATCTCATGTCAATATGTCGTATAATTATGAAGAAATGACTATTTATCATAAATACCAAAATTTATAAGATGACCTTGACCTTTGACCTTGTTTCTATTTTCAAGGTCAAGGGTCATACTGGTCTATAGTGAAGACCCAATGCCTCTACTATCAATAGTTGATAAGTAATTAATGAAAACCTAATTATCAGTGGTTGTAATGGGGGATAACTCCTATAAGATGAAGTCGGATCCTTTCCCTCTAAATGTAAAAAAGTTGCGCCTTAATGAGACCAACATTTTATCCATTATAACTTATAGCTTATCTTTTACCGTTTCAATGCAATAGCGATGACAAGACAATGTCAAAATTTCAAACGTGACCTTGACCTTTGACCTTGTGTCCATTTTCAAGGTCAAGGTCAATGATGACTAATGATATAAGGTTTCATATAAATATCTGTTATAGTTACTGAGATATAGTGATATAATGCAATTCACAATATCTTTTAGTGGTCTAGGGGAGATAACTCTTATAAAAATGTCAAATAAAAAAAGTGACGATTCAAGATCTTAATATGATACACATTTTGGTAAAGGTTTCAGTTCTCTATCTATTATAGTAAAGGAGGAGATCTGCACACAACCAAGGGTCAAAAATTAGAACATGACCTTGACCTTTGACCTTGTGACCTTTCCAAGGTCAAGATCAATGATGACCAACTGTGAAATATCTAGTCTATATCACCTCTGGTTCATGAGTTACAGTGGTACAAAATGTACTTCCAATAAATAAGGGGAAATAACTCCTACTAGGAGTCGTCAAAATACTTTGCGCGATATGTAATAAATTGTCGCGATCAATAGCTGAGCATTTTGCAACAACTTTCATTGCGAAATCTTTTACGGTTTCAAAGTTTATCTGCACACAAGATTTTTATGACAGGGGAAATAACTCCGTAAAGAAAAAGTGTTCGGTGTGACAGGGTTAACTGCGAAAGCGTAATGTCTCATACATTCATAGTACAAAATGTCTTTACGACATGTCGCGAAACAAAATTTATAATGGGAAAAGAAAAAACTTGGCGGAAGAATAATAAGAATAATTAAAGTTCATTGGTTCTACCGAACAAATGATGGCTTTCCACTTATCGCAAAAATGACTCTGACATTGACTTTGGTTTTATGGAAATTGACATTTCTTTTCAAATTAAACAAAGGAAAGAAAAAACCATTCGGCTATCTTTCGAAATAAAAAAGGTAAAAAATTAGGACGTTAATTGACATAAATGCCCTTGACCAGCAAGTTTTTGATATTTGCATACTTAATGCTTTAAAAACAAAGCATTTATTAAGAACTACCATTTTATTTACACGAAAAAGCAGAAGTTCCGAAAAATATGTTTTGACCTTGACTTCTGTCAATATGACCTTGACCATGCTGAGGGTCAATAAAGGACAAACAGTGAAGATCTCATGTCAATATGTCGTATAATTATGAAGAAATGACTATTTATCATAAATACCAAAATTTATAAGATGACCTTGACCTTTGACCTTGTTTATATTTTCAAGGTCAAGGGTCATACTGGTCTATAGTGAAGACCCAATGCCTCTACTATCAATAGTTGATAAGTAATTAATGAAAACCTAATTATCAGTGGTTGCAATGGGGGATAACTCCTATAAGATGAAGTCGGATCCTTTCCCTCCAAATGTAAAAAAGTTGCGCCTTAATGAGACCAACATTTTATCCATTATAACTTATAGCTTATCTTTTACCGTTTCAATGCAATTGCGATGACAAGACAATGTCAAAATTTCAAACGTGACCTTGACCTTTGACCTTGTGTCCATTTTCAAGGTCAAGGTCAATGATGACTAATGATATAAGGTTTCATATAAATATCTGTTATAGTAACTGAGATATAGTGATATAATGTAATTCACAATATATTTTATTGGTCTAGGGGAGATAACTCTTATAAAACTGTCAAATAAAAAAGTGACGATTCAAGATCTTAATATGATACACATTTTGGTAAAGGTTTCAGTTCTCTATCTATTATAGTAAAGGAGGAGATCTGCACACAACAAAGGGTCAAAAATTAGAACATGACCTTGACCTTTGACCTTGTGACCTTTTTCAAGGTCAAGGTCAATGATGACCAACTGTGAAATATCTAGTCTCTGTCACCTCTGGTTCATGAGTTACTATGGTACAAAATGTACTTCCAATAAATAAGGGGAAATAACTCCTACAAGGAGTCGTCAAAATACTTTGCGCGATATGTAACAAATTGTCGCAATCAATAGCTGACCATTTTGCAACAACTTTCATTGCGAAATCTTTTACGGTTTCAAAGTTTATCTGCACACAAGATTTTTATGACAGGGGAAATAACTCCGTAAAGAAAAAGTGTTCGGTGTGACAGGGTTAACTGCGAAAGCGTAATGTCTCATACATTCATAGTACAAAATGTCTTTACGACATGTCGCGAAACAAAATTTATAATGGGAAAGGAAAAAACTTGGCGGAAGAATAATAAGAATAAATAAATGACCTTGAAACCAAAAAGCTAAGAAACATACGTAATTTGTCTATAGCAATTAAAAAGAACAAAAATTATTAAAAAACTATTTAGATATCTTTAGAAATAAGGAAGGTCATTAAATAGGACGTAAGAAAACTTGAATGACCTTGACAACTGATCTTTTAATCTACGTAAATATTACTTATAGGCAATAACATTAAAAGAAGAAGCCATTCAAAATACATAGTACCATGAAAAACATTTATAAAGGACTTTGACCTTGACTTTTACAGCATGACCTTGACCATGCTGAAGGTCAACAGTGATCAACATTGAAGATTTTATGCCAATATCTCTTAAAGTCATTAAGATATGACTACTTATAACATATACAAAAAATTAGAAAATGACCTTGACCTTTGACCTTGTATTTGTTTTCAAGGTCAAGGGTCCTAATGATCCATAGTGAAGACCCCATGCCTCTACTATCAATAGTTGATAAGTAATTAATGAAAAACTAATTATCAATGGTTGTAATGGGGGATAACTCCTATAAGATGAAGCCGGATCCTTTCCCTCTAAATAGAAAAAAGTTGCGCCTTTATGAGACCAACATTTTATCCATTATAACTTATAGCCTATCTTTTACCGTTTCAAAGTAATAGCGATGACAAGACAATGCCAAAATTTCAAACGTGACCTTGACCTTTGACCTTGTGTCCATTTTCAAGGTCAAGGTCAATGATGACCAATGATATAAGGTTTCATATATATATCTGTTATAGTTACTGAGATATAGTGATATAATGCAATTCACAATACATTTTATTGGTCTAGGGGAGATAACTCTTATAAAAATGTCAAATAAAAAAAGTGACGATTCAAGATCTCAATATGATACACATTTTGGTAAAGGTTTCAGTTCTCTATCTATTATAGTAAAGGAGGAGATCTGCACACAACCAAGGGTCAAAAATTAGAACATGACCATGACCTTTGACCTTGTGACCTTTTTCAAGGTCAAGGTCAATAATGACCAACTGTGAAATATCTAGTCTATATCACCTCTGGTTCATGAGTTACAATGGTACAAATTGTACTTCCAATAAATAAGGGGAAATAACTCCTACAATGAGTCGTCAAAATACTTTGCGCGATATGTAACAAATTGTCGCAATCCATAGCTGACCATTTTGCAACAACTTTTATTGCGAAATCTTTTACGGTTTCATAGTTGATCTGCACACAAGCTTTTCTGTAACAGGGGAGATAACTCCGTAAAGAACAAGTGTTCGGTGTGACAGGGTCAACTGCGAAAGCGTAATGTCTTATACATCCATAGTACAAAATGTCTTTACGACATGTCGCGAAACAAAATTTATAATGGGAAAAGAAAACTTGGCGGAAAAAAATAAGAATAATAATAAGAAACAGAAGAATAACAAGAAGGCTTTCCACTGGAAAGTGGAAAGCCTTAATTAAAGTTCATTGGTTCTACCGAACAAATGATGGCTTTCCACTTATCGCAAAAATGACTCTGACATTGACTTTGGTTTTATGGAAATTGACATTTCTTTTCAAATTAAACAAAGGAAAAAAAAACCATTCGGCTATCTTTCGAAATAAAAAAGGTAAAAAATTAGGACGTTAATTGACATAAATGCCCTTGACCAGCAAGTTTTTGATATTTGCATACTTAATGCTTTAAAAACAAAGCATTTATTAAGAACTACCATTTTATTTACACGAAAAAGCAGAAGTTCCGAAAAATATGTTTTGACCTTGACTTCTGTCAATATGACCTTGACCATGCTGAGGGTCAATAAACGACAAACAGTGAAGATCTCATGTCAATATGTCGTATAATTATGAAGAAATGACTATTTATCATAAATACCAAAATTTATAAGATGACCTTGACCTTTGACCTTGTTTCTATTTTCAAGGTCAAGGGTCATACTGGTCTATAGTGAAGACCCAATGCCTCTACTATCAATAGTTGATAAGTAATTAATGAAAACCTAATTATCAGTGGTTGTAATGGGGGATAACTCCTATAAGATGAAGTCGGATCCTTTCCCTCTAAATGTAAAAAAGTTGCGCCTTAATGAGACCAACATTTTATCCATTATAACTTATAGCTTATCTTTTACCGTTTCAATGCAATAGCGATGACAAGACAATGTCAAAATTTCAAACGTGACCTTGACCTTTGACCTTGTGTCCATTTTCAAGGTCAAGGTCAATGATGACTAATGATATAAGGTTTCATATAAATATCTGTTATAGTTACTGAGATATAGTGATATAATGCAATTCACAATATCTTTTAGTGGTCTAGGGGAGATAACTCTTATAAAAATGTCAAATAAAAAAAGTGACGATTCAAGATCTTAATATGATACACATTTTGGTAAAGGTTTCAGTTCTCTATCTATTATAGTAAAGGAGGAGATCTGCACACAACCAAGGGTCAAAAATTAGAACATGACCTTGACCTTTGACCTTGTGACCTTTCCAAGGTCAAGATCAATGATGACCAACTGTGAAATATCTAGTCTATATCACCTCTGGTTCATGAGTTACAGTGGTACAAAATGTACTTCCAATAAATAAGGGGAAATAACTCCTACTAGGAGTCGTCAAAATACTTTGCGCGATATGTAATAAATTGTCGCGATCAATAGCTGAGCATTTTGCAACAACTTTCATTGCGAAATCTTTTACGGTTTCAAAGTTTATCTGCACACAAGATTTTTATGACAGGGGAAATAACTCCGTAAAGAAAAAGTGTTCGGTGTGACAGGGTTAACTGCGAAAGCGTAATGTCTCATACATTCATAGTACAAAATGTCTTTACGACATGTCGCGAAACAAAATTTATAATGGGAAAAGAAAAAACTTGGCGGAAGAATAATAAGAATAAATATAGGTTCAATCGTTCTACCGAACGATTAATAGGCTTTCCACTTTAAAAGAAGACCTTTAATAAATGACCTTGAAACTAAAAAGCTAAGAAACATACGTAACTAAAAAAGAATAAGACATTCAAAATACATAGTACCATGAAAAACATTTAAAAAGGACTTTGACCTTGACTTTTACAGCATGACCTTGACCATGCTGAAGGTCAACAGTGATCAACATTGAAGATTCTATGCCAATATCTCTCATAATCATTGAGATATGACTACTTATAATATATACAAAAAATTAGAAAATGACCTTGACCTTTGACCTTGTATTGTTTTCAAGGTCAAGGGTCCTAATGATCCAGGGTGAAAACCCCATGCCTTTATTATCAATAGTTGATAAGTAATTAATGAAAAAATAATTATCAATGGTTGTAATGGGGGATAACTCCTATAAGAGAAGCCGGATCCTTTCCCTCCAAATAGGAAAAAGTTGCGCCTTTATGAGACCAACATTTTATCCATTATAACTTATAGCCTATCTTTTACCGTTTCAAAGGAATAGCGATGACAAGACAATGCCAAAATTTCAAACGTGACCTTGACCTTTGACCTTGTGTCCATTTTCAAGGTCAAGGTCAATGATGACCAATGATATAAGGTTTCATATATATATCTGTTATAGTTACTGAGATATAGTGATATAATGCAATTCACAATACATTTTATTGGTCTAGGGGAGATAACTCTTATAAAAATGTCAAATAAAAAAAGTGACGATTCAAGATCTCAATATGATACACATTTTGGTAAAGGTTTCAGTTCTCTATCTATTATAGTAAAGGAGGAGATCTGCACACAACCAAGGGTCAAAAATTAGAACATGACCTTGACCTTTGACCTTGTGACCTTTTTCAAGGTCAAGGTCAATGATGACCAACTGTGAAATATCTAGTCTATATCACCTCTGGTTCATGAGTTGCACTGGTACAAATTTTACTTCCAATAAATAAGGGGAAATAACTCCTACAAGGAGTCGTCAAAATACTTTGCGCGATATGTAACAAATTGTCGCAATCCATAGCTGACCATTTTGCAACAACTTTTATTGCGAAATCTTTTACGGTTTCATAGTTTATCTGCACACAAGCTTTTCTGTAACAGGGGAAATAACTCCGTAAAGAACAAGTGTTCGGTGTGACAGGGTCAACTGCGAAAGCGTAATGTCTTATACATCCATAGTACAAAATGTCTTTACGACATGTCGCGAAACAAAATTTATAATGGGAAAAGAAAACTTGGCGGAAAAAAATAAGAATAATAATAAGAAACAGAAGAATAACAAGAAGGCTTTCCACTCGGAAAGTGGAAAGCCTTAAATATAGGTTCAATCGTTCTACCGAACGATTAATAGGCTTTCCACTCTACGCAGCCAGTAAGAACCTATCTGTATTTAATGACATTGAATTCTGCTTCTAAACATTATTTGTAATTTGTCTTTAAAAATTAACAAATTTGAAAGCAAAACTGTTTATATATTATTTAAAATAGGAAAGGTCAAATTGTAGAGCATAATGACCTTGACCTGACCTTCTTTATATGTAAATGGAATCTATTTCACACTATGAACAAATGAAAGAAAAAACATTCAAATAAGTTTTGAAATAAAAAAGGTCATAAAATATGACGTTCAGAGACTTTAATGACATTGACCACTGACCTTTTGATCTCTGCATATATTGTACATCAATAACTAAGCATTTATTAGGATAAACCACTTCATATACACGGAAAATGAAAAATTTAAAAAAAAAATGTATTGACCTTGACCCTTAACAAGGTGACCTTGACCATGATGAAGGTCAAAAATGATCAACAGTGAAGATCTTATGTCAATATCTCTTGTAGTTAATGAGATATGGCTACTTATAATAAATTCCAAAAATCAGATGACCTTGACCTTTGACCTTGTATCTGTCTGCAATGTCAAGGTCATAAGGGTTTTTGGTGAAGACCCCATACCTCTACTATCAATAGTTAATGAGTTATGAATGAAAAATTAATAATCAATGTTTCGAATGGGAGATAACTCCTATAAAATGAAGTCAAATCCTTTCCCTTCAAATGTAACAAAGTTGCGCCTTTATTAGGCCAATATTTTACCCATTATAAGTTATTGCCTATCTTTTACTGTTTCAAAGATATAGCAATAACAAGACAATGTGAAAGTTTAGAACGTTACCTTGATCTTTGACCTTGTGTCCATTTTGAAGGTCGAGGTCATAAGGGTCTTTGGTGAAGACCCCATGCCTCTGCTGTCAATAGTTAATGAGTTATGAATGGAAAACTAATAATCAATGTTTCTAATGGGAGATAACTCCTATAAAACGAAGTCAAATCCTTTCCCTTCAAATGTGACAAAGTTGCGCCTTTATTAGGCCAACATTTTACCCATTATAAGTTATTGCCTATCTTTTACCCGTTTCAAAGATTTAGAAGGTGCATGATGTGCGATTGGTCAAAAAGCTTTTATTTTTACCGGGAGGAAATTAAAACATTACAAGTTGACAGGTTATGACTTTACATTAAATAGTTTTTATTATTGTTTTGTATTATTTACCTCTGCATTAACATCTGAATACTAAAAGTTTAATATTCTCTGCATGTTGTGGAACGCATTGCTAGGAAAACATATATCTCCATTTATATATTCAATTCCAGTTAATATAGCACTAAAGGTAAAATACTCAATATTATTTTCATTGTTTAATTTAAAAACATAATTAACCACCAAATTTCATCAAACATATTGTTTTAGATGTGTTTTTATAGTAAATTTATTATTTGTAATACAAATATAGAAAAGTCTCGCAGGTGCATTTGTAAATTTGTTCATTTAACTGAAAAACAAGGGAAGTAACTTTTAATTTTGTTAAAGTCAGAAATAGTTTAACAAATAAATTTGAGTTATCTCTCTTTTTATGGTTTTAAAGTAAATTTATGATAAGTATTTGTTTATTGTTCTGTATTATTTGCTAGAGATTGGCATTCTAAGAGAGACAACTTCTATAAACTGTTGATAAAACATGTCGCGACATGTCTTAATTTACTCGCAATTATTTAAAAAATGCCTCTACTATAAATAATTAATAAGTTATATACGAAAAACTAATAATCAGTTGTCTTAATGGAAGATAACTCCTATAAAATGAAGTCAAATCCTTTCCC
Organism: Limnoperna fortunei; assembly: GCA_944474755.1. NCBI lineage: Eukaryota > Metazoa > Mollusca > Bivalvia > Mytilida > Modiolidae > Limnoperna > Limnoperna fortunei. The sequence goes on along the minus strand of OX104115.1, from coordinate 16,333,511 downwards.
TTCAAATGTGACAAAGTTGCGCCTTTATTAGACCAACATTTTACCCATTATAAGTTATTGCCTATCTTTTACCGTTTCAAAGATATAGCGATGTCAAGATATTGTAAAAATTTAGAACGTGACCTTGACCTTTGACCTTGTGTCCATTTTCAAGGTCAAGGTCAATGATGACCAATGGTCAAGTTACAAGTAAATATCTGTTATAGTTACTGAGATATCGCAATTGACATAATATTGTTTTGTTCCAGGGGAGATAACTCTTTCAAAAGCTCAATTTAAAAAAGTGACGATTCAAGATCTTAATAAGATCTAGCTTTTGTCAAGAGACCTTTATTTTCGTATCTGTTATGGTTAAGGAGGAGATCTGTACACAACACGAGGTCAAAATTTAGAATGTGACCTTGACCTTTGACCTTGTGATTTTTTTCAAGGTCAAGGTCAATGATGACCAACTGTGAAATATCTAGTCTCTATCACCTCTGGTTCATGAGTTACATTGGTACAAAATGTACTTCCAATAAATAAGGGGAAATAACTCCTGCAAGGAGTCGTCAAAATACTTTGCGCGATATGTAACAAATTGTCGCGATCAATAGCTGACCATTTTGCAAAAACTTTCATTGCAAAATCTTTTACGGTTTCAAAGTTTATCTGTACACAAGCTTTTTTGTGACAGGGGAGATAACTCCGTAAAGTAAAAGTGTTCGGTGTGACAGGGTTAACTGCGAAAGCGTAATGTCTCATACATTCATAGTACAAAATGTCTTTACGACATGTCGTGAAACAAAATTTATAATGGGAAAAAACAGTTGGCGGAAAAAAAATAAGAATAAATATAGGTTCAATCGTTCTAAAGAACGATTAATAGGCTTTCCACTTCAAAAGAAGACCTTAAATAAATGACCTTGAAACCAAAAAGCTAAGAAACATACGTAATTTGTCTATAGCAATTAATAAGAACAAAAATTATTAAAAAACTATTTAGATATCTTTAAAAATAAGAAAGGTCATTAAATAGGACGTAAGAAAACTTGAATGACCTTGACAACCGATCTTTTAATCTACGTAAATATTACTTATAGGCAATAGCATTAAAAGAATAAGCCATTCAAAATACATAGTACCATGAAAAACATTTATAAAGGACTTTGACCTTGACTTTTACAGCATGACCTTGACCATGCTGAAGGTCAACAGTGATCAACATTGAAGATTTTATGCCAATATCTCTTAAAGTCATTAAGATATGACTACTTATAATATATACAAAAAATTAGAAAATGACCTTGACCTTTGACTTTGTATTTGTTTTCAAGGTCAAGGGTCCTAATGATCCATAGTGAAGACCCCATGCCTCTACTATCAATAGTTGATAAGTAATTAATGAAAAACTAATTATCAATGGTTGTAATGGGGGATAACTCCTATAAGATGAAGCCGGATCCTTTCCCTTTAAATAGAAAAAAGTTGCGCCTTTATGAGACCAACATTTTATCCATTATAACTTATAGCATAACTTTTACCGTTTCAAAGTAATAGCAATGACAAGACAATGCCAAAATTTCAAACGTGACCTTGACCTTTGACCTTGTGTCCATTTTCAAGGTCAAGGTCAATGATGACCAATGATATAAGGTTTCATATATATATCTGTTATAGTTACTGAGATATAGTGATATAATGCAATTCACAATACATTTTATTGGTCTAGGGGAGATAACTCTTATAAAAATGTCAAATAAAAAAAGTGACGATTCAAGACCTCAATATGATACACATTTTGGTAAAGGTTTCAGTTCTCTATCTGTTATAGTAAAGGAGGAGATCTGCACACAACCAAGTGTCAAAAATTAGAACATGACCTTGACCTTTGACCTTGTGACCTTTTTCAAGGTCAAGGTCAATGATGACCAACTGTGAAATATCTAGTCTATATCACCTCTGGTTCATGAGTTACAATGGTACAAATTGTACTTCCAATAAATAAGGGGAAATAACTCCTACAAGGAGTCGTCAAAATACTTTGCGCGATATGTAACAAATTGTTGCAATCCAAAGCTGACCATTTTGCAACAACTTTTATTGCGAAATCTTTTACGGTTTCAAAGTTTATCTGCACACAAGCTTTTCTGTAACAGGGGAGATAACTCCGTAAAGAACAAGTGTTCGGTGTGACAGGGTCAACTGCGAATGCGTAATGTCTTATACATCCATAGTACAAAATGTCTTTACGACATGTCGCGAAACAAAATTTATAATGGGAAAAGAAAAGTTGGCGGAAAAAAATAAGAATAATAATAAGAAACAGAAGAATAACAAGAAGGCTTTCCACTGGAAAGTGGAAAGCCTTAATAATAATAATAAGAAACAGACTAATAACAGTAAGTCTTTCCACTGGAAAGTGGAAAGCCTTAATTAAAACGCATTTGTTCCGAGAACAAATGTGAGGTCTTTCCCTGCATTTTGTTAGTGCTATGTCTAGGTATATGGTTGCTAATGACTTTACAGTTAGTTGCTATGGTTTTTGTGTACAAAGCAAGCAGTCCCAAGTGAGAAAATGTATGGTTACTAAGGACTTTTAGTTGGTTGCTATGGACAAAATGTCACTTCCGGTCATAAAATATGATATTTGATAATATATGAATTTTGTTAGTGATCCCGATACAGCTTCCCATGTATTGTCTGCTTCAATTTTGTATGGTTTTGAGTTATATTGAAAACAAAATTTAGCCGAAACCTGTCAAGGGCCATAACCTCGAAAACGGTTAGTCGCACGGTTTTCGATTATTTATATCAAATGTAGATCTCAATGAGAGGAACATTTTTCTAATATATTTTCTGCTTCAAATTTTTATGGTTTTTGAGTTATATTAAAAACAAACTTTAGCTGAAACCTGTCAAGGGCCATAACCTCGAAAACGGTTTGTCGCACAGTTTTCGACTAGTTATATCAAATGTAGATCTCAATGAGAGGAACATTTTTCTAATATATTGTCTGCTTCAATTTTTTATGGTTTTAGAGTTATATTGAAAACAAAATTTAGCCGAAAACTGTCAAGGGCCATAACCTCGAAAACGGTTAGTCGCACAGTTTTCGATACTTATATCAAATGTAGATCTCAACGAGAGGAACATTTTTCTAATATATTGTCTGCTTCAATTTTTTATGGTTTTTGAGTTATATTGAAAACAAAATTTAGCCGAAACCTGTCAAGGGCCATAACCTCGAAAACGGTTTGTCACACAGTTTTCAACCCTATATATCAAATGTAGATCGCAAGGAGAGGAACATTTTTCTGGTATATTGTCTGCTTCAATTTTGTATAGTTTTTGAGTTATATTGAAAACAAAATTTCAATGGCGGCCATTTTGAAAATGGTTGACCAAAAAAAAATTTTGCTCCGATAGATGTAATTGGGACCCTCATATCTACTTGGAAACCAATTTTTGTGGAAATCGAACAACTTTGACATTTTCGACAAACTTTGCGTGAAAATCGCGTAACAGAAAGTTGATCGAAAAAAAAAAAATTTGCGTGATTAATCATTGTCAGGAGTCAGGTGACTATTTCCACACCTTAGAATTTTGATATCGGTTACGGTTTAAAAGTTGAATTGAAAACAAGGGTAAACAGTGTTTGGGGAGATAACTCCGTTTCTAAAAATAGCTCGGTTTCGCAGGGTGACTCAGGTCGAGCCCGGTCAGTGCCGGTTAAGTGTGCCAAGTTTCAAAGCGATGCGTCAAGACACTTTTTTGACAACTGCGGCGGAAAAGAAGAAGAATAATAATAATTAAAACGCATTTGTTCCGAGAACAAATGTGAGGTCTTTCCCTGCATTTTGTAAGTGTTATGTCTAGGTAAATAGTTGCTAATGACTTTACAGTCAGTTGCTATGGTTTTTTTGTACAAAGCGAGTGGTCCCAAGTGAGAAAATGTATGGTTGCTAAGGGCTTTTCGTCGGTTGCTATGGACAAAATGTCACTTCCGGTTCGTACCTGGAACATTTTTTGTACATTTCGATGTGACGAACATTTTTTCCTTGTATTGTCTGCTTCAATTTTGTACGGTTTACCTGTTATTTTATAAAAACTGTTTACGGTATCGGCCATTTTGAAAATGGCTGCCCATAACAATTCGACTTTGGTCTTCAATCGAAGGGCTTGTTATGACGGTCACAAAAAACCATATGTTTACTATATTATCTTTGACCGTTTTAAAGTTGTAAGCCAAAAACTGATTTGCCGAAACGTGTCAAGGGCCATAACCTCGAAAACGGTTAGTCCCACAGTTTTCGACCAATTATATCAAATGTAGATCTTAATGAGAGGAACATTTTTGTGATATATTGTCTGCTTCAATTTTTTATGGTTTTTGAGTTATATTGAAAACCAAATTTAGCCGAAACCAGTCAAGGGCCATAACCTCTAAAATCGTTTGTCGCACAGTTTTCGAATCATTATATCAAATGTAGATCTCAATGAGAGGAACATTTTTCTGATATATTGTCTGCTTCAATTTTTTATGGTTTTAGAGTTATATTGAATACAAAATTTAGACGAAACCTGTCAAGGGCCATAACCTCGAAAACGGTTTGTCGCACAGTTTTCGACTCTTATTTCAAATGTAGATCTCAATGAGAGGAACATTTTTCTGATATATTGTCTGCTTCAATTTTGTATGGTTTTTGAGTTATATTGAAAACAAAATTTCAATTGCGGCCATTTTGAAAATGGTGGACCGAAAAAATCAGAAGCTTGTTATATCTTTAAATTATTTTTTAAAAATTTTTCAAATGACTAAGTAATTCATTAAAGTCGAATTCTGTCTCGGGGATTTTGTTTTGGGTTCGGGTTCGGGCTACCCGAAATACCAACCACCGTTTTAGGTGGTATACCAACCCTCGTGCGCATGTGTGTTATTGCATCAGATCTGTATATCCTGTTTGATTCCTTGTGGTCGTAGCGAACTTGCTTTGTTAAAATTTTCATCAGCGAACTTTTTTACGGGGTTGAGGATTGCATACCAGTTCTTGTATCAGGTTCATAGACCCCAGCGCTGTTTTGTATTTAGTTGATTAGTTGTCAGACTTTCAGATTTGACGTTGTTAAGCTCGATTTTCGATATTGCCTGACGTGTGTTAGAAATCATTGACATTGTTTACCATTGGTAGGTATTAATTCATAGATATACCAATTGACATTCAGTGCCTTTTGAAGTGACAGCTTAAAATGTTCAATGCAATGCACATATATGAAAAAAAACTGTATCGAATTCAATATTTTAGGCCAAATAAATATTCAATTATATGATTGTACAGTCTCGTGCCAAAAGTATTCGCGGAAAAATGGCCGACGTCATCTTGGAGTTATCTCGCCTTGAATAGTAAAACAAGCGAAAAATATTAAAATAAAGCTGTGACTTACATTAATATTTTGTTAGGTGTCCCTTGGATCTTATGCAAGCCAAAACTCTCCTTGGAATGGAATTATATAAGTTTTGTACATATTCAACCATGAAGTTTTGCCAGATGTCAAAAATTGCATCAAACAATTCCAGGGGTTTTGTTATTCTCATAACACATATTTGTAGAGTTCTTTTAATTCTAAGCCTACAGTTTTCTATGATATTAATGCACTTTAATTTTAGCCGTTTGTAAAAAAAAAAAAGCGAAAATACTTTTCGTAAATTCCCAATGCATTCCGAGTAGCCCAGGATTTTTTTTCTAATGATCATATTTTGGGTCTCGTGCAATTTGGCAGAATCTGTACATTAGTGAGCTTCGCTTCACTCGCATATTAGTTCATTGTCAAAAAATATACAGTTTATTTGTACGAGCCTTAGAAATAGGTAGAAATGCGAGACACTGCCGAACATTTCTTACCTGTTTTGCAACGAGTATAAATAAACTTTATATTTTCTGAAAATGTACAAATATTGTTTTTTTTTATTCTGCTAACAGAAAATACCTTTTATACTACTGGAAAACAGGAAAAAGTGCACTTTAAGCCGGTTTTTTACTTGAAATTTCGGCGCGTATTCGAATGATAACCAGATATCACAAACAAATATCATATTCGACAACAAGAAATTTCAGTGTTGCCAACTTATTACAGTTACCATGAAGCAATCTTGGTGAAGATCAAATCTTAGTCTAATTATGTATTTTTACTGTTGTGCAAAATCAGGATGAATAAAGTAATAAAAAATCCAAGAAATCGTATAAAATATATAAAAAAATCGGTGCCTCCCAAAAATCCAACCCTACGTCCTCGTCGTGGGAGGTGGATACTTATGCAAAGTATAAGGTACATTGTATACTTTGCACAAGTAGCTAACAGGGCTCTGGTAAAATTTTCTTTTATTTTTTGCAGGTAATCTTTGATTTTTCAGTGGGAGCTTGGTAAAATTGATAAATGTTGTCATTGATTTATCAAAAGTAAGTACAGGTGTATGAATAAGTTTATTTATAAACATTTATGGCTGCTCTTGCTCAATGGTTTGAACTTTTGCCTATGACCTCTGACTTGAGGTGTTTAAATTGAAGGTCTATTCTTATTGATCACAAAAGTATACATGTTTACTATATTATCTGTAATGGTTAACAGTTTAAGTTATCAACAAAAGCTTATTTTACTAAACTGGTTTCTTTATTATCTCTGACAGTTTTCAAATTAAAAGCCAAAAACTAATAAACCTAAACGTCAATAGTGCAATGAGTGTGTTGCTAAGGACTTTGATGCATGTTGCCAGGGAAAAACCAACCTTCCGGTTCAGAAATGACATAAAACATATAGATTATGAAAATGTATGGTTGCTAAGAATTTTCAATTCTGGTATTCTGGTTATGGTGTCACCTTGACCTTGGACTCGAATTAAAGCTCTTATATTGTTTTTAACATGCTGGCCCTGGGTGGAGAACCGGGCCCTTTTTGGGTTCATAGTTTTATATGCAACTATGATTGTATAAAAACCGGGAACCGGTTTTTTTTGTTTATTTGTTTGTTTGTTTATTTTTCTGTTTTAACTGTATGTTTTGTATTTTAATGACTTTTCTTTACTTGTAGGAGAAGAGAAACAGATTTATGGTAAAAGGCAAAGAAATGCACTAGCTGGAGTCACGTGACATTGTTATATAATATCACAGTGATAGTTTGAATTTCTCATACTAGGGAGTTACCATGGTCCTGAACAGACCTATATATGACATGATGCACGATCTTTAATCTCAGTGATTGTTTACTTCAGGATGACACGGATTATTATCAACGGAGCATGCCGACGATTATTGGAAGAGGTTTTCGCTTTATTTCAAAGGAATTTCACACTGTAAAATAAGGACACGAGGCACGTAGCAGACGACCGAATACACAAAAATTCACGTCGGAAATTGTTTCAATTTGATTAAAATGTGAGGTAAAATGCAGTTCTGATAGTTAAAACAACTTGTTGAGAAACGATTTACACTATGATTCACTGACGATAACTGAAATGGACATCACAGCAGACGAAATTTACAAATAAGGGGGAGGGGTGGTCATGTGCTTCAATCTGGGATTTTAAGGATTTATTGACTCGTATACTTTGAGGAAATACGTTTTTAGACTGAAATCCACATTCTAAACGGAAAGTATCTTCTATTTAGCTAACAAAGTAAGTTGATTAAATTTAGTGTTTTGGTCATGTATATTGAAAAAATGTACACTATGAAACGGTTTGTCGCACAGTTTTCAACCCTTTATATCAAATGTAGATCTCAGTGAGAGAAACATTTTTCTAGTATATTGTCTGCTTCAATATTTTATGGTTTTTGAGTTATATTGAAAAAAAATTTAGCCGAAACCTGTCAAGGGCCATAACCTCGAAAACGGTTTGTCGCACAGTTTTCAACCAATTATATGAAATGTAGATCTTAGAGAGAGAAACATTTTTCTGATATATTGTCTGCTTCAATTTTTTATGGTTTTTGAGTTATATTGAAAACAAAATTTAGCCTAAACCTGTCAAGGGCCATAACCTCGAAAACGGTTTGTCGCACAGTTTTCAACTATTTATATCAAATGTAGATCTCAATGAGAGAAACATTTTTCTGATATATTGTCCGATTCAATTTTTTATGGTTTTTGAGTTATATTGAAAACAAAATTTAGCCTAAACCTGTCAAGGGCCATAACCTCGAAAACGGTTTGTCGCACAGTTTTCAACTATTTATATCAAATGTAGATCTCAGTGAGAGGAACATTTTTCTAATATATTGTCTGCTTCAATTTTTTATGGTTTTCGAGTCATATTGAAAACAAAATTTAGCAGAAACATGTCAAGGGCCATAACCTCGAAAACGGTTTGTTGCACAGTTTTCAACCAATTATATCAAATGTAGATCTCAATGAGAGGAACATTTTTCTGATATATTGTCTGCTTCAATATTTGATGGTTTTTGAGTTATATTGAAAACAAAATTTAGCCGAAACCTGTCAAGGGCCATAACCTCGAAAACGGTTTGTCGCACAGTTTTCAACTATTTATATCAAATGTAGATCTCAGTGAGAGGAACATTTTTCTAATATATTGTCTGCTTCAATTTTTTTATGGTTTTCGAGTTATATTGAAAACAAAATTTAGCCAAAACCTGTCAAGGGCCATAACCTCGAAAACGCTTTGTCGCACAGTTTTTGACTCGATATATCAATGTAGATCTCAATGAGAGGAACATTTTTCTAATATATTGTCTGCTTCAATTTTGTATGGTTTTTGAGTTATATTGTAAACAAAATTTCAATGGCGGCCATTTTGAAAATGGTGGACCAAAAAAAAATTTTGATCCGATAGATGTAATTAGGACCCTCATATCTACTTGGAAACCAATTTTTGTGGAAATCGAACAACTTTGACATTTTTGACAAACTTCGCGTGAAAATCGCGTAAACAGCAAGTTGAACAATAAAATTTTTTTTGGGTGATAAATCATTGTCAGAAGTCAGGTGACAATTTCCACACCTTAAAATTTTGATATCGGTTACGGTTTAGAAGTTTAATTGAAAACAAGGGTAACAGTGTTTGGGGAGATAACTCCGTTACTAAAAATAGATCGGTTTTGCAGGGTGACTCAAGTCGAGCCCAGGTAGTGTCGGTTAAGTGTGCCAAGTTTCAAAGCAATACGTCAAGACACTTTTTTGACAACTGCGGCGGAAAAGAAGAAGAATAATAATAAAAAAAATAATAATCAGAAGGATTACAGTAAGGTCTTTCCCTTGGAAAGGGGAAAGACCTTAATAATTAAAAGGCATTTGTTCCGAGAACAAATGTGAGGTCTTTCCCTGCATTTTGTTAGTGTTTTGTCTAGGTATATGGTAAACAGTTAGTTGCACTGTTTTGGACCCTATATATCAAATGTAGATCTCAATGAGAAGAACATTTTTCTCATATATTGTCTGCTTCAATTTTGTATGGTTTTTGAGTTATATTGAAAACAAAATTTAGCAGAAACCTGTCAAGGGCCATAACCTCGAAAACGGTTTGTCGCACAGTTTTCAGTCAATTATATCAAATGTGGATCTCAATGAGAGGAACATTTTTCTAATATATTGTCTGCTTCAATTATTTATAGTTTTTGAGTTATATTGAAAACAAAATTTAGCTGAAACCTGCCAAGGGCCATAACCTCGAAAACGGTTTGTCGCACAGTTTTCAACACTGTATATCAAATGTAGATCTCAATGAGAGAAACATTTTTCTAATATATTGTCTGCTTCAATTTTGTATGGTTTTTGAGTTATATTGAAAACAAAATTTAGCCGAAGCCTGTCAAGGGCCATAACCTCGAAAACGGTTTGTCGCACAGTTCTCGACAAGTTATATCAAATGTAGATCTCAACGAGAGGAACATTTTTCTAATATATTGTCTGCTTCAATTTTTTACGGTTTTTGAGTTATATTGAAAAGAAAATTTAGCCGAAACCTGTCAAGGGCCATAACCTCGAAAACGATTTGTCGAACAGTTTTTGACAAGTTACATCAAATGTAGATCTCAACGAGAGGAACATTTTTCTAATATATTGTCTGCTTCAATTTTTTACGGTTTTTGAGTTATATTGAAAAAAAAATTTAACCGAAACCTGTCAAGGGCCATAACCTCGAAAACGGTTTGTCGCACAGTTTTAGACACATTATATCAAATGTAGATCTCAATGAGAGGAACATTTTTCTCATATATTGTCTGCTTCAATTTTTTATGGTTTTTGAGTTATATTGAAAACAAAATTTAGCCGAAACCAGTCAAGGGCCATAACCTCGAAAACGGTTTGTCGCACAGTTTTCGACCATATATATCAAATGTAGATCTCAATGAGAGGAACATTTTTCTCATATATTGTCTGCTTCAATTTTGTATGGTTTTTGAGTTATGTTGAAAACAAAATTTCAATGGCGGCCATTTTGAAAATGGTGGACCAAAAAAAAATTTGGATCCAATAGATGTAATTAGGACCCTCATATTTACTTGGAAACCAATTTTTGTGGAAATCGAACAACTTTGACATTTTCGACAAACTTCGCGTGAAAATCGCGTAAACAGGAAGTTGATCGAAAAAAAAAATTTTGCGTGATTAATCATTGTCAGGAGTCTGGTGACAATTTTCACACCTTAGAATTTTGATATCGGTTACGGTTTAAAAGTTTAATTGAAAACAAGGGTAAACAGTGTTTGGGGAGATAACTCCGTTTCTAAAAATAGCTCGGTTTCGCAGGGTGACTCAGGTCGAGCCCAGCTAGTGTCGGGTCAGTATGCCAAGTTTCAAAGCGATATGTCAAGACACTTTTTTGACATCTGTGGCAGAAGAAAAAAAATAATAATTAAAACGCATTTGTTCCGAGAACAAATGTGAGGTCTTTCCCTGCATTTTGTTAGTGCTATGTCTAGGTATATGGTTGCTAATGGCTTTACAGTTAGTTGCTATGGTTTTTGTGTACAAAGCAAGCAGTCCCAAGTGAGAAAATGTATGGTTGCTAAGGACTTTTAGTTGGTTGCTATGGACAAAATGTCACTTCCGGTCATAAAATATGATATTTGATAATATATGAATTCTGTTAGTGATCCCGATACAGTTTCCCATGTATTGTCTGCTTCAATTTTGTATCGTTTTGAGTTATATTGAAAACAAAATTTAGCCGAAACCTGTCAAGGGCCATAACCTCGAAAACGGTTAGTCGCACGGTTTTCGACCAGTTATATCAAATGTAGATCTCAATGAGAGGAACATTTGTCTAATATATTGTCTGCTTCAATTTTTTATGGTTTTAGAGTTATATTGAAAACAAAATTTAGCCGAAACCTGTCAAGGGCCTTAACCTCGAAAACGGTTTGTCGCACAGTTTTTGACCAGTTATATCAAATGTAGATCTCAATGAGAGGAACATTTTTCTAATATATTGTCTGCTTCAATTTTTTATGGTTTTAGAGTTATATTGAAAACAAAATTTAGCCGAAAACTGTCAAGGGCCATAACCTCGAAAACGGTTTGTCACACAGTTTTCAACTATTTATATCAAATGTAGATCTCAATGAGAGGAACATTTTTCTAATATATTGTCTGCTTCAATTTTGTATGGTTTTTGAGTTATATTGAAAACAAATTTTAGCCGAAACCTGTCAAGGGCCATAACCTCGAAAACGGTTTGTCGCACAGTTTTCAATCAATTATATCAAATGTAGATCATAATGAGAGGAACATTTTTCTAATATATTGTCTGCTTCAATTTTTTCTGGTTTTTGAGTTATATTGAAAACAAAATTTAGCCGAAACCTGTCAAGGGCCATAACCTCGAAAACGGTTTGTCGAACAGCTTTCAACCAATTATATCAAATGTAGATCTCAATGAGAGGAACATTTTTCTAATATATTGTCTGCTTCAATCTTTTATGGTTTTTGAGTTATATTGAAAACAAAATTTAGCCGAAACCTGTCAAGGGCCATAACTTCGAAAACGGTTTGTCGCACAGTTTTCGACACTATATATCAAATGTAGATCTCAATGAGAGGAACATTTTTCTCTTATATTGTCTGCTTCAATTTTGTATGGTTTTTGAGTTATATTGAAAACAAAATTTCAATGGCGGCCATTTTGGAAATGGTGGACCGAAAAAAAATTTGGATCCGATAGAAGTAATTAGGACCCTCATATCTACTTGGATACCAATTTTTGTGGAAATCGAACAACTTTGACATTTTCGACAAACTTCGCGTGAAAATCGCGTAAACAGGAAGTTGATCGATAAAAAATTTGTTGCGTGATTAATCATTGTCAGATGTCAGGTGACAATTTCCACACCTTAAAATTTTGATATCGGTTACGGTTTAAAAGTTTAATTGAAAACAAGGGTAAACAGTATTTGGGGAGATAACTCCGTTTCTAAAAATAGCTCGGTTTCTCAGGGTGACTCAGGTCGAGCCCAGCTAGTGTCGGTTAAGTGTGCCAAGTTTCAAAGAGATATGTCAAGACACATTTTTGACATCTGTGGCAGAAGAAAAAAAATAATAATAATAATCATAAGAAATACAGTAAGGTCTTTCCCTCTGAAAGGGGAAAGACCTTAATAATAATAATCATACGAAATACAGTAAGGTCTTTCCCTTGGAAAGGGGAAAGACCTTAATAATAAAAAAAATAATAATCAGAAGAATTACAGTAAGGTCTTTCCCTTGGAAAAGGGAAAGACCTTAATAAGAAACAGACAAAATGCAATAAGTCTTTCCACTGGAAAGTGGAAAGCCTTAATAAGAAACAGACAAAATGCAATAAGTCTTTCCACTGGAAAGTGGAAAGCCTTAATAAGAAACAGACAAAATGCAATAAGTCTTTCCACTGGAAAGTGGAAAGCCTTAAATAATAAGAAACAGACTAATAACAGTAAGTCTTTCCACTGGAAAGTGGAAAGCCTTAATTATCCAACCTTAACTTTTTCATAACAGTTCCTGAGAAGAAGTTGTTTGTATGTTTTTCCCATAGGGTCCTATGTTAAACTATGTCCTGCGATGGTGGCCATCTTTGGATTTTGGATTGGCACAAAAACTCAAACTTTGTAGAGGAACATCTAAGGTACATTTCTGCAATATTTCAAATCAAACTGACAAGCAGTTTATGAGAATAAATTTTTTTAAATTTAGCAAACAGAACCCATTAATGGCTCTGGCAGCCATGTTGAATTTGCAATTGCCTCGAAAAACTCAAAATATTAAGATAACTATCCAACCATCATTTCTTCATAATTTGGCTCCATTGTGTGCAACAGTTTCAGAAAAGATGTTTGTATGTTTTTCCCATAGGGTACTATGTTAAACTATGTCCTGTGATGGTGGCCATTTTGGATTTTGAATTGGGACAAAAAACTCAAACTTTGTAGAGGACCATTACAGGTACATTTCTGCAATATTGCAAATCAATCTGACAAGTGGTTTATGAGAAGAAGATTTTTGAAATCAGAACAATCAGCCAATCAGAACACATAAATGGCTCTGGCAGCCATGTTTAATATTTGATCAGCACTATAAACTTTGTTAAGAACGGTGTCTGGTCAATTGGTCCTACATGCAAACTGGTCCCAGCCAATTCGTCGCAAGTCTTTGCCAATTGGTCCCACTTTTGGACAATTGGTCCCAACATATTTAAAATTGGTCCCAACAGTTTTAAAAGGATATTTTAGAACAATTTTTGGTATTGTATATAGCAATTAATAATAATTTATTGAAATTTAAGAAGCTCACAATACAAAACAAATTATAATTTGTTCACATTTGTTATTTAATATACAGATTTACCGTACATACTCGCACATAAGTCGGGAAATTGGGAGTTAAAATTTGGTTTTGGAGCATGGTTCCGACTTTTAAGCGAGTCATACCACAAGAGGAAAGTCGAAGTTTGAAGGCCGTATATAGATCGCCAACTATAACGACAAAAATAGACAGATACGTGATTAGTTATGCTAAATAAAGTATATTTAAGACAATAATAACGATTGTTTTTACTTGTGTATTGTTTATTTTATCCAGTTTCCATATTTCCATTCGTATTTACCACTGTTTACACAAGTATCGATTTATTTGTATGTATTGCATAATACATCCGGTGATGTCATGATACAACTAAAAACCGAAAATCAAGATAAACTAAGTAATACATATATGCTACAGAATTCGTTTTTTCATCAATTATTATTTTAATTTGCAAACCATATTTCTTTATATTTTGTATTTTAGCTTTCATTTATTTTAAAAACTCTGCTTTAACTATTAAATACTAGTAATTATGAAAATGAATATTTGTATATTTACTTGTGTTTGTCTTTTTTATGGTTTTTAGTCATAGCAAATTCAGGGAGATAATTACGTTTACATTTTCAAAACACGTGTACACTAGTGTAAACAAACCACTTAGGATAAATGACAAGCGATATTTAACTCATAAAACACGAGAAACAAATAATAAACAAGAAGTCTTACTGATATAATGATTTTTATTCACAAATTTGGAATTTTTATTTGAATCTGACCTCATGTCAACACGTCTGTCTTCCGACCGACTTATACGAGGGTCAACAGCAAAACACCAGATTTTAAGGCCCAAAAAGACCCCCGACTTATATGCGGACCGACTTTTAAGCGAGCATCTACGGTACATATAAAAGTAATGACAAATATTATTAAAAATAATTTGAGAATTGTACAATTGATTGCCTCTGAATGTCATTATACAAACATCAAGCAGTTAAATGTTTATCTCAACATTTACTCTTAAACCATACATTTGTATATTTTACAATATTTTCAATTGAATTTTGTACTCATTGTCCCTTTTGAAGTCATACAGAAACAATATCAAAGACGGACATGATTTTGACTGCGGCTTGGGAGGTAGAGGTAAAAAAATATATAATTCACTTACGACATCATGTCTTCTGAATTTTTAATCTGCACCAGACCAGTTCCAATGAAACACCATGCCTTTACTGTTCAGGCTTTGTGTTGTGGGTTATACAATTCTTGGACACACAGAAGATATAGTTCTGGAAGTCTTATTTATTTATTTTTTTAGTCTTGATTCCATATTTTACAATTGTTGATCATAATCATTTATAAATTTAAATGTTGTACAATAAGACCAAGGACAGAAAACCTTGTTGATGCTTAAATCAGAAGCATTAATATACATCTGTCAATATGTTGAAATAATCCCTTAAATAATCTCTTAAACACAAATAAAACAATTTAATATGCAAGTTGGGACCAATTGACATGGGACAAATTGGAAATGGGACCAACTGACCAAATTTGGGACCAATTGACTTGGGACGAATTGGAATTGGGACCAATTGACCTGTATCCTTTAAGAACCACACAATAAACATTGGTACATTTACCTGAGTGGTTTTGGTGAAAATTATTGAAAAACGTTAAGGCAATCGACATCATGCAACGACTACTGATGCCAAGTGATGAAAATAGCTCACACTGATCTTCTGGGTCAGGTGATCTAAAAAGATTCTGACATAAAATTATTACTAGTTCATTATTATGGTATCTGATTGCAAAAATGTGAATAATAAAAACATAATTAGTATAATACCTTAAAATAATACTTACAAACAATTCCAATTAATACTGTAAAGCAAAAACGGACAGTAATATAGCGTGCTTCAGTTTTTGCTCCAATTAATTCTATAAAATAAAACAACAGTGTTATTTTTTCTATTTAAAATGTTAATTTGTAACTAACAACATAAATTACAAACAATTATGTTAATTATTGTGTTTTATGTATATTTCATTCTTTGCTGTTTTTATATTTAAATGATGTGGTGAGAAGCAACACAAAAACTCAGTTTATAGATGATTTACTTCAAATTTAGAGGAATTTGTTTGGTTGGTTGGCATATTGCTATTATTAACATTTTTCACATTCAGTTTAGAGAAGCAAGGGTACCAGGTTCAAACCATGTCAATAATGATTTAAGTGGAGCACAATCTGTCTTAAGTCAGACTTGAACCTGCAGACCAAGTATTGATAGGCACATCACAGTAGTAGATGGCAGTGTGCGCTACAGCTCACTCAGTATATTCACATTTCTTTATGTTAGTGGTCAATAGATGAAAATTTGTGTAAGTCGGTTAACAGTAAGTAGATACATGTATGCAACAGACCTGGAATCCGTACTTGCAATATAGGACCACATAGTAAGGTCACAAATAAAATTTTAAGTGGTTTTAATGTTGCGGACAAAAGGACGGGTGGACAACAGACAGAGGTAAACCAGTATAAACCTCTTCTTTGAAAATTGGGTATAATAGCAAGGAACCTGTGAGACCTGTGACCTGTGAGCTACTGCTCACCCAGTATACCCCTGCTGTTCACATCTCTTTATGTTAGAAAAAATGGTTGAAAAATTGTTTAAGTCAGTAAACAGGAAGCAGGTACGCAACATATGTGCCCAAAAAGGTCAAATTTCAAGTGGTTGTGATAAGTAGTTGCAGAGAAAACTGTTACGAAAGTTTTGTTGCGGATGGAAGGGCCGACAAAGGTAAACCAGTATACCCCCTTCTTCTTCGAAGCGGGGGGAAAATAAGCCAAGTAGCCATATGTAGGAATTTGTAGGTGTAAAATGCCCGACTTTGTAGATAGTTATTTTAACTGTTCCCATTTCTGGACCTTTGTTAATTTGGCTGACTATGTCTTGGAAAACAGAATATCATAAAATGACTTACTATATATTATTGTAGTGATATGGTCAATCAATGTAAAATGGGTCAGTTTCTGCATCAGGTACACAGGTCTTAGTTACAAGTACTTTAAGCTATTAAATGTATGAATCAATATAAAAACAAAATTCTATACAAAAGGGAGAAATAATGCATTATTGTTCTCATAGTAAAAAAATTATGGTTAGTTTATTTTCCCTTAGCGTAATAAATCAACTGCGAAATAGGATGGCTCACGTGGGATGGCTATGGAAATTTTAACTGTCACAAGAAAAGTGTAATTAGTATTAATTTCATAGAGCACCTTTTTCAAAATTGACAAAAGGCTGTTAAATACCCTCAATATGGTTATATTGGCATTGGGACACTTTGGAACTTTTCTCTGAAGTCATAAGTTTTATTTTGGGATGTTAAAACTTTGGTGTTTCATCCAACTGATATTTGACATTTTGGCACCTATGATGACAGGGAAAGAAACTAGAGGCTCTTAAGAGCCTGCATCGCTCACCTGACTTACAAAAAAACTTTTAAAGCAAAATTTGATATTAAATGCTCAAGAGTTTTTGTGAAGATGCTGTTTCTATGAATGTTGCCAAGCTGAATTTACAATCAGCAGTAAGAGAGTTTCTGAGAAGAAGCAGTTTTTTTATATTTTTTCATAGGTTAGTATGTTAACTGATGTTCCATGGTTGCAGCAATCTTGTATTTTGGATCGACACAAAAAACTCAAAATTGTTAGAGGACCATACAATATCACATATCCTAAAATCTGCCAAGAGGTTTGTGAGAAAACAAATTTTGAAATCTCAGCCAGTTAGAACGCATTTGCAGCTCTGGCAGCCATGTTAAATTTCCTATTGAGTCGAAACATACTTAAAATAATAAGATTACTATCTAAGATTAACTTCTGCATTATTTGGTTAAATTGTGTGGAACTGAGTTTCAGAGAAAAAGCTGTTTGTATGGTTTGCCCTTAGGGTCCTATGTTAAACTAAGTCCTGCAATGGCCCTTATCTTGAATTTTGGATCGGCACAAAAAACTCAAACTTTGTAAAGGTACATTTCTGCAATATTTCAAATCAATCTGCCAAGCAGTTTATGAGATGAAGATTTTTAAATTTCAGCCAATCAGAACGCATTAATGGCTCTGGAAGCCATGTTGAATTTGGAATTGGCTTGAAAAACCCAAAATAATAAGACTATCATCCAACCTTCATTTCCTTATTAATTTGGCTTCATTGTGTGGAACAGTTTCAGAGAAGAAGTTGTTTATATGTTTTTCCCATAGGGTCCTATGCTAAACTATGTAATGTCCTGCGATGGTGGCCATCTTGGATTTTGGATTGGCACAAAAAACTCAAACTTTGTAGAAGACTGTCTAAGGTACATTTCTGCAATATTTCAAATCCATCTGCCAAGCAGTTTATGAGAAAACAATTTTTGAATTTCAGCCAATCAGAATGCATTAATGGCCCTTGAAGTCATGTTGAATATGCAATTGGTTCGAAAAACCCGAACAATAAGATAAATATCCAACCTTCATTTCCATCATAATTTAGCTTCATTGTGTGGAACATTTTCAGAGAAGAAGTTGTTTGTATGTTTTTCCTATAGGGTCCTATGTTAAACTATGTCCTGCGATGGTGGCCATCTTGGATTTTGGATCGGCACAAAAAACTTTGTAGAGGACCATCTAAGGTACATTTCTGCAAAATTTCAATTTGCCAATCAGTGTATGAGAAGATGTTTGAAATTCAGCCATGTTTAATATTTGATCAGCACCAAAAACTCAACTTTGTAAAGAACCACCCAATAAGCATTCCTGCCAAGTTTGGTTCCAATTGGCCAAGGGGTTTTGGAGAAGATTTTTTTTTAGATTGAAATGTGAAAAGTTTATGGCAGACGATGACGACGAAGATGACGACAACGATGGACGCAAAGTGATGAGAATAGCTCACGGGTCAGGTGAGCTAAAAGATTGCACTGTTGCTTTCTTTAAATAACAGTGGTGAGCAACATTATAGGACAAGTAGATTATTACATAAAAGTAAAACAATTTACACTAAATGCTTTCAAATATTAAAAAGTTTAGAGAAAAATTAAATAGCTCAATAATACTTAATAATAATTAATGCATACCTTAATTATTTGTACATTTTTTAAGAAGGCTCAAAACAAGTGTGGACTGTGAGCTAATGCTCACTCAGGACACCCCCACTTTCCCAAGTATGTCAACTTACTATGTGCACAAAATCTAGTAGGTATTTGGTAAACAGGAAGTAGATAACCAGGGAGCATAAAATCACTTTACACCATATGGGACTATATGCAAAATATCAGGCTTATTCATCCTATAGTTGGTTAGAAAACTGCTACGGAAATTTTTGTTAAGAACAGACAGACGAACAAATGGACAAGGGTAAAACAGTATACCATAAGATTTTTGTTTTTTTCTTAAACACAAATCTGATTTGGTGATATAGAAAACACAATAAAAGTTTATTCTTTTAACATTATACTACTTACAAGTAAACAAAACATATACGCATAAAGTTTTCACGAAAGCATTCTTCCTAATGTGTATTCAAAACTAAACTTAAAGGACAATATATATATCAAACTGAAAAGATTATATCAATGAACAAAACTATTAAATGAATTTCAATTAAAATCCCATTCCCCATTTTGATTAAGTATCTGATAACATGTTCTCATTCTTCATTCATTAAACTATTTGATATTATTATAAAGTGTTTGTTTGTTTGTTTGTTTGAATGGTGTTTTAATGCCACTTTCAGCAATTTTTCAGCTATTTCATGGCGTCCAGTTTATATTGGGGGAGGAAGCCGGAGTACCCGGAGAGAACCCCCAACCTGCGGTAGGAAAACTGGCAATCCTTGTCAATTAAAAGTGGAGTCGAGTACACCCTGCCTGCAGTGAGAATCGAACCCGCAATCTCAGTGTTGACAGACCACGTGATCAATAGTAGACGAACTACCTTGACCACTCGGCCACCCAGGCCCCCGTACAGGTAGTGAGTCTAGGACAAAAGAATGTCAGCTAAAGGTGTGAACATATATTTATTCCGGATAATAATTGTTCCGACTGGAACATTTTGGAATATAATAAAAGTTCCATGGAAAATTACTTATATAATGATATTTCCATTTCTTTAGGGTGGAATTTTCCTTATGACATTGGATAAAATATTACATAATGAATGTTTCAACTGAAACTTTTGTTATATAATAAAAGATCTCTAGAACAAGTATAATATGATGGAACTTATAGTCTGTCACAAAGGTAACTGATCAGCTTCAGCCATGAACAAACAACAAAAGGAAGCTTAATGAGACAAGATAATCTATTGTAATGAAAGCATGTTAGTAAGTTTTCTGTGTGGTCTTGTAACACTTTCAAACATTTTTAAGCACCAATATGGCATATTCATTTTTTATAGTCATATGGTGTACCCATGTAAGAACTCTGGTGATTAATGACAATTAAGGGGGTCAGTCCAGTATATAACCTTGTGGAAAGTCAACTTTGTTACAACTAGACACTTGCTTGGATGATATATACAAATGGGTGCAGGTTAAAACGCCCAATCGTCAAAACGCCCCCGTTTTCCCGCTTTTGTTTCAAGAAGACAAATTCGATATATAAATTTGTGAATATACATTATAATAGTAAATATCAGATTCCGAGATGAATCAAACGTCTTCATAATGTAATTTAAACAAGCATTCAAGCTTGTAACCTCAAAGAGGCATTGTTTGTATTACTGTTCTGTGTTTCCTTACGAAGAACACTGATTGCTCATCAACAAAAGGTTACTTAATCAGGTAGATCATTGCTTTGATGATAATTAACACAACGGTATGCATCTATAAAATAATATAAGCATAACAGATTGTGTTTTACTCAAGCCATACTGGAATACAAATAAGACAATAACAGAGTCGAGTCTTAAAACAACAGAAGTGTTATTAAAGTTTGGGATGTTGGGAATATCTGTAAAACATTTTTTGATAGGTTAAATCAAAGTATTCCAATTGAAATTAATAATTATGATCAAAACCTTATATAAGAAAGTCCGTTTTCACTTTTATATTTAAAATCATGGATTCTTCTTGTACTATATGTGACCGGACTCTAACACATTCTTTGATTGTTAATGCGTTGTGCTGCGACTTATGTGGATCTGCGACACACAGGAAATGTACTGGTAAGATTTATTTAATTTTATAGCCATATTGTAAATAAAATTATAGTTATTACATGATTACTTTTGTTTAAAGAAGCTTACTAAAATTATGTCATTTATAAGAAACATCGAACTATTTATTTAATATATCTCATTTGTTGAATTGTTTCATCATACTTTTTCTATAAATTTATTTGTAAAAATTTCATTTAATATTATTAGAACAAAAAACCTCATTCATATATAGCCCCCCCCCCCCCAATGATATATATATAATGCTTCTGAATAGAATATAGATTAAGGCACCAAAGAATGAATTATTAATTTAATTATGGACTACCAACAGTTAATAAATAATCAATGTACGAGTCCTTATCTGATAATAATGGTCATAAATCAATTGATATATTAATTAGTCACACTTACCTACGCCACGTGCCATCTACATGTTAAATATTACGAGGGGTGCTGTTTTGAAATTTTTAAAATGTTATCTAACTTGTTTTCAAGTTAATATATACGATACATCACAAGAAAAAATGCCGACATATACACAGGAAAGAATTGTATGTTTTTAATTTAACGTTGTGGTCTTCAACTTCTGAAATAGCTTTTCACTCTGGATATTTAAATATTTTTATTGTTACAGTACTTGCACCGGTAAACGCAACACTTTGACTGATTGATAACTTATTGGTGATGGATTTTGGAACGCTGACGGATCGCCGACTGATTGATGATGAATACATCTGTCCAAAATTATGAATCCATCATTACCTTGGTAACCATCAGCGATCAATTCAATCAGTGCGATCCAGAATTACATGATTGATTGATTGATTGATTGACAGATACGTATACATTAATAATTTAAAGATAAAATGAATTCTGCGTGATTTGTATATTATATATGCATTTATAATAAAATTTATAATAAAATAAACGCAAGTATTCTAAAGAATAGTTAATACAATGCCCCTGTAAACCTTAAAAAAACTTCGATTTAAGGCACATCAGTAGCGATGAGGTAAATGTTTTATTTTCGTAATCCTTTATTGATTCTCTTTTTTTATTTCCGCGACTCGTGATTTCGGCCTATTTTATTTTCAGCGACCTGTTTCATGTATATATTTGTTGTATATTAAGCCTACCCGACTCCCCCAATCAGTAACAGATTTATTTTCATTTAGGAAAGGACGTGGCCTCTTTTTGACATCATTACTAGTTACTTAAATGTATGCTTACGTGTTTTTATTTAGTCTACAACATTTTTAAATACAATTATAAACCTGTTGTTTATAAACAATTGTTTAAATGTTGAACAAGCATTGTCAATCAAAACAAATTGTTTACTAAACAAAAAGTTACATTGTAAAATATATAGCGATTCTGGTCGCAAGTTTTATTTGACAGGCAATAAAAGAAGTTAAAAAGTATAATTACAATTATGCTGGATATGTTTCATTTATTTCATGGCGTCCATTTTTTATTGGGAGTGAGGTGGGAGGAAGCCGGAGTACATGGGTTAAAACGGACAAGTCAATACAGTTGGAGTCAGGCACACCCTATCTGCAGTCGTTCGAAAATCCGCAACCTTTTTATAGGCATGTAATAACTAGTAGATGACTAACCAATCAGCCACTGAGGCCCTTATAATGCCGAAGAGACTTGTCTGAGAATACTGCAGTTAAGCGTAAAAATGTGTTAAAGATAGACACGTGTTATAGTACGAAAGAGTAATTTTTTAAACAAAACCTCATTAATTCCCTAGGTCTATGAAGATCGGTTTAAACATTGTCATTACAGTCAAATCGATAAAACAAAACTTTTCAAAACGTACCCTTTAAAAGATTGTCATTCAATTTGAATAACTTATTTCATTGATTGATTGATGGGATGCTTGCTTTTCTTTCAGCGAGGGTGTTCAGCCTTATTCATGAGAAAAAGTAAAATATCAATTAGATTTGTTTGTTTGTTTGTTTGTTTAAATATTGTTTAACGCCACTTTCAGCAATTTTTGTAGCTATATCATGGCGTCCAGTTTTTATTGGAGGAGCAATCCGGAGTACCCGGAGAAAACCCCGGTCCTTCGGTCGGAAAAGTGGCAATCAATTAAGTAGAGTGCACCCTGCCCGCCTTGAGACTCGAACCCGCAACCTCAGTGTTGACAAACAACGTGATCAATAGTAGACTACCATAACCACTTGGCCACCGAGGCCCCCCTCAATCAATTAGAGAAGGATGGATAAAAGGGCAAAAATTTTGAATTCAACTGGAAAATGTGATATGGGTATGGGCGGAAAATTTTAAGCCTTCTCCTTTTCGAAATCTACAAAAGAGATCATTAGCGTGCAAGTACTCTCTAAACACGTCACTATGGTTCGCGGCAATTCTATTATGTCCTGAACCCCCACTTGCCCCATCCCCCCCCCCCCCGCCTCCCTAAAAAACTTGATACCTAGTATTAATTTCAAACACTTCCGAATTTAAAGCAAACCATTCATACTTATATATCATTAAATATTGAATGACTATAACAGACATCGTAAACTAAAGACATTGTGACGGCTTAAATGCACAAGCAGAATTTATTTTATAATTATGCTTACATGTTTGCGTCTTTAACTCGTAAGCTTCTATTTACAAACGCGTTTATACACCGGAATTCTTAGGAATTGTGGCACAGAAAGAAAACTGATCAAACCACGACAAATGATCTTTTTACGCATTAATAATAAAAACCTCCACCGCGGTGGTTAAGGTAGCAGTAATATAGCATTGATCACCGAGTTATCTGTTCTTACAGCGAGAGGGTGTGTTGACTCATCCCTAAATTTGCAAAGAGAACCAGTTTTCCTGTCGAAGGTCTGCTGTTTCGTTGGGTACTGCAGCTCTTCCTTATAAACACTCGACGCCATATTAAATAGACTAATATAATGTTTGAAAATATTCTTAAACTAACTTCAATCATACATACAAATAATGCTAACGTGAAAGCGCGACGTGAAAAAAATGTTACTATTCCGCCTTTGTCTTTCTCGCTTTTTCCGCTTTAAAAAATTTCGAAGTCAAATACGAGATGTACGCCTTGTCACGCGAGGTCAAATATATTTTTAATTCATTGTGTGTGTGTTTTTTTTCCATCAATTTCTTTTTTTTATAAAATTGCACTATGTGATGTTTATATTCCGTCACAGATGCATTAGTTAAATATTGGGGGAATTTCCATTTATGATTTATAACTTTAAACTCGACTTTTTCCGTTTTAAAAAATTCGAAAACAAATACGAGATGTACGCCTTGGCACGCGAGGTCCATTTGTTTTAAGTCATTGTGTGTGTATTTTTTAAAAATTATTTTGTTAATAAAATGACACTATGTGATGTTCTTATTTTGTCACAGATGCATATATAACCAGTAATAGATTGGGGTAATTCCCAATCGTATTATTTATAACTTTAGAACTGTTTTAGCCTTATTATTAGGTTAAACGAGCCATAAATGAGGACATAACAGTTGACATTTGTAAACTTCTAATATTTGCGAGTGAAAACAATTTTCACATTTCGAAATATTGATTTCACTAACCGGAAGTTGAATGGACGAATTGGAGCGATCAGTCCAAATCGATCCGTCATATCAGTCAAATCGTTCCGAAGCCGTCAATTGACAGATGGACGGATTGGGAACGATCTGACGGATTGGGAACGATTTGACTGATCTGACTGATTGATAACTGATCGCCGACGGATTTTGGAACGCTGACGGATGGCTGATGGATTGATAAAAGTGTTGCATTTTCAATTTCAAGTACTGTAGCTCTATGATTTTTAAAGCCATTAATGCCTATCTTCTTTCTTTGTGTCCGTTTTTTTTTGGAATACATTTTTAATTTAGCATATTCTTTTTAGGTATCAGTATTTCGGCCTGTTGGCATGCAGTTTTAACTGGTACCAAGATACCATTTGTATGTGTTAGATGCAAGCCAGTTGGTGAAAGCACAAGATATTCATTGGAGCATGGTACATTTCACATATCACTCAACCAACAAGCAATATAGCATAAATGCATTAGCAATCCTTTTATTACTCGACTTATACCTTTTTTTTAGTACCACTACTTTCACAAGGATCCTGTGTTCAAGGTTTGCCGTAAACTCATGGCCCGGTCTTACTTGCCAGGAGAACATATACTGCCAGTTTTCATCCAACAGAGTCGTTAACAGATCCTGAGCCTTAAAGAAGCTAGCTGACTACATGGAAAGAACATGGATCAGAAACAACACTTACAAAGTACTGAACTGGACTGTGTTTGGGTATTCAATTCGGACCAATAACGATGTCGAGGGGTGGCATCGTCGCCTGAATAAGAAAGCTGGAGACCAGAAGCCACAGTTTTATGAATTGATTCCTCTACTGTACCAAGAGGCAGCCGTCATCCCACTGCAGAGAAAGCTGGTTTCGGAGGATAAGCTGACACGATACCTGCGTACAGCACAGGCAGAGATATTTTCGTTGTGGGAAATGTATAGAACTCACCAACTGTCCACAAGTAGACTTTTGACCCGCATTGCGAGGATAAATTCCCCTGCAGACAATTAAAACATTTTGATATTTTCATATTGATGTATATATTTGTATTCTGCTATGTGTAAATATTTTCTTACGATCTTTTCTTACTTTCATGAATGTATATATTTTGTCGTCTGCTATATGTGAATGTTTTATATATTTGTATTCTGCTATATGTAAATAATTTCTTACTATCATGAATGTATATATTTTGTATTCTGCTATATCTTAAAGAGACTTCGCGAAAAAATGAAAATTTGATATGTTATTCTTCAAATAAAAAGAAATATAATTGCCTTTTGATGTTTTATTGTATTCTTTACCATTACGCTTCTAGAGTGGATTAAAGGTGTTTTTTTTTTGTTATGCTTGAATGGTGTTTTAACGCCACTTTCAGCAATTTTTCAGCTATGTCATGGCGGCCAGTTTTTATTGGGGGAGGAAGCCGGAGTACCCCGAGAGAACCCCCGACCTGCGGTAGGAAAACTGGCAATCCTTGTCAATTAAGATTGGAGTTGAGTACACACTGCCTGCAGTGAGAATCGAACCCGCAATCTCAGTGTTGACAGACCACGTGATCAATAGTAAACGAACTACCTTGACCACTCGGCCACCGAGGCCCGTTTAAAGGTGGTAAAATTTTTTGTATGGGGCTGCCATATTGACAGTATTTTATCACTTGACTGCATTTGTGACATGATAAAAGTAATTATCCAGTAAATATGATAAATAATCCGGTTTAAAAATTTGTTTTTCTGCCTGTGCTCTTTGAAGAATATTAAAACTGTGGCGATGACTAATAACCAGCTGACAACATAAGATTACCAAATACGTCTTAATGTTTTAATGATCTTTGTATTAATAAATGTATTTTTAGACACAAATTTTAACCTGTCTTTATTTAACTCAGATAATTACCTAGATAATAATTGTAATATGTAATAAAAGATATATTTGTATATTTATTTTTTAACATAAAAAAAATTCCGTAGACAATTTTGCACATCTTGAAACGGCAGTTGTACCTGGACCTGAAAATTTTACAGGTAAATAATTACTCGTTTTTAAAGGGTAATTAACAGAATTAGCAGGTAAACAAACAGGATGCTTATTGTAATTACTGGATCATTTGACACTGACTTTGAAGTATGAATATTCTGACATTTTCAAAAGCTAATCAGATTGAAGGTTAATCAATGTACTTCGAAATTAGAACGGCACGCCCCTCCTGCCAAGGACAGGTATGATTTGAATACACCTTAGTGTCAGAACACAGGATTAATACCTTTCAATGCCATGTCAGAGGAAACGTAAAACTGACACGTTGACTCAAAATATACACATGTAAAATTGTGAAGTGAAATTTTGATGAGAGAAAACAGGGTATTTAAAAATAATTAATTTAATGACCGTTATTTCTAAAATTGTCAACATCGCAAAGATTTTGAATAAAAAAAATTTTGTTCAATACGTTGCTTAATATGATTAAGTTGATAATAATAATACGAATACTTTTCAATTTAATTAATATTTATGAACAAAATTCAAACGAATATTCGATGAAAAATGAGGTCACCATACCACTAAACTATCCTCCATTTAATTCTGGAAAATGATATTCGCATGAATTTGTTGCTGCTGTGGACATAGTCTCAAGTAGAAGTCTTTAAACGGGTTAACTATTTGGTATACAAATCGGGTTTTTTTAAAATGTTTTTTTAGCTTAGATCAGGAATACGAAACATAATCTTGCCACCACCTTGTCTTATAGTACAAACTTCTGTTATTGACCGTTTAGCGTTATTATCATACGGTGACTTTAAGGTACTTGGATGTCCAGGGATCTCTAGTATCGCCATCTAGCGACGACATAGTGACAAGATGGCGGACCTCCATAAGTGCATTTTTTACAGAGTAAATTCAATGTAGAACCTTAACCATTGAAAATATAATAAAACATTAAGAGGCAAAAGTGTTTCTTTTTATTTGAAGAATTTCATATCAAATTTTCATTTTTTTGTGAAGTTTCCCTTTAATACTCTCTTACTGTCATAAATGTATATATTTTGTATACTATACATGTATATTCTCCTACTGACTATTATCTCTTTCATTAATCTTTGCCCAAAATAATTTGAACTGTACATTCTTTGTAATTTTATATCCTTATTCTCAATAAAATTATTCAATTTAACTTATATTGCTGCTCGGGCGTTAAACACCATTAATCAATCGTCAATCAATTTAACTTACTGTTTTTTCTTTGTAATTTGCATTTTTTTAATTTGGAGCGTTTTGGTGGGAGCGTTTTGGTTGGGGGCGTTTTCACAATGGGGCGTTTTGACTCGACACACATAGATATCAAGCAAGCAGGATTTCAAAGCTATAATCAGAACATTTATTAGACACTTGCTGTAAGATTTAACCATTAATGTTTTATTACCTATAGAATCTGTACTGACTGTATTGACAAATTTTCTAGAAAAAAAAATATAATGTGTATTACATGTTATATTACGTAAATAATGCTTTTTTATGATTACCTTGTGTTTAATCATCAAAATCGAAATCGACTTAACTTTTTAAATTTCTGATTGGCATAAAACCCAATTGAAGACAATCCAATGGAAATTGCTAAAAGGGTTTTGTTTCAATGGCTTCACTGGTCTTCAAGAAGCTTAATTTAAAACATTTTCCGAAGAATGTATGTTAAATTAAGTTATGTGGTGGTAGTGTTATCTTTGATTTCCAATTGAAATAAACACAAACTTTGCTGAAGACCATCCAATGAATATTGCTAGTAACTTTTGTTGCTTTTTTTGGTTTACTGGTTTACAAGAAGGCTTTTTTTAACTGAATTGTGCAGTGGATTTGTTCATCAAAACACAAGGATATCAAAGCATTCCATTTTAAAAGGGAGCCTGTAAGGCTTACCCGACATGTCAAAGATCTCTTTTTAAGGAGCTGGAATACCCAGTGAAAACTCCACCAACCTTCGGCATGAAAACTGGCAATCCAGACATTTGCATATAATTGAAATTTCAAGATTATATATGGATTGAAAAAAAACTTTAATTATAACATTCTTTCAGTCAGAAGTCAGAAGAAACTGCACATGTATACATGTGTTTATGCAAACCTTGAGTACTGACAGTGTAACTTTTATAATGGTCATAGATTTAAGGGGATGCAGGACACTTTCAATGAAGATAACTTTACAATTCTCTTATAAATTCACCATAGAGTTAGTTTTTATACAAGTTATCATAATTCAAAATAACAAATAGGGGTTTCAGAGCCTATTTTCGAGGTGTTTAACACTGAAATTCGCCATTTTCTAATGGATTATACAGAAGAGAATAAAAAAGCACTAAAAATAAAAGATTACAAAAATTAATGAAATGTCCAATGAAATTTTCTGAATCTTAGATATAACGTCAAGCAATTGTTATACCATCCTCACAAGTCAGGGTTTCCGTGTCCACATGTGTCCACGAAACCCTTAGATAGGAAATCTCAGGGCTAGAAGATTTTCATATGACGTCAAACCTTCAACATATCAACTAATGAAATTGCTTGAAAGAAGCAATGTTTGGCAGAAGTCATTCTTACTCATTCTTGCGTGGGAAGAAAACTTAATGCAACTACCGGTAATAAATAACACGGTAATAACAAACTATAAACACTACTGTACAAAATACACTGATTTTCTCATGGTCTATGCAACACATCAGTTTACTTTTATTTACTTTTTACACTTTATAGGTCCTTAGTTTAGGCAAATATGCCTCTCTGACCTGTTTGTGTTTTATGGCTACCCGTTTACGGTCTATATATATCGGGCTCAAACTTGATCCTTAGGGTTTTCCAAGCAATGTTTAGTTGACTTTTAAAACTATTTACAGTTTTGGCTTCCACAGTACTGGCTGGTTAGCTGTTCCAAGAATTAAAAATCCTTTGGGAGAATGTTTGTTGCCTCTTTTTGGTCCTTGAATGCTTTTTCAGTAATTTCAATTTATGCCCTCTAGTGTTGATGCTATTGGTGTTCAAAGGTAACATATTGCCTATCTCTACTTTGTCAATATTGTATAGAATTTTGTAAGTCTCGATCATATCTGCTCTGACTCGCCGGTATTGTAGTGATGGTAAACCAAGCCTTCTGAGCCTGTCACTATAACTTACATGTTCAATACTTTTTACCAGGCGTGTAGCTCTTCTTTGGACTGATTCAATAAGTATGGCCTCCTTCTTATTTGCAACTGACCAGACTGTGCTTGCATACTCTAGATGTGGTCTAACCAGGCTTTTGTATAGGGTTATAAACATTTCACTATCCAAATATTTAAAGGATCTTTTAATTATACCCAGCTTATTTGCCTTATTAACCTGGCTCTGTATATGCTCCTCAAAGTTGAGATTTTCATCTATAATCACACCAAGGTCCTTTTCTGATGTTGTCGTTTCTATCATTTGGTCCTCCATATGATGTCTATCACTTATTGCACCGAGGTGCATATGTTTACATTTGCTCTTGTTAAATTTTAATAACCATTTGTCTGACCAGTTTGTTAATTCATTGATGTCCTTTTGCAGACTCTGACTTTCTTCCTCGTTAGTGACTGTTGCATATACTTTAGTGTCATCTGCAAAAAGTTTAACTGTGTTTTCAAGTGCATCTGATAGGTCATTAATATAGATGGTGAAGAGAAAAGGACCTAGAACACTCCCTTGTGGTATTCCACTGGTAACTTCTTGCCAATTGGAGCTTTTGCCATTAAGTGTGACCCTTTGTTTTCTGTCATGCAGAAAATCTTCCACCCTTCTGAAAATCTAAATAAATGCAGTCAATAGGTTTTCTATTTTCTAGTTCTTCTGACCATTTTTCCATGACCTCAATGAGTTGTGTAGCACATGAGCGCCCCTTCCTAAAGCCATGCTGATGACTGGAGTATAGTTGGTTTGTTTCCATGTGTTCCATTAGGGCGTCCCTAATTAATCTCTCCATCATTTTACATAGTGTTGATGTTAGGGTAATAGGTCTATAGTTGTCTACTTTATTTTTTGGGCCTTTTTTATGGATGGGGGTTATGTTTGCCATTTTCCATGCTTCAGGTAATTTGCCTTCGTTTAATGATTGCTTAAATATAGTTGTGACTGGTTTTTTTATACTATTTGCTGTTTCCTTAAGTAGTTTTGGGTGTAATTTATCTGGGCCTTGGGATTAATTTTCATTTATTGACGCTAGGAGTTTGCCTACTATTTCTTCATCAAAGGTAATGGTTTCAAGAGTTCGGTCTGTCCTTTTTTTGAATGCAGGAAGATCATTAGTATTTGATTCTTTAGTGAAGACACTTTGAAAAAATGTATTGAAGTTCTGCTTTTTCTGTATTGTCAGTTTTGATTTCGCCATCTCCATCTATTATGCAGTTAATATTTTCTTTGATTTTTGTTTTAGATTTGACAAATCTCCAAAAGAGCTTGGGGTTATCCTTGCTTTTCTTACATATGTCCATTTCCTAGTTTGTTGTGTTTTTCTTACTTTTGTATTAGCATTGGTTCTTGCTTGTATATAATTTTCATAACTTTGGGGCGACCTACAGTGTATGTATTTCTTCCACTTCTTTCTCTTGGTTTGTACTGCGGTAAGAGCCTCTTTGTTCATCCAAGGAGTATCATAGTATTTAGGTCCAGATTTGTGCACTGGTATGTTATCTTGGCAAACAAATAGTTTATCGACAAATCTTTTCCAAGAACTATTTATACTTCCTGTAGACATGAGACTTTCCCAGTCTATATCATTAAGTACTTTGTTGACTGCTTGGTAGTCTTCCTTGTAAAACTTCATCTTCTCCTCAAATTTGACATTATTTATATAATTTGTCCTTAAAAAATCAATATGCACAGGGGTGCAAAAGCCGAGTTGCCGTATTTTATTAACCAAAACTTTCCTTGTCTTCATTTTAAGATTTAACATAATTGGTTATTACAGGCATTACATGTAAACTGGAGACAAAGTGAGGAAGGGTTTCAGCAAGAAAAATGTAAGCTTTATCAACAAATTTTCAAAGTTGCATAAAATATGAATATGTGAATCCTCTAACAGTATTGAACCATTGTGTAAAATTTCAGATAGGTACTTGATGTAGTTTTTGAGTTATGGTCTGGAAACAACTAATTCAAGAAATTTTCTAACGTTTTTCTGTCACTGTGACCTTGACCTTGAGCGGATTTACCCCAAAATCAATAAGGTTCCTCCTCTTATGGTATGTAACAATATACCAAAGTTTCATTAAAATCGGTTGAGAACTTTTTGAGTTACTAATTCAAGAAATTTTCTAAAGTTTTTCTGTTGCTGTGACCTTGACCTTGAACGGATTTACCTAAAAATCGATAGGGTTCCTCCTCTTATGGTAAGTAGCAATATCCCAAAGTTTCAATACAATTGGTTGAGAACTTTTTGAGTTATGGTCCGGAAACCACTAATTCAAGAAATTTTCTAATGTTTTTCTGTTGCTGTAACCTTGACCTTGAACGGATTTACCCCAAAATCAATAGGGTTCCTCCTCTTATGGTATGTAACAATATCCTAAAGTTTCATTAAAATCGGTTCACAACTTTCTGAGTTATGGTCCGGAAACCAATTGTTGACACTCAAAGGCCGCCCGCCATCATCATAACAATAGCGAGTTCAACTTCGTTGCAACTTGGCTAATAAAACTCTAAAAATTTCATTGCCACTGTTACCAAGAGGTGCTGAATGTTCTATGATGTCTATCATTACTTCTTCATTTGTCAATACCAGATCTAGTATGCTAGGGGTGTCATTTCTTCTGAATCTTGTTGGTTAATTAACGTGTTGATATAGGTATGTTTCTCTGTACAGTTCTAGAAATTTATAGGTTATACTGTTTGTGCTAAGTTGTGTTGATTGGTTTGTCCAGTTAATGTTCCTAAAATTAAAATCCCCCGTGTGTAAATTTAATGTTTTTATAATGTGATGCCTTAAATATTCTAGTTATGTCTTCTAAACACTGAGCTGAGTTACTACTAGGGCTTCTATATATACAGGAAATTAGGATATGACTACCGTCCTCCATTTTAATTCCTACACCAACTGATTCAACCTTTGTTGTTTCGTATGTATCTAATTGGAATGATTTAAATTTGTCTTTTATGTATATGATACTACCCCTACATGAACAATTCTTATTGGCTGGATGGTACATAGTGTATCCAGTGATTAATAGATCTGGGTCTGTATATTCGAGTTCTTGGTTTTTTGGGAACACTTCAGTGACAGCAGTGATATCATATTTTTGGTTTTTTATGTGGGTTTTTAGTTCGCCCATTTTATTAAAAACACCATCTGCATTAGTGTACATGACAGATAGTCTTGCATTATCTACAGTGCAGTTTAAAAATCTAAAACATCTTGATTAACTTTTTTTAGTAATGTCTGGTGGGGGATCATTGGCACCTGTATATAGTCCACCTGTAATGGTTTCTTCGCCTGGGTCTGAATGTATATGCATCGGAGTACTACAACTTTGATGCCCATTTCCTGGCAAAATTGGTTGGGAGAGGTAATTTGCAAATGATATATCCATTTTAGATTATGGCCGTGGTTGTAAATCTTTGACTATTTGTGGGTAATTGTTGCTTTTCCTTGTTTTGTATCACGGGTAGGTCATTGTAGACTTGTTCTGATTTTGTCCTGTCGTTCTTTTTCTTCCTTTCATCCCTCCTTTTTTTGTTTTCTTCCCTCTGTCTTACAGCAAGGTCTTTGGAGATGATACATTTGGCTACCCAACTGGTTGAAGGAACATTTTTTAGTTTATGCGCGTTATCAAGGATATCTTTTCTATGTTTTTTGTTGTTTAATATTATTTTTAATGGACGACTTTTGTGTGGACCTGGGTTACCCAGTCGGAATGCAACTTTTACGTCTACTTCCCTAACTTCTATAATATGAATATGTCCTCATGGAACTTTTTCCTTTCGTTCTTGTTCTGGCTAGGGCATTCTTGTACGTTGAACAGGATTAGGTTCATTGCACGCTGCTTTTGTTCGATTTCCTCGAGTTCTACCCTAATGTCCCTTTGAAGGCTAGATCTTGTATCTTTTATAACGTCTGTGTTAATATCCTGCCTCATAGCTTGTACTTCTTCAGTAATTTTGGCAGCCATATTCAATTTTAAATTTTCTACTTGAGCTTCTAGAATACCTAATCGACTATCTGTTTATCAGGCCTGACATACAAGGGAAGTTTTGCTTACATGTGTCCATTTAAAGTTACTTGATTTGTCACCTTTCAGAGCTTGGCAAAGTGCTTTTGATACATTGGTGCATTCCATACAAAAAATCAGTTCACATACTCCACAATCTATACATTCATTACCATCGTTAATTACCTTTTCACATTTCGGGTAGGAATTACTGGCTATTCTAATTCTCTTAACCTGTATCCTTGTCCCTGATAAGTTTGGTTTATTTACAATCGACATCAGGATATCCCATAACTAAGTCGTGAATGAAAGCGAGCTTTTGATTGGCTTCCTTCAGGCATGATGTTGCCAATCAAAATAGTTACTTCTAGCCCGGGAATTTCCTAGCTAAGTTTGTCAGGGTTTCATGGACACAGAAACCCTGACTTGTGAGGATGTTGTTATACATTCAAGTGATGAAAAGAAAAATAGGGGTCTCTGAGTTAAGTTTTTGTCCATTCTGAAAAAACTGGTCAAAAAGTGCAAAAAAAATTACCTCCCTTGATAAAAATTCCTTTTCTTTATTTTTGCCAATACTAAGCTCATTTATGTGAAAACTTTTTATTTTAACCATTAATTAATTGAAGTTATAATATAGGTATAAGACTTTCATTATTATTTTAAATTTAATGGAAGTTATACGAGTTAATAATGACAGAAATTATTTTTATTAAATTTACCATAATTGTTCTATGTACTAGTATTTTGAAATTTTCACAAAAATGGCAGATGGTGGCCTGCATCACCTTAACATTGCAATTTCTTTTGAGCATTCCAATATCACAACTATGTTTAATAAGGCTTACATAGGGTTATCAGATCTGGAACATTTAGTCATACTTGTTGTGTTTCTTTGAGTACATTCATTATCTGAAAGAGAAACATCAGAAGTAACAAAAGTGACATTTATAATCTAGTTAATGTGACACATTACTGTCCATCTTTGAATCTACAAGTTAAAGTTAATCAACCATGTATTTTGTTGTCTGCAGTGGACAAAATAAATTGAATCCAATTTACAGTATCATTCTAGTTGTTATAGCTTTAGTTACAGGGCAAAAACTAAACATTTCTTCAAAAATTTTGGTTATAAGTACAATAACTCCTATAAGGTGCCATCAGACAATTTCTGAAAATTAAATGATTTGTAGGCCTTGTCCTTTAGGGTAATTTGGAAATTTACAGTTTTACTCTAGGTGTGTTATAGTCTAATTTTTAACACAAAAACTGATTATTTGTCCAAATTTGTAATTAAATGGCAATGACTCTTATAAAGAGTCATCTTGCAATTTTAGACTAAGCAATGATTTGAAGGCCTTGCATTGCTGATCATTTGTGCAATTTACAGTTTCAATCTAGCTGTTACAGTTTTCAAGTTACAGGACAAAAACGGATAATTTAATAAATTTTTCATTTAAGGGCAACAACTCCTATAAGGAGTCATCTGACATTTTCAGACCAATAAAAGTAAATTGTAGGGCTTTTATTGCTGATCATTATTGCTATGTATAGTTTCACTCTGAGTGCTCGACCCACAGAAGTGGTTGGTTCAAACCGTTACAGATGACGTAGAATCATAGTTTGCATTACTCAATGAAACTGTTAGCCATGAAGAACATACTGATTACATCCACAGTAAACAAACAACGCGGAGTATTTTAAATCAACAAAAATACATTGTGCATGAATTAAATCATGACACAGGCATTTTGTTAAATGAAATAAAATATAAATAAAAAAATCACTGAAGTCCAAAATTGTCTGCTTACCAAGAATGTGCCCTCAGAAATGACATGTGTTCCTTAATAAATGTTTTAAAAGGTATAGTTAATAGAAAGTTTAAGGTATGCACTGAAAACAGTATGAGGAGATGAAGAAAGAAATAATTATAACAGGTGCACAACTTCAGTATGTTTGTATCTTTCAAGATGAAGGTTCAAGCATTTAGATTAGAAACTGCAGTCGAATTTTAACAAAATAAGTAGCATCTTCTGTAACTTTTGCTGAACAGTTCTTGAACAATTCAATAACAGCATGTGCACAATTTCAATATGTGTGCAATCTCTCTGTTAAGTTTCAGGGATCTGGGTTGAAAGCTGTAGAACGATTTGGTTACACAATATAGGTACCTTATTTTCCTGCTTACCTGCCTGTCCAACTTTGTGCAACCTGTACAAAAATTATTATGTTATTATGTCTCAAAAGCCTGTAATGTCCACCTGCCTTCAAAAAAAAAACTTTTCTGGCAAATTTTAATATCAAATGATTAAGTTAGACCATTGCTGATACATTCTTTTCTATGTATGTTGCCATGTTGAATTTCCAATCAGCTGCAATAACTCAAAATTATAAGAGAATTATCTTCTACATGATTTGGTTTTAATGTGCAGGATAGTTTCTGAGAAGAAGCCATTCAACTAGTTTTTCCAAAGTGTGATACATATACATTTTAACAATACAAATTACTTTTGTGTAAGTGGTTGGTCGGAAATAAAATTGCCAATCTGAACACATTAGCAGCCCTGGCATCCATGTTGAATTTCTAATCAGCTTTAAAAACTTAAAATAACAAATGAACTATCCAGGCTGAATTCCTACATAATTTAGGTTCAATATGTGGAATACTAGTAGTTTCGGAAAAGAACTGTTTGTAGCTGCACTTTCTGAGAAGAAGCCATAAATTTGTATACTTCTGCCATACGGTCATATTTTAAGCTATACATGTATTTAAGGTACATTTCTGAAAATATTTATAATCAATCTGCCAAGCAGTTTGTAAGAAAAATTTTTTTGAAATTCAGCCAATCAGAATGCATATTGGCACTGGCAGCCCTGTTAACTATCCAAACTTCATTTCTGCCAAAGTTTCTGCGAGGAAGCTGTTTAATTATTTTTTTTGAATGTCCTAGGTTTAACTAAGTCTTGCAATGGCAGCCATCTTGGATATTGGATCAGCACAAAAACTCAAACTTTGTAGAGGACCATTTAAGGTACATATCTGCAATATTTCACATCAATCTGCCAATCCGTTTGCAAGAAGAAGATTTTTTAAATTCATCTAATAAGAATCCATTAATGGTCCTGCAGCCATGCTGAATACTTGATCAGCACCAAAACTCAAACTTTGTTAAGAACTACACAATACACATTCCTGTGGTTTTGGAGAAGAAGATGAGAAAAGTTTGTCCAAAGTAAACAATGACAACTGACACAAGTGATGAGAATTGCACACCTGACCCAATGGTTATGTGTGATAATAAAAAAGAAATGTCATTTGAGACATCATGACAAAAAAACTGCAAAAAAATATTGTAAGTTCTACAACTCATTTAAAAAATTTCTACCCTTGTCCTTAAGGAACCAAACTGGCAAAATTAAAAAACAATAGGTTAACTAAATCACAATGAAAACCTTGGGAACAAAGCTGTATATAGACAGATAATGGCTCTGCTGGCAACAGACTCATAACATGTTATATACAAACATAAACATAATTTTTCATTTTACAAAGCAAAACAGGAACCTGTGCTTTAACATGAGAATATTAATAGATAAAACTCAAATAATAAACATCACTCTTTGTCATGATAGAAAGTGACAAGTAGCCATAAAATTATGTATTTAAGCATTAACTTCTACTTCTAACACATTGATTAAATGTTTTGAGCATTAAAAAAGTTAGTTTTGACAAAATTTTGCAAATAGTGCAAAAAAAAAAAATTCACATGAAATATTGCATTTAAGTTGTACCTGCTGAAAGAAGATGGTTTTCTGGACATGGTTTTTTATAACAAGTACAGTCCTCCACTGAAGGTACACAACTGCAAAAATCCTTAGGCCTGGTTACATAGGCATATCCTTCTGTATCATCACAAATGCAGGTTGTATCAGATCTACCTGAACCCTTCATTGCTATCAGCTGACCTACATCAGTGCATGTGGATGTTACATACATGCAGAAAGGGCCAGATGTTTTATTAAATGGTATTGGTTGATATCTATCAGTAGAACAGTCACCAATCGTACTTTGCCCTCTAATAACATATCGTTTTCCTGAGAACAAGAAACTAAGCTACATTATAATTTACAAGTCAGTTTTTCTAGCCTGTTTTTGGAAAACTAAAAGTATAAAAAATTAACAGATGATATCAGTCTAAAAAAACCATAAATCATTTGTAGTTGCATAATTCCCAGGGAACACAAAATATGTCAAAATATACAAATATTCTGATTTGAAGTTTTGTTTCACCAACCCATTGACTTTTTGCCACTTGAATAAAGCTTTTGAACATTGATGGATTGATTGATTGATGTTTATTGCACAGCAAGCAATACTTCAGCTATAATTGACAATAGATTCCCAAATTAATTTCAGCATCTTAATTCCAACAAAAATCAATATGCACAGGGGTGCAAAAGCCGAGTTGCCGTATTTTATTAACCAAAACTTTCCTTGTCTTCATTTTAAGATTTAACATAATTGGTTATTACAAATTCAACCGTTCATAAGAAGTAATCCCTTCCTATCTTTTCATTTAAATCTGTTGAGAACTTTTCGAGTTATAGTCCGGAAATATTTCAAGAAATTTTCTAACGTTTTTCTGTCACTGTGACCTTGACCTTAAAAGGATTTACCCCAAAATCAATAGGGTTCCTCCTCTTATGGTATGTAACAATATACCAAAGTTTCATTGAAATCGGTTGAAAACTTTTTGAGTTGTGGTCCGGAAACCACTAATTCAAGAAATTTTCTAACGTTTTTTTGTGTCGCTGTGACCTTGACCGGATTTACCCCAAAATCAATAGGGTTCCTCCTCTTATGGTATGTATTAATATCCCTAAGTTTCAATAAAATTTGCTGAGAACTTTTGAGTTATGGTCCGGAAACCAATTGTTGACGCCCGCCCGCACGCCCAGCTGCCCGCCATCATCATAACAATAGCCGAGTTCAACTTCGTTGCAACTCGGCTAAATATAAAAATTTTGTCCTTACAAATGCATTGAACCAATTGTAAAAGGCCCAATTTATGACCCTAAGCCAATTAACAGAAAATGTAAGTATTTCAACTCGATAGTTTTAAACAGCAGGTGTCAATCGTCGAATCGAGGTTTTTACAGGTAATCAACATGATTTAGTAGTGCTGGTCGATGATAATATGCCAACTAAAGTGTCACAGATCATACTGATTCGCACAGACTTCCACCTAGTTTGCTTAAATATGTAATGCAAATAAAAATAGCAAAGATTTGTGTATTTAACTCATTTTTGGTAAGTTTTATGTGTTTCAAATGGATTATGCTCTATTTGGTTTCTTCCAAAATATGTCCAATTACCAATTGAAGAGCACCTTACGGCCCTTCACCTTAATGAAAAAATTAAACCAATGGAAAAAAAAGCTTTTTAAATAATTATTAAGTTTTAAAATTAATTTAGAAGTTCTTTCAAAATATATAAACATATTTTATTTTAATTTTTTTTTAAGTTTTAATGGATCACAATTAATGGAAATTTGAAGCTCATGCAAAAATTTGATGTGGTATGTTGGATTAAAACATATGAAACAACAAAGATACAAATATATAACTCAAATTAAATTCCAGGTAATTCTGAAATCAACCAGAGGCTCTAAAGGGTTCAATATATAATGCTCATGATAACTTGACTTACCAAAACAAACTTTAAAAATTTTTATTTTAAATGTCCAAATGAGACGGTTTCTATGTATTTTCTATAAAGGTCTTAATATTAATCTATTTTTTATGGTAGCAGTTATCTGGGAACCAAAAGCTATGGTGATAGCGAATATTTATTCTTGGATCGGAACAAAACATTGTAGAGGTACTAATTATATATAAAAGTACACTTTAAAAATATCAAAAATCAGTCTGCCAGGCGGTTTGTGAGAAGAAGTTTGTTTTTCAATTTCAACCAGAACGCATTAATGATTCTGGCCTACATGTTGAATATTTGAACAACTGGAACTTTCTGGCAAGTTTGGTTCCAATGGGCCTAGTGGTTTTAGAAAATTTTAAGGCCAAATTTACATTTAGGTAGGCACAGCTTTTAATCAAATAAAAATGTGCATCTATTTTTAGTTTCAATGAAGGATTATAATGTTCAAAGCAAGTAAGGACTCTCACCAGTGTTCTATGATTTTTTTGCTAAATGAACTTTACACTGCAAAGTGTCCTCTATAAACTGGCTTTCCCACATCTCAAGTAAACTTTCCCACAAAGTTTTAATGACATGTTAATTTTTAATTAAAAATATACAGATATGTACCAATTGAAGATTTTCTTCTTATACAGAATTGCACAATAGTTATTGTTTCCAAATATAAATGTTCTGTATTCAGTACATTTATATTTGGAAACAACAACTATTTGCAATTCTGTCTAAGAAGCTGGCTTAGGTTTCTTGCTGTACATATTTTTAGGTCTTGTCGATTTTTGCACAAGTCAAAGTAACAAAAATCTTCAATATTATATTATTTAATTCATTACCAAATTTACACAAAAAAAAAAACAAAACAAAACACAAAACAAGACAAAACAGAGAATTGTTTCCCCCTAAAACCGGATTTTGATTTGGTACTTACTGTATTTATACTTGATCTCAAAAATGTTTTGCAGCAGTGGTGAAAACTCAAATTATAGGCACCTTTATAACATTTATCAAATAAAAATGAAAACAAATATCCACACTTGATTTTTTTATCTTGATTTTAAACTAGAGGCTCCCAGGAGCCTGTATCGCTCACCTGAACCTGAAACCAAACAACCCTTTTCTATCCAGCTTTTCTTTGCTATAAGGAATTGCCCAACACTTCTGCAAAAGTCATTAATGTTGACCTTTTAAGGGAAATAATTCCTATAAGGAGGAGCTTTTGATGCTTAGAGGGAGAAGGGAGGTTCACTTCAAATTTGCTGTACCTGTTATACTTTTTTAACTATCAGTCGAAAACTCTCTTGACTCCCCCCCCCCCCCCCCCATTTTCTATTTTAAGCTAACGTAGCTATATCAGTAGTCAGGTGTCATGATTTGCACAATTTTGGTAGAGGACGTCCTAAAGATGATGTGTGCAATGTTTCAAAGCAGTACTTTAATGGGTTAAAGAGAAGATTTTTTAAAATCAATTAAAATTGATTAAAAAAATGTTCAAGGAGAATAATTCCTAAACGGTTCATCAGACAATCTTGACCCTACGTCATTTTTGTAGCCCTCATAGAGCAGAACAATTAAGCAATACTAACTTTTTCTCTAGTTCAAATAATTTTCAAGATTTTAAGGCAAAAATGTCAAAAATAATCAATTTTGACAATTAAAGGGCAATAACTATAACTCCTATAAGGAGTCCTCATACAACTTCAACCCAATGGAGTGTTTCGTAGAGCTTTTGATGCTGATGAAGGCATGTCTGTTCGGTTTTCCTGTATCTGTTATACTTTTTGAACTATAAGCCAAAAACTGTATTTTACCCCCCCCCCCCCCCCATTCTATTTTTAGCCATGGCGGCCATGTTGGTTAATCTGCAGCCATGGTTGGTGCAAACTTGGTTAAAGACATTTGACGGATGATGTGTACAAAATTTCAAAGCAGTATTTTCAGTGGTTTCAGAGGGGAAGATTTTAAAAAATCAATTAAAACCGATTAAAATAAACATTTCAAGGGGAATAACTCTTAAACGGTTAATCAGACAATCTTGACCCTAAGTCATTTTTGTAGCCCTCATAGAGCAGAACAATTAAGCAATGCTAACTTTTTCTCTAGTTCTAATAATTTTCAAGATTTTGAGGCAAAAATGGCTAAAATCAACAATTTCGACAATTAAAGGGCAATAACTCCTATAAGGAGTCATCATACAACTTCAACCCAATGGAGTGTTTCGTAGAGCTTTTGATGCAGATGAAGGCATGTCTCTTCGGTTTTCCTGTATCTGTTACACTTTTTTAAATATAAGCCAAAAACTGTATTTTACAGCCCCCCCCCCCCCTCCAATTTTTAGCCATGGTGGCCAGGTTGGTTTATCTGCAGCCATGGTTGGTGCAAACTTGGTTGAGGACATTTGACAGATGATGTGTACAAAGTTTCAAAGCAGTACTTTCAGTTGTTTCAGAGGAGAAGATTTTAAAAAATCAATTAAAACCGATAAAAAAAAACAGTTCAAGGGGAATAACTCTTAAACGGTTAATCAGACAATCTTGACCCTAAAGTCATTTTTGTAGCCCTCATAGAGCAAAACAATTAAGCAATGCTAACTTTTTCTCTAGTTCTAATAATTTTCAAGATTTTGAGGCAAAAATGGCAAAAATCATCAATTTTGACAATTAAAGGGCAATAACTCCTACAAGGAGTCCATACAACTTTGACCCAATGGAGTGTTTTGTAGACCTTTAGATGCTGAAGAAGGAAGGTCTCTTCGGTTTTCCTGTATCTGTTATACTTTTTAAACTATAAGCAAAAAACTGTATTTTGACCCCTCTGTTCTATTTTTAGCCATGGTGGCCATGTTGGTTGGTCTGAGGCCATGATTTGGGCAAACTTGGTAGAGGGCATTTTACTGATGATGTATGCAAAGTTTCAAAGCAATCCCTTCAGTGGTTTTTGAGGAGAAGATTTTTGAAGAAAAGTTAACGACGACGACGACGGACGCCAAGTGATGGCAATAGCTCACGTGACCCTTTGGGTCAGGTGAGCTAAAAAAAATAAACTATTGAACAAATTTAATGTATTTTTGTATCCTGCCAGGGCAATTATGAACATTTTTTCAAGAATCCCGACTTTTAATGTGTACTTGCCCACGGGTGACCAGTACAACAAAATTGGCTTTCCCGTGCTGAGAAATAACTTTCCATGTTTGACGGGAAATGGGAATCCTAGAACACTGCCCACGCACTTTAATAATGTCATAATAACATCAATAAACAATAACAAACCTCGTCTGACAACATCTTCTTCTTCTGAGCATGACTCGATAAATGTAAGCCTAGGTCGGTGAACATCCTCCAGACAGGTATATACAGATTT
The DNA here is from genome assembly GCA_944474755.1 of Limnoperna fortunei. Taxonomy (NCBI): domain Eukaryota; kingdom Metazoa; phylum Mollusca; class Bivalvia; order Mytilida; family Modiolidae; genus Limnoperna; species Limnoperna fortunei. The sequence continues at coordinate 16,290,692 of OX104115.1, read as the reverse complement.
TGCATCATCCCTCCTAGTACATAATGTGTGACTCCTTAATTGGCGGTGTGAACGGTCTGGGCATAATATTTGATAAGCCAACACTATGCCAGGCAAAAGAAGAATAAAAATTGTATGCATCTGAAATATATAAACATAAATCTTCTAGTACCCAGTGTTTTCAATAAAAGCCGGCAGCCGGCAAAATCAACCGCTTATTGCCAATTTTTTGCCGGCTATTCCATTTCCGATTTCAAAAATCGGAGTTCGCAATTTTCGCGGACGAGGTCGGGATCGTCAGTCTTTGTTTTGGTATTGCGTACTCCCGGGAACCAGTTCATATCACTTGTGCGTTTGCAACTAGGTGAAAACATTGTTTTCATTCAAATGAGACGAAAAGACCCTGACTGTGGTGAAGTGAAGTGAAGGTTAACAGTAGCAATCCGCATCGATGAAACGATCAATTAAAGATTATTTTGGAGTCACCGCTAAGCAGAGCAAAGGTCAGAAAGAAACTGTTGTTGAAATAAAATACAAAATGTTACATAGGCCAATGTCCATTCATCATTCACGCCGTTTTTAATTTACATGTAAAAAATAACAAAACTTAAAAAAATTACAAAAACAAAACAACACAAACCATAAGACAGTCAGTTAGTTTGAGAGATATTGAATTCAATGTGCAGTTAAGTGAATCAATACCTGTAGAGGTTAGCCAGGTAGGGTACTGATTAGATTTTTTTTAGACTAACCTCTGACATCAAAGGTATGGCCCAGGTCCTTTTGTAGGATGTACTGTACCCTAGTCAGTGACAGAAATTCTTTTCCCATAGAATAATATCTTTTTTTTTCTTTTAATAAAAGGGACACCCAGCCCATTTGATTCTGAGTTGGGAAGTGAATTAAATTGTATAACAGAAGTATTTATAATTATTTATTTATTACAGCATACCAGTCACTTACTCAGATCAAAATATCATGCAACTTTTGCCACATATTTGCCAGGCAATTTTTGTTATGAAAATTAACATAAACCTCTTTGTATCTTTGTTCTGTTAGCTTTGAATGGAAATAAGGAAATTGTTTAAATAATCATGCTGACATTTAAAATAACACTGGTATGTTGGTCAAGGCTTTTGTCAATTTATAAAATTGGTAAGAAATAATTAAGATTCATGTCACAATTCATCAAGTTTTGCAGAAAATATAACAAATGAAAAGGATGATTTAGATACGGCTAGAGGGCTTACAACTTGATCCAAAACTGCTAATTTTCGTTTTCGGTTCGGGGGGCTTTGCCCCCCTGGTCCCCCTACCAGGGCGTTGCCCTGGACCCACCGGGCGGCCCCCAGACCCCTCGCCGTAGTTATTCTTCCCCCTATTCCAATTTTTTTGCCTTCTATTGCAAAAGTTAATGAAAACACTGAGTACCTGAAATAAGTACAACACTAGTATTGCCATGGCTGTATCAGTGTTCTTTTTACATAATTGGAACTTGAACAAATTATAACTTACAGGTGTAATCTTAACCATTACAAGATTGCTGAAATTATTTGCATTTACATGCACATCCAAATGTACATGTAGCACCAATAATTACTATGTATCTCCAAAAGATAGAATTTTGTATACAACTTTACTCAATTAATAAAAATTTTTTTGCTGTATTGACTAGAACTAATAGCAAAAAAATCAGCAAATATAAAATAAACAAGTACTATCTTTAAAAAAGATAGTCGACGCATTTACAATCTAATTAAAATTAAATCTTTCACTTGCTCCCCCCTTTTTGCTATGGTCGCAGCGACCTATAACAAAAAGGGGGGATCAAGTGAAAGATTTAATTTTAATTAGATTGACGCATTTAACTCCTAGAGATGTATCTAAAGTAGAACAGAAACTGAACAAACAAGAATAAGAAAAAAAAAGAGACAAGAAACATTAAAATTAACATTTTCTTTCATTAATGTGTGTGGGGAGTTATATAATAAACGTGCTTCGAACTGTATCCAGTCAAAATAAGGCTATAGTATAAGAAGGCTGCTACATTGATGTATTTATCATGGACTTTTTAAACATGTTATTAAATAATATGGTATTTAAAAAGAGACTTTGCAATTAGAGCTCAATCTCCTGTCTGCACGTGAATGACGACGGATGCTAAGAAAGAAGATATGCATATAAAAATGCTTTAAAAATCATAGAGCTAACAATAAACATATTTAAATATCCCCAATATCCCCAAATGAAAAGCTATTTGAGAAGTTGAACACCACAATGGTAAATAAAAAACATAAAAACCTTTCTATGTATATGTCGGAGTTGTAACTTTTTTTCCGATACAACGTATATATTAGATCGAAAACAAGTTAGTTAACATTTAAAAATTTCAAAACAGCACCTATTTTTAAAATAAATTTAGCAAATATGTACCTTTTTTTTTTTTTTTGGGGGGGGGGGGGGGGGTTAATTGAGGTCCAAATATAAATAATGGCAACGGAACCATCAGTGAATTCTACCCTTAATGCTATGGGCTTTTCGTATGTTAGTAAATAAAATGTATGATCGAACCACTGTGTCTTATATATGTGTCATTTGGCGTTCTGACAATTACCAATGACCTACATTTGTAATTACCTTTATGTTGGATCATTTGTATGACAATAATTTCACAATAAGGAGAGTGCGTGTGTCGGACGGTCAAATCAAGAAAATATGATGTAAATTACATCACTGGCATGAGGATGGTTTTGGATGTTAATTAAAGCATAATTCTACGCCAGAAAAATGTGCAAAAATTACACGACATATAGGTAATATCATGTAGTTATTGTTGATCAGTTCTGAATGACATTCTTTGGCATATAAATCATTCTCTAAAGATTTTAATTACGACTACTAATTGTTTTAAAACACAAGTCTGCTAAAATAATAATTTGAGAAATGCAAATAGGGATGCTTTTCAGAGTATACCATACTAGTAGTAGATTGTTCGAACGCAGAATTTTTTACTATTTTTGTCCAATCAGAATGCAAGCTTGTCTTCAATAATAGCACGTTACCATGGGTAAGCGTCTTTTAGTTCAAAGGTCACAATTCTAAAATATACCGACTGCATCAGAAAAATCAATCAAAGACTGAAATGGCAGGATTTCATTAAACAGGAAGTAGAGCGACAGACCTGAAATCGAATTCCACGTTATGGAGGCCATGCTGATGCAGCATACCAAATTTCAAGAGAATGTGATTAGTAGTTGCTGAGAAAACTGTTACGAAAATTTTTTCCCCGCCCACCCGCTTGCACGCCTAACATTCATCATACTATAACCCGAATGTTTACTCTGTGAAATCCGGCCAAAAATACTAAGTACTTAGTCATTTAAGGTCAATAACTCAGGAAGTATTGAATAACAAATCTGGATTATATACCAATGTTTGGACATTACATCTACCTTAAGGAATTATTGTTTTATATCAAATGCCACTGAAGATAGCCTAAAGGGATACATATTTATGAAGAAATATGACTAAACAAGACGAGCTTTGTAAGCCTTATTTTGAGATCATTTTTGCAATTTACAGTCTCACTCTATTCTTAAATCTCAAACACCTAGATCCTGAAAGAAAATCAATAAAGCCCATCAACTGGCTTGAAAGCATCCTAAAAACAAATGCCAAAGTGCCACAAAATATACCTGTTAAAAATTTTGGTTCACGGACAAGGCGGATTTGCCACGTACTTTTTAACAATGTGATGGGGGTATAATAAAACACCATTTTGAAGGCATGTCAACTAAGCTGAATTGAACAACAAGAAACTTAGGATAGGTATTTCTCCCTCAAGCATTCGAACAAAACATTCATGAAATACCAAAACAAATTGGTGATGGACACAACAGTCATGACTACAAAATGTCAATCAAACCGGAATCGGGATATGTCTCATTAAAATTTTCTATTTTTATCTATAACCGTTAACTTTCCCCAGAAAGCCAAATATATCCATGTACAATAAGAGTAATAAGCTACTAGTATGTGTCACATAAAACCACCAACTTACTCCTTTATTTAATTCCTCCATTGGTGTATGACAGGGAGATGTTCTAAGTCCCATTATTTTTAAACTCTTTACCTACCTGTTGCATTGATCAGGTTGATGTAAATGGTCATCACATAGATTGTCTAATGTATGCTGATGACATTGTATTAGTTTCACATACATGTACTTAAGAGGGATTGCAACAAAGGTTAAACATGCTTAACTCATTCAATTGCAAATGGTTTTGAATACTAGTATTAATCTCAAGAACATAGCGAGTTATGGTCTTTAGTAAAACTGGAAAACATTCAAATTTTGATTTTCAGTTGAATGGATAATCTATTGATTGCACCAATAGTTATAAATATCTAGGAATAACATTTTCACCCAGTGTTAAATTCTCTCAGTGTAATGAAGAATTATACAAACAAGTGTGGACACAGAAAAACGTATCGCCTGCATTCCGCATCAGTAACGAAAATAAATTTCGTCATAAGCATTACGTAAATAGCATTAAATATCAGCAGCGGCCTGTATACAAAATACTGTCACCAAACCATGCATAGTTACAGGGGAACAGCTGTAACCCAAATAATTTTAACGTAGTCGCTGGATCGTGAAATTGAGGTCAAGGTCAGGTTACACCTACCAGACAGTCATGTACTAGTCATCAGCAACCTATACACCAAATATTGTCATCTTACCATGCATATTTACAGAAAAACTGTCGTAACCCCAAAACTTTAACGTAGTCGCTGGACCGTGAAATTGAGGTCAAGGTCAGGTGACACCTACCAGACAGTCATGTACTAGTCATCAGCAACCTATACACCAAATATTGTCATCCTACCATGCATAGTTACAGAGGAACTGTCGTAACCCCAAAACTTTAACATAGTCGCTGGACCGTGAAATTGAGGTCAAGGTCAGGTGGCACCTACCAGGCAGTCATGTACTAGTCATCAGCAACCTATACACCAAATATTGTCATCCTACCATGCATAGTTACAGAGGAACTGTCGTAACCCCAAAACTTTAATGTAGTTGCTGGACCGTGAAATTGAGGTCAAGGTCAGGTGACACCTACCAGACAGTCATGTACTAGTCATCAGCAACCTATACACCAAATATTGTCATCCTACCATGCGTAGTTACAGAGGAACTGTCGTAACCCAAAAACTTTAACGTAGTCGCTGGACCGTGAAATTGAGGTCAAGGTCAGGTGACACCTACCAGGCAGTCATGTACTAGTCATCAGCAACCTATACACCACATATTGTCATCCTACCATGCATAGTTACAGAGGAACTGTCGTAACCCAAAAACTTTAACGTAGTCGCTGGACCGTGAAATTGAGGTCAAGGTCAGGTGACACCTACCAGGCAGTCATGTACTAGTCATCAGCAACCTATACACCAAATATTGTCATCCTACCATGCATAGTTACAGAGGAACTGTCGTAACCCCAAAACTTTAATGTAGTCGCTGGACCGTGAAATTGAGGTCAAGGTCAGGTCACACCTACCAGACAGTCATGTACTAGTCATCAGCAACCTATACACCAAATATTGTCATCCTACCATGCGTAGTTACAGAGGAACTGTCGTAACCCAAAAACTTTAACATAGTCGCTGGACCGTGAAATCGAGGTCAAGGTCAGGTGACACCTACCAGGCAGTCATGTACTAGTCATCAGCAACCTATACACCAAATATTGTCATCCTACCATGCATAGTTACAGAGGAACTGTCGTAACCCCAAAACTTTAATGTAGTCGCTGGACCGTGAAATTGAGGTCAAGGTCAGGTGACACCTACCAGACAGTCATGTACTAGTCATCAGCAACCTATACACCAAATATTGTCATCCTACCATGCGTAGTTACAGAGGAACTGTCGTAACCCAAAAACTTTAACGTAGTCGCTGGACCGTGAAATTGAGGTCAAGGTCAGGTGACACCTACCAGGCAGTCATGTACTAGTCATCAGCAACCTATACACCACATATTGTCATCCTACCATGCATAGTTACAGAGGAACTGTCGTAACCCAAAAACTTTAACGTAGTCGCTGGACCGTGAAATTGAGGTCAAGGTCAGGTGACACCTACCAGGCAGTCATGTACTAGTCATCAGCAACCTATACACCAAATATTGTCATCCTACCATGCATAGTTACAGAGGAACTGTCGTAACCCCAAAACTTTAATGTAGTCGCTGGACCGTGAAATTGAGGTCAAGGTCAGGTCACACCTACCAGACAGTCATGTACTAGTCATCAGCAACCTATACACCAAATATTGTCATCCTACCATGCGTAGTTACAGAGGAACTGTCGTAACCCAAAAACTTTAACATAGTCGCTGGACCGTGAAATTGAGGTCAAGGTCAGGTGACACCTACCAGACAGTCATGTACTAGTCATCAGCAACCTATACACCAAATATTGTCATCCTACCATGCGTAGTTACAGAGGAACTGTCGTAACCCAAAAACTTTAACGTAGTCACTGGACCGTGAAATTGAGGTCAAGGTCAGGTGACAGGTGACTGACTGGCAAGTACTCATCATAAGCTACCTCTGGACCAAATTTGATGGACCTAGGGCTTGGGCTTACAAAGATATGAAGCAAGATGTCAATTGTTTACGCCGCCGCCGCTGCCGCCGGATTCCCATACATATGTCTCGCCCTTTCGTCGCAGGCGAGACAAAAATCTATCAAAGCTTCTTTTAAATTGGAACAGGGCATCTTCTAATCCTAGCTATACAGTGTAAAAAACACTACTTCAGGCCTAAAATAAAAATTTGTTTGTTTGCTGTTGCAGACCTACCCACCAAAAACATTGCGACTAAAAAATTTTGTAAAACGAACATTTTTTTCCAGATTTTTTTCATACCAGTTTCCGATTTTTTTTCTGTTTTAGAATTTATCACCAAAACGCTTTAAATCAAAGGTAAAAGTAAGTACTTGTCAAGCGCACGGCTGACATTGAATAATTTAAGTGTGGTTGGTGGTTTATAGTCGTTTCGTACCATGTCCGTTTCGTACCTGCCATTTCGTACCAAAAAAAACCCATTTCGTACCATGTCTGTTTCGTACCATGTTCGTTTCGTACCATATGTAAATTGTCTTATAATGGTTGATGTTATGTACTATTTGTAGGTTTGGATCCAATACTTATTTTTAAAGGGAAACTTCGCGAAAAAATGAAAATTTGATATGTTTTTCTTCCAATAAAAAGAAATGTGGAAGAATTTGATATTGAGACATATGGGGTGCTGAGTAATAAAACTAAGTTTTCTTTTAAGTTTTTAGACTAAAACTTTCAAATGAGATCAAAACATAAAGCACAATGGTTATTTTAATAAAAAAATAAAAATACAAAATGGAAAGATAAGTATTATGGATTTTAAAAAAATAATAATAACACAATTCACACTTTATCAAAAAAGAAAATGTGACATGGAGAACATGGTATGTCAGGAATTGTTGGTGTGAGCCCATGTTTAGTCTCTACTGATCAAATTAAGGTTTTAATTGATAAATATATAATTTTACTTTCATTTTCAATCATGTTTGTATATTTTTGATGCTTAGAAATATTTTTATTGAGTCATAAAAATGTGTGTTACGTATGTAACTTTTAGTGTCCACATGAAGGGCTAAACCAAAATTAACATTATGAATACTCCTAAGAAGTACAGTCTTAGAAAGTCATTTCCTAGCAGGTATTGAAAGGTTTTAAGCATGAAACATTATCAGTTTCATTTATCTGAAGTCAAGTGCAGGTATAATTATAATTTTCTATCAAAGCTGAATTTTGTCGTCAGAAAGTTACGAACGTAACTTTACCTGTTAATTGGTAATGATACCACACTATTGCGTGAATAGGTTTTTGATTCTATTAATAGACAAGGTAGTTTCCGCAATTTCGCATTTGTCTCAACTTGTGCACAATAAAGCGTGACGTAATTCACACTTTTCCTGTCGTGTCCGCATGATTGAGATGGGTGACGAACGTAACGATGTACGAAATTTCAACAATTTTTACAGTTAACTTATGAAGCAGATATAATTTAAGAATACTGTAGCATTCATTATTGCTTTTGTCAAGTTTAAATGGATTTTACGACATTTTTATGCATTAATCTTTGTTTATTAGGATCATTTGCATTGCTTTCTTCGGTAATGATGTGTATAGTCCGATGTTACGAACATAACGCATTGTCGTTCAAAACAGCTGCTGAACCAAAAATAGTAGTCTTGAGACATTTAAACTATTGTAAAGTGTGTTGTTGTTTTGATTTTGAACGGTGACCTAATCACAATTAATATTAAAACTAAATAGTTGCCTTCATTACGACGACGAAACAAAATTTGTGTCTAATGTTACGAACGTTATTTGAACTCATGAATAAAGACTTAAGACAATAGTTATACACAGTAATGTATGAGTAATGGTTAAATCTAACGATAGCCATGTTGTATTAATTAAGAATGAATTAGCCGAAATCAGTGCTACACACAGAAAAGGATATCGTTCTGTTCATTACATACGACCCCATATTTGACCCCAATGAAAAAAATATTGTTGGTGTCCATGTTCTAAACAAACATTCACTATTTTCTTTCAATTCCCATAAAATCTTGTGAAGAAAATAACAGAAACTGTTTTTCTTAGTTTTGAGCCAGATAATTAATTCTTCCTCTTGTTGATTTCACAAGAACACTTTTCAGAAATCTAAAATGAAAATGTACAATCACTTGAGCGTTTGTAAGTAACGGTGTCCTAAATTTGTATGGACTTAATTAAATCCCAGGATTTGAGTTTTCTCAAATTAAGACAGGAGTTCAGTTGTGTTTTAGTTCAAAATATTATTAAACACAAGGAAACAGCAATATGATTACATATATGAATAAAGTGAGTGGTACTTGGACACCATGTAACCAACAGAACGGACAAATGGTGGTATGTAAAAAATCAAAATTGTAAGTGACACGAGACACAATTTATCTATCCACCTAGGTTTTCTAAAACTGAAAATATAGTACTTTAAGAAAACAACCACATATTATATAAAAAAAGACATATTTTTTTGCTTTTAATGTCACACTTTGTGTCCGAATATTGAATTCTTCCACAAATATAATTGCCTTTTGATGTTTTATTGTATTCTTCACCGTTACGCTTCTAGAGTGGATTAAAGGTGGTAAAATTTTGTGTATGGGGGCCGCCATTTTGACAGTATTTTATCACGTGACTGATAAATGTAATTATCCAGTAAATATGATAAATAATCCAGTTTAAAAATTTGTTTTTCTGCCTTTGCTCTTTGAAGGATATAAAACTGCGGCGATGACTAATGACCGACTGACAACACAAGATTACCAAATACGTCTTTATGTTGTAATGATCTTTGTATTAATAAAAGTATTTTTAGACACAAATTTTAACCTGTCTTTATTTAACTCGGATAGAAATTACCTAAATAATATTTGTAATAAAAGATATATTTATATGATTATATTTATGTATAAAATAAAATTCCATAGATAATTTTGCACGTCTTGAAACGGCAGTTGTACCTGGATGTGAACATGTTTTCAGGTAAATCATTACTCGTTTATGAAGGGTAATTAACAGGAGTAGCAGGTCAACAAACAGGATGTTTATTGCAATTACTAGATCATTTGACACAGACTTTGAAGTATGAATATTCGGACATTTTCAAAAGCTAACCAGATTAAAGGTTAATCATGCAATTCGAAATTAGAACGGCACGCCCCCTCCTGCCAAGGACAGGTATGATTTGAATACACCCAAGTGTCAGAACACAGGATGTATATAAGATTTCGAATACCTTTAGATGCCAAGTCAGAAGAAAAGTAAAACTTACACGTTGACTCAATAATGCACATGTAAAATTTTGGAAACTGTGTTACGCACACACACAATAAATGTTACCAGTAATAATAATAATAAAAATAACAATAAATGTACTAAACGTGAAATGAAATTTTGATGCGCAAAAACATTGTATTTAAAAATATTCATTTAATGACCGTTATTTATAGTCAACTACGCAAATATTTTGTAACATTCTTGAAAATTATATTCGCATACAAAGTTGTTGCTGTTGTGGACATAGTCTTAAGTAGAAGTCTTTAAATACATTTAATTGGTTAACGACTTGTTCCACAAGTCAGTTTTTTTTTTGCTTAAATCAGGAATACGAAACGTAATCTTTCCACAACCTTGTCTTATAGTACAACCTTCTGTTATTGACCATTTCACATTATTATCATACGACAAATTTTAAGGTTCTTGGATGTCTAGTATCGCCATCTAGTGATGAGATAGTAACAAGATGGCAGACCTCCATAAGTGCATTTTTTACACAGTGAATTCAATGCAAAAACTTAACCACTGAAAATGTAATAAAACATCAAGAGGCAAAGGTGTTTCTTTTTAGTAGAAGAATAACATATCAAATTTTCATTTTTTCGCGAAGTTTCCCTTTAATAGAATGATTATACATAAAGGTTATTTATATTTTTTATTAGTTATCATAACTGTGACAATTAAAATGATGCACAACAACAATATAATATATATAATATACTATAATATAATATAATATAATATACACTACAAACACCAAAACCTTAATTCCTGCAGAAAACCTTAATCTCAGGGGGAAAACCTAAATTTTTTAAGGAATCCCATTCAAATTAAGTGTTGGTTTTTTAAATTAAGGTTTTCCGTCGGAGATTAAGGTTTTTTGTTGATTGGACCCCTGGGTCGATTTTAAGCCCTCACTCTGGCATTGTTGTTGATAACGATCATCAGTTGTTCTGTAGATTTATGACAATGGTTATAAATCTATATACATGTATATTTATTTATAAAACTGATTCCTGTCCAAAATAAATATGTACAAATATCCCAAAATAAAAATCCATTAACGTGAATGCATTTTTTCTATCAACTTTATTTCAGAAAAGGCCGAAACACTGACAAACTTAGCTAGGAAATTCTTGAATTATCACTACTGGTTATATATACAAGACAGATAATGTTCTTAACTTATAATAGAACAAGTCTTATTGTCCGGCACATAAACATTGCGGGCGCTGAGTCGGAGCAAATGGCTGATGGAGTTTCATTCTGTATATACTGGGCCTAAATGTCAAAGAGTATTTTCTGTGTTGTCTTGGTCTGCTTTCTCTATATTTTCTTAAGTTTTCCTTCCGAAATAAACTGTGCGTTCAGAGGTATACGCGATGCTTCTGAGAAGAGTAGCGGAGCCACTGTGTATAAGCCTTTGTTACCCCAGCCAGCTTTACGATCGGTGTTTAGGCGGTGGTACCAACCTTCTACATCGTTATTTAGTTCTGATAGATCGCATAAATACACTCTAGGACTGTATAGGCCAGACTGTGCTGTTCATCCAGGTATTCCTGATGTAGCTTGTCAGCTCATACAGCTTTGGAGACTCGTCTGGGTCAACTTCTGCATCCAAGCGGGTACTCTCTTGGGTAGGCTGGATTGTTGATAAACCTGTGCAATGTGTACAATGCCAGGTATCGAGACCGTTGCCTTTCACTGTCTGCCGATAGAGATCGCTGGAAATACCAGTCCTACAGCAACGGTGTTGCCATAACGAACAAGTATCGCACTGGAGTGCCTCTTGCTTGGGTCTTACGGTCTTCTGACAGCTTACACACTTACTATTAGTCATTGTGGCAAATTAATTTGCAATTGTAAATAGCTCCTTTTATAAGGACTTTCATTTTTATGATAAATTATTATTTGTCAGTTTAATTTGAGCAGAAGTATACATCTATGATTGGTCCTAAACAGCGGTAATGATTGTTAAAACAGTCTTTTGGATGCATTCTTGATTGAGAGAAAATTGGCTTGGACCCATTCCCATCTGCTAAGACAAATGAAAATAATTGTCAAAACAATCATTTGGATGGGTTCTTGATTGAGTGAATTTTGTCTTAAACATATCCCATCTATACAAGGATAATTGAAAACTTAATTAAACCGCATTTTCCTTTAAAGTATCATTCACATTCCCATGAACATCAAAGATCTATAGCAAGCTAGTTCTGTATTTTGTTAAATTATTATTGTTAATAAAACTCATAAATTAAGAAGCTTATCAATACTGGTATTTGAAATAGTAAAATAATCAAGTAACATAATTAAATCATATACTAGTATATGGTACCAACCGGTCAATGTCGAAATAGCATATGGTACGAACTGGCAATATCTTGGTACGAAATGGTAAAAATGGGTCATGGTACGAAATGGTAAAAATGGTCATGGTACAAAATTGACATGGTACGAAACGACTAGACACCTGGTTGGTGATGGAAGGAAAACTAAAAATCGAGGGATAGTTCCCTTGTCACTTTTTTCACAAACGTCCTACTAAAACAATCAGGTGTCACTAAAAACATTAAAAGAAATAGGTTATATGAATACCCAACCCAGACACAGGCCTGTCGTCTTTAGGGAAAGCTGACACAGTGACCGTCGCTGTTTCACCAAATCTGTCCTCCCTGTCCTCGGAATAATTTGTATCCAGATATTGAGGAAACAGTTAGTGTTGTAAAAAATTTTGATGACAATTTGAAATTGACCTGAGTTCAACCCAGACTCTTCTGAACCAAGGGTTACATCAAATAATACGTACAGTGTTAAATGCTTTTACCAGACTAAAAGAAAAATTTTTCCATACATTTTACATTTTACCAGTGCATACCGGCAAGTAAAATCTGCCAGGTATAGCAAAGTGAACCTGTCTAGTAAAATAAGACCCGCGGATAGGCCAGCACTAAAACTGTGTCAGAAAACATGTTTGTTTGAATATTGTTTTAACGCTAATTTCAGCATTTTTTCAGCTATATCATGGCGTCCAGTTTTTATTGGGAGAGGAAGCCAGAGTACCCAAAGAAAACCCCAGACCTGTGGTAGGAAAACTGGCAATCCTTGTCAATTAAGATTGGAGTCTGGTACACCCTGCATGCAGTGAGAACCTAACCTGCAATCTCAGTGTTAACAGACCCCATGATCAATCGTAGTTAACCACCTTAACTACTCTGCCACCTAGGCCCCCCAGAAAACATGAAAAAATACATATTTTTAATACATAACAATTAACATGTATTTAAATAAAACATTTATAAAGCCTAAAATGAGTATTGTGTTGGAAACAGTATTGAAATTTAGGGGTGATTTAAACAAACACAACCAGCCATATTATGATATTCTTTAAATACATGGCAACTTCTTCAGCCAGTAACAATGACGAACAATATTTATTTGAGAAGATATATGAAAATGATGTATCTGACAAATCACATTTAAAATTTATAATATATATATTAGGTATAAACACATGCTCCAGCAATTTTGCAGTCAAAGATATCCTGTATTTTTCATCCTCCATATACTCTAATCTATGATAATATTTTAACATTGATAATATTAATAATGGGACTATGTTTGTAGTAAAAATCTTTCGCAAAATAATTCACAAGCTCATGTTTTCTAGTATAGATTATATTATGAAAAACCTTAGTTTAAAACAAATGAAAAAACTAGGCGTAAAACTGATTTATCAAAGAAGTAAAAGATAAGTTTTCTACAATTTTAAAAAGATTATAGGAATTACCATTTTAAATTCTTTATAATGAAAACTTTGTACATATTTTTTAACAGATTTTAGATTTTGACAAGCATTTTGCAAGATTAGAATAAGTGCACACCCTTTAAGGGTTGAGACAGATAGATATTTTCAAACAATTATATTGAAAGATCATTAAGAAAATGTAAATAGACAAGACAATTAAGACAGAGGATCCCATGAATTACCTTTTAATATTGAAATTTAATTGGATTTTCATACAATAAGATTTAGATTTGCTCAGAGAGTTTGGAAATTATGCGTTTCAAAGTCTTCAATTAAGAAGACCAGCAAATATTATTGTTTAACTTTATTGGCTGTCTTAATAGTCTGACAAAATTTGATTTTAAAACTCCATTTGTTATATTTTGCATTGAAAATGCTTAATATCACTTCAATTTATTCATTTATTCAATAAATAATTAATAATAAATAATAAATAAATAATAAATAGTTAAACATCAATAATATTGATAAAAGATAAAGTATAATATTTTGCGCCCCTCCAATATCATGATGTCCAATACATCTGTTAGGTCATCTTTTTGGTTAAAAAAAATACTATATTCTAAGTTACAGGGTGGCAATTTCTATAAATATATTTTCATTATGTTTGTCTCTTGTACTTTATTTACATCAGTTTATTATAAATACACTACATGTATATTAAAAAAATAAAACGCTTAAAAGTTTTTATCCATAAGGTCACATTCCCTCCTGAAAATAGGCACTACTTAATTTTTGTTATAAAGCACATTAATTAATCTAATTTTTCCCACATAATAGATTACAATTACACCACTTCCTGCAGCCATTTTAATAACAACAAAAGTTTTAGAAGCGGGGTGTTTTAAAAATCAATGGTCTTCTTCTTCTTCTTTACGGTTTCCAGTATTCCATCTTAGAGATGATTAATTACTGGTGCATACGTGGCCTATTTACAACAAAAAATGATAACTGAAAATTTGTTAATTAAAAATAAGGAAGTGCAATGAACAAGCGTAGGTGATTAAAACTATGTACACGAGATGAATATAACTTATACTAAATGTCAACCCCCCTTGGAAAAAATTGTTAGCTAGCATTTTTTTATTATTCTATATTTTACCTTGTTATTACGAAAATTCAGTAGAAAAAATGTAGATACGATAACCTGTCCATGTTTTATAGTATGCCTCTGTTGTTAAGTTTTACAAATCGTCCTTGACATTTGCTACGGAAATTTCACATAATAAGTCAGCCATTTTTGTTTCTAAAGGGACCTTACGATGTTTACAAATGTTTGTCTGCTTTCGTGACGTTGAATGGTATTCGGACAAACCGCGAGACTTTTCCCGCCTAAAATGCAGACGACATCACCCGAAGGATTTCGAATAGACAACAATCGATTGTTCCTAAAGTACACTTCCGTTCTAATTGAGGTCAAATTTTAGTATGGAAAATCGCCCGTTCAAAATTTAAAAACTGCCATATTTCAAAAGGCTGAATATCTCGGGGAAATGATTATTGGTTTCAAAAAGTTCCCTTCTTGATCTACAAAAGGAGCTTAAGCTGAACCATACGCGGTAAGCAGTTTTAATTTTTCACACAAAAAACCCTCTACACAATACGTCAACACTTAGTATAGTGGAGGGTGGAGAGGACAGCTGGCGTTAGCTGTTCTCTGAAGATATCGACAGAAGAGGATTGTATGATTGTAACTGGTAGGAGGTTCCATTGAGAAATTGTAGGAGGGAAGAAGGAATATCTGTACGAGTCTTTGGATATACGTGTGTATGTGTCTGAAATGCAGTGAGTGGTGCCGTCTAGATCGTGAGTCTAATGGAATGAGAATTGTGCTAGTTGGTATTGCAACAAGTTGATGTGTGATTTTATACATCATAACTAATTGTGTTCGTAGCCTACGTTCAAGTAATTGTGGCCAGTTTAATGAATTTATCATGGAAGATACACTGCTGGTATTGTGATATCGATTACAAACATACCTTGCTGCCCTCCTTTGCACAATACACTGCTGGTATTGTGGTATCGATTACAAACATACCTTGCTGCCCTCCTTTGCACAATACACTGCTGGTATTGTGGTATCGATTACAAGCATACCTTGCTGCCCTCCTTTGCACAATACACTGCTGGTATTGTGGTATCGATTACAAACATACCTTGCTGCCCTCCTTTGCACAATACACTGCTGGTATTGTGGTATCGATTACAAACATACCTTGCTGCCCTCCTTTGCACAATACACTGCTGGTATTGTGGTATCGATTACAAACATACCTTGCTGCCCTCCTTTGCACAATACACTGCTGGTATTGTGGTATCGATTACAAGCATACCTTGCTGCCCTCCTTTGCACCATTTCTAACTTCGAGATAGATTCTGTAGTGTTCGGGTCCCATACTGAGCAGGAGTACTAAGGTTTGGGACCGACTAGAGCTTGGTACTAGTATGCTTGACTTATGTTTTGATTATTTGTTTTGAGGTTTCTTTTGAGAAATCCTAAAGTTTTATTTGCCTTGGAAGTGATGTCAGAAATGTGTTGGCCCCATTTGAGATTGAATTGAAGAGTGATACCAAGGTACTTTGCGGAAGTAACAGATTCTAGAGTGTGATTATGGAGGACATAGTTATGGCGGAGTGGTTGGCGTTAATAGTTGATACAGACAGAACAGTACATTTATCTGGGTGAAAGGCCATCAACCAATCAGATTCCCATTTGGCAGCTGCATCAAGATCAGCTTGTAGTTTTAAACAGTCACTCTGTGTTTTAACTGGCATGTAAATTATATTGTCATAGCAAATAAGCGTAATTTGCTGTTTGAAAGGTAGTCTGGGAGGTCATTAATATAAACAAGAAATAAGACAGGTCCTAGGACAGTACCTTGTGGAACGCCAGATGTGACTGGGACTGTGTTTGATGTTTTTCCTTCCAGGACAACTGTTTGTGTGCGGTTTTCAAGAAAAGCCGAGATCCAGTTTAAAGTGTTTCCAGTGATACCAAAGAAGTTTAATTTGTAAAGTAGATGGCGGTGTGGGACTTTGTCAAATGCTTTGGCAAAGTCCATAATGATGAGATCAGTTTGTGTGTTTGAGTGTAGTTCTTGAACAAACGATAAAAGTTGTGTTTCGCATGAGCGAGAGCATCGAAAGCCGTGTTGGAGGTCGTATAGGATGTTGTGCGATTCTAGATGGTTCATAATGTGAGATGTTACAATATGCTCCATTAACTTGCAGCATATGCAAGTTAATGAGATTGGTCTATAACTAATTGGTTTGTATTTATCACCCTTTTTAAACGCTGGTGTGACGTTAGCGTGTTTCCAGTCATTTGGTGTTATTCCTGTGTCGTAGGATTTTTTAAATAAAAGACATAGAATGGGTGCGATATAGGTTTTCATTTCTTTGAGTAGGCAGGCACTGATATTGTCTGGTCCTGTGGCTTTATGTGGATTGATGTTATTTAAAAGTTTTTCAATGCCTGGTGTTGTGATATTGAGACGGCTGATTTTAGGGTTTGAGCTAGTGCCTTTGTCAGGAATAGAATCAGATGTGGTAGGTGTAAAGACTAATTGAAATTGTTCATTCAAGAGATTGGTCTTTTCTGTTATGTCTGTTATAATTGTGCCTTCTTTTTTAAGTGCTGCAATTCCAGACTTGTCAGTTCGTATTGACTTATGGTCATTAATATTCCAACATAAGATTTAACATTAGGATACTTTGTGTTGTTCTGTCCTGTTATGGTGGTTTTAGTATTTGAAATGATTTTTATTATTTAAATCAATTATTATCTATGTTTTTGGGACATTTTTAAAATAACATGAGCTACAGGAAATACGATTAAACCTAATGTAAATAAATGAAACAAAGTATTGCATAAATCCTTTCTGTTACTTTCCTTTATGTTGCTTGTTAAAAAGTAACAGGAGAGATAAGAGTAACATGAATGAACATCTTTCTTGCCTATAATTTTCAATTTCATTTTTTTCTGTCTAAAACTGCAATGAAAAATTTATTTTTTTTTAAAACCATAACACAACCTAAAATATAGGAGTAAAATTTCATTTATGTGATTTTATTCTTTCATTGTGTCACTAAATTATTTTACCTTGGTAACAGTAAAGAATCAAACCAGTAACAGAAAGAATGGGAGAGTATAATCTATTGTTTTATTGTTTGATAGTGTTTAACGCCACTTTCAGCAATTTTTATTCTAATCTATTGATGTAATACATTCTTTAAACCCTATCTGGCAAAACTTTCATTTCTGAATTTTCATTAAATTCTAATTATTACAAAAAGAATTACTATGCAACTTAAGGTAGAGATATGTTTAGCAACAGTAAAGAAATTATAAGTAACAGCATAAAGAATTTGTATACATGGTAACACTGGAAAGGAGGAAATGAAAATGAAAATAAAAGTTGATTTTGTCGAAAATTTGTTGTTGGACTGATGTTCATTTTGTGTTACAATTACTAGTAGCAGTTATTTTGACACTTTTTAATGTGCATTGAAATTAACATTCCTTCCTGTTACCAACTTTTTTGCTGTTACAGAACTTTAATTTATGTTACCATTTATATTTTGCTTCATTTCTTTAAAGAATGGACAATTATGCAATAAAAAAGTGTGATTTATCAAGTTTAAGTTGTCCAATTTAAATTAAACAACTTCATTGTTTACTTAAATGTACACAAAATTTTCTACAACAATCAACATACATGTACAGTAAAATTGAGTTTTGTCGAATGTTAACATCACTTTTTATGCTCAAATTTTCTGAACTTGTAGCTTTTGTTTTCAGAACTTTTAATTTTTATGATAAGTGGTACTGCTAGTAGAAAAAGAAAATATCAAATTTGTTTGCCAGCTTGCATTCTTTTTCCACGTAAGAAACTTTAAAAAATGCAACTCCCTGGTAACAGTAGAGAATCTATAATGTTGGTTTGATGTTTTTTTGTTGTTATGGTTAGCGTTTACACTGTAACATGGAAAACACCTATTTTTGTGTTTTACCCAAATTGAAAAGTGGACAATTTCTGATATCAACTCATATGTGCCTTGTGGCTCTGCCCCAGTCCTACATGTTATAACGTAACATTATCAAGCTGTTATTGTAATGTTGTTTGCTCTGTAATAAATGTCACCAATTATGATAATCACTTGTTTGTAATTTTATGGTCTATTCTAGGGCTCTGTATACATCCGTGTTAATAAAATAGAAACAAATTCAAACCTCTGAAAACATAATTTCAGGGGCTATCCTCCAGCCCCCCTTTCTCACTCTTGGCCACTATACCTCCTTAATTAATAGGAGAAAATTGAAGTCTTTTAGAAAATTGAAATTACAGAGCTCAGCACCCCTCGAAAATAAGTCCAGAGACCCATATTTTTTATTTTGCATTCAGATTACTAGCTGGTATAAAAAAAAAACTAAACTATATGCCAAGTTTAAAGAAAATTCATTGACAAATATTATTTTTAGTGACTAACTCCTTTAACATGACCCGAACAGCAGTTGTTAGACCATTCACAGGGGCTTGTAAAAATAGATTTACTTGCGCTTTCGAATGATACTGGGTCGATTGTGTTATGTGTGTTATAACACAATCGACCCAGTATCATTAACAAGTAAATCTGTTTTCATAACTCAAATCATTGCATTGTATCACACACATGGGGTTATAACTAATTTCGGGTACGGTTTACTGAACTATTGCGCGATAATATAGTTCGATGTTTGCATTTACCGAAGTAAGTACTTTGTTTTGATTATTTTTCAGGTGAAAAACAGTATGTTTTGTATTGCGAAATTTAATAATTTTGTTCTTTGCATTTGAATAAAAATATAATTCTGTTCATATATTCTTACGCGATCAAGCTGGCTAGGTAAACAATCATATCATCATAAATTTATGCACATTCAATCTGCTTTCATCTGAATTGTTAATTATATAATTAACGCATAATAATAATAATGATCTTCTTGCTACTGTTTTTTAATGGTGTATTAAACAATTATCGTAATGTAAACAGTTAATATTCTATGGCTGCCTGTGCTGCTGCAGCTAATCATCATGATGAATAACAGTAAACAAGATTTGCACATGTACAACTTTGATCATCTTTGCAAAATAAAAATAAAACATAAATCAACGTATTAAGGGACCGACCATTTAACTTGCAAGGGAGTCCTTGGTTTTTTCCTAAAAAAATATTTTGAAAATGATTTTTTTTATGAAAAAAAATATTTTGGAAGCAGAGGGTAATGAAAAAAATATTCTACAGAAGGATTTCTGCTATTAAAAAGAATGCTAATAATGAAAAAAAATATTCTGTCACGACGCCTTCAAAAATTTTCTGACCAAAACAAAAAACCAACCCCCCCTCAAGTTAAATGGTCTGTCCCTAAGAATTTCGAATATTTTTTAAACTAGCGATAACCAGTCCTTAATCCAAATTGGGATTGCAGATTTAACAAACGGTAGACAAGTAAATAATTTGGGACAAAGATGGCACACCTACTTGATGAGAGATGTATTACGAATCTGTAATTCCTGTCGAAAATTTAAATGATGAAAACGTTTCTACTTTAGCATATTCTTATTATTGGTTTTATGCACTTTTTAATTTCCTAGTTATTTTGTTGTTGTCGCATCAAATAGAAATAAATTATTTAATTTTTTTTAAATACAGGTCTCATGTGCAATTTCCTGCATCTTTCTTTTACTTTTAATAATTCAAATGTCCAAAAATATTAACTGGTTTATTTACTATGCATGCCTACTATTTTTATACGACCAAAAAAAATTGCAGGCATATAATGGTATGATGCTTTCGTCTGCATCGTTGTCTGTTAACTTAAGTGTTCCCACAATAACTTTTGTTCTAGTTATCCAATTGCTTTGAAACTTTACAGTGATGTTTCTTACAATAAAAGGATGGACGGGATTGATTTTTAGGGTCCGACCATTTTTCGTTTAGAAATTAGGGACCCAAAAGGGCCCAAAAATGCCACTATTTTGTTTGTTCCCACAATAACTTTTGTTCTAGTCATCCAAAGGAACATTTACAATGATTTTCCATACCAATAATAGATAGATGGATGGGATTGGGTCCCCCTTTTCTAAATTCTAGTTTTTAAATTAGGAGCCCAAAAGGGGCCAAAAACGGTAAGTTTTTATTTGTTTCCACAATAACTTTGGTTTGCTTTGAAATTTTACAATAATTTTTCTTTATAAAAGGATGAATTAGATTTAGTTTTGGGGCTCCTCCTTTTTCCTTTTAAGGAATTATGGGCCCAAAAGGGGCAAAAATAATAATATTAAGTAAATGTTTTAACAGATATGGCAAATATCAATATCAATATAAACATATATTTTTACAAAATAACACTAAAAATACATTTAACACACATTTTTCTGTATTTTATTTTACTTTTTATGTCTTGTATTGTATTATTTAACTTGTTTCCTTAATATCTATGCATCATTATTTAAAGAACCAAATGTTTAGAACTCTGACGTCTCGGATGATCATTCTCTTATATCAAGAAGAAAAAGCAACACATGGCAAAGACAAATCATTTTAAAAAATAATGATTGTAGTGTATTAAATGATCCCGACTTGGTTAGAGCATATTATAGAATATCATAAGTACATTATATCTTCACAAGCTGTAAACAACAATTAATCTCTCATATTACAATACAAAATGGTTTCCTGTTTTAATCCTCTAAATTACTTTAATTGAGTTTCCCGATTACAAGCCCCTGTGATTCATGTAAAAGTCGTAGATTGATTTTCAATAATTATATAACCTATTCATATTACCCTTGTATACTATAAGTTAATTGTGTAATTAATTAGATTAAATTAAATTTATTCTTTCATTCAACTTTATAAATATTAACGGTACAAAACATTAAGAGTCTAAAAACAGCGTTGGACGACAGAGGATCGGTCATAGATCAAGGTCTTTTCCTGTCGAATGTCGGCACACATGTCATTGAAAACATTCTGTGATGTTCGCTTCTATTGACATTAACTAGTGAAGTTCTTACCTTCAATCCAGCTCATTTTAATCCTTCATTGGGTCATTTCTGTCACAACTCCAACTGTCATGTTGTTGCATGTTTAACGGCGTTACCTGGAATTTTATTTTTATGTAAATTATGTAACCCGACTGGAGAATTGGGGTTTGTCTAAAAGTAGCACGGGTATTTTCTATACATGAATAACTTTTGAAATGTTATTCGCAAACTTAAAACTGATTCTAAAAAAAGAAACCACATGCTTTAATGTATATTTTTAAAAAATTAGGCCTAATGAGAAATAAGTGGGATTTTGTTACGCGACGAAAGCGACAGAAATTCATAGAGTATGTGTAAGTAGTGTAAATTTATCTGTATTTATTTATATTTGTGTTTTGGTCCTTAGGCCATCCTGCCACCCAAATAAAAAATAGCCAGGCCATATCAGACGATACTAAAAATATTGCCTAATACAGAAAGTTGAGGGGGCAAGAGGCCCGGTCCAAAAACAGGTTTACAATTTTTTTTCACAAAACAGATAAAAGTGAATTTATAAAATAATGGTAACAGATAACAGCAATTTACAGAAAACAGCGAATTTAAAAATCGGAAAAAAGATAAACTTGAAATAGACTGAGAAATATAGAAGGAATAGCAGAGCAAAATCTGTAAAACTGGAGTTAACAATGTCTTATTATTAACAGCAAATATGGCTTTTATTTTCATTATAACAGTTAACAAGAATGCCAATTTTTAAGAAAACAGATAACAGCTAATAGTTCTAAAACAGCTAACGGCTGGTTTATTTACTGAAAAACAGTCGTGTAAAAATGCCCACTAACAGAAAAGATCTTGCCCACTCTGTACGTTAAAATATATAAGGCAATACGGATGTGCGACCCGACCGAGTCTCATTGAGTAGTATCAATGCCCCCAATTCTCATCTACAAATTAAGTGCTCTGTCATTGTCCTACCAAGAGAGGAAATCAACGACGGATGCATCCTCACAAGTCAGGGTTTCTGTGTCCACATGTGTCCACGAAACGACACAGAAACCCTGACTTGTGAGGATGCGACGGAAGAATAATTTCTAAAAGACAAGAAAACAAATATATTTTATGTCCTAAGATGTCGCTTTAATTTTTAACTATTGTTTTTGTTTTATACACGTGGTTTCATAAACATTTTGGTAGTTAATGGACTGTTTTGTCAATTTTGATGTACAATCATACAATAAGTAATGAATGTCTGGTTTAAAAAAATCAATATATAGGTCTCATTTTATAACGTCCGAAAACATAGGAATATGATGGGATTTCATACCTCTGTCCGCAGACTTGTACCTAAAAGTACCCTTATTACACCCCCCCCCCCCCCCCGGAGCCCTACTCATTAGTTGACACACATGAACCATCATTCAAAACAGTCACGGTATTTTGGAAAACCTTTAACACTATAAATAGAATAGTTATTTAATCATTGCACTTCATGACTATAGAGCTGTGCATTGTTTGGTTATTTAATAATTGCACTTCATGACTCTAGAGCTGTGCATTGATCATTCTAAAATATCTACCGGAAGTAATTTAGACCAATCATATTTGATATTTTCAACGAGATTTTTTTTTTTTTTATAACTAAAGCTGACTAATGTACAATATTCGTGCATTGTTAATATAGTTTGGGTTTGTATGGATGTTGTTTAACGCCACCTGCAGCAATTTTTCAGCTATATCATGGCGTCCAGTTTTAATATTTGGAAAGCAAAGTACCCGGAGAAAACCTCCGGTAGGAAAACTGGCAATCCCCTTGTCAATTAAGATTGGAATAGATCGCACCCTGCCCGCAGTGAGTCTCGCAAAATCTTATTGTTGACAGGCCACGTGATCATTAGTAGACGAACTACCTTAACCACGCGTTAACCAAGGTTCTGTCATAACAAAATATTATAAATATATTACATGATGATCGATCCAATGCTTGCTGTATTGGCCTAGGCGCAGCTCAGCAAAATATATCATAGAGACAGTTTAACTGTTTTCTAAGTAAATATACAAGGGCACGTGCAAAAAAAAGATTTGTTTTTATGAAACGATATTGTTATATCGAGATATCGATAAGAAATATATCGTTATCTCCAGAAAACGTAATTGTTATGTCGAAATTTCGAAAAAAACAATCTATCGTTATCTCGAGAAAACGGTATTGTTATATGATCTCGATTAAACAAATTTATCTTATCTCGAAAAAACGATATTTTTATATCGTGATCTCGATAAAAAAAATAAATCGTTTCTCGAGATAACGATTTTGTGGAATTCAACCTCTCAGGATTTAAACACGTAGATACAACAAAATTTATTATAAAATATTAAAATTTATCTAAATTATTCGTTGCTGCAAAGACATAACTTCTCCGAATATGTCCTCTTATATCGTTGTACCTTTACGGCTTTCGTAGACGATTATCTGTGTAATGTGATAATATTTTAATCTTTTTTTAGCATAACACAAATAATCGTCAACAAGCAAGAAAATATCAGTAAAATATTGATTGAAAGTTGTTCAGTATGACTGTTAACATAAGTCATAAGTAATGCATTTTATTAGCAAATTACACCCCGAGGGGTCAATAGCTACAAACAACAACAAAACAAACAAAAATGGAGAAACAGAGAAACACATTAAGAAATATTTTGGCCCCTGTCCTCAGCAAAAAAGACTGTTTCAAAAACAGCCCAGCAATCTTACATGTTGCTTAGATTCTGGATTCAATATTATTAAAATTTATTTTTGTAATCGTCATGTTGTCTAAATTTGTTAATTTTCCTTTGAAACATTAATAAATTCTGTTCGACTAGATTCCTTTGATTTACATTCAAAACTAAAATGAAACTCATCCCCAATTTTGTACTTATATTAGATAATCTCAAACTACGGGAATTTTTATATATCGTCCTCTCTCTATTAGTAAAGAGTGATAACTTATTTTTATTTTACATATTAGCTTTCTATATTCTGAGTTTAAACTTTGTAAGTACTTTTCACAAGTATATTTCATTTTTGACCATTTTGATCGCTCGCTTAATGGTAGAGATATCCTATGACTATGAGACTATAGAGGTTTAAAAAAAATTCTCGGCACCGGAAGTTTTCAATTTAGTCTCCAATTTCTACACTAAATCGCAAAATTCTCCGTTGTAGGAGAAAAGTGTGCAACAAAACGGTTTCTAGGTATCAAGAATTTAAATTTCGACACCATAATAATACAACTTCAAATGAATCCTTTCGTAATTTTTTTTTGTCTGTTTGGAGGTACGTTATTTTCTTTCCTCCATTTTCACTCGACGTCTCGTAAGTTGTGTATCGCAACTACGTAAAATAAATCCAAAACTCGACACGAAAAGAAAATACAGACGAAATATTTATTTTATTGTATATTTATAAAACAGTTAACCAAAGTATTTCATTGTTTGATGTAAAACAAAAAACATGAAACGATATAGTTGACGCGAATTGTTTTTCGTCTGCTGAGCTAACATGGAATTCTGACGATACTTGACGTGAATAGCTGCGGAACCGTAGCTCTTATAGGTCCTTTAGATATTTTTGATTTGGAGTCTATGGTCCGCCAAATAAAAAAATGTCAAAGGACCTAAAGAGCTACTGTTCCGCAGCTATGACGTGAACTAATATTTGCTGCTATGACTTGTGATCGTCGGACGCGTAGCATTACTACGACAGCCCATTACTCCGAAAGCCCATATCTCCGACATAATTCTTACAGCCCATTTTCAGACAGCCCATTAATCCGACAACCCATTACTCCGACAGCCGAAACATCTGGATATGTATGTGATGTTGCAAAGGTGGGTGCAACTGTGATAAGCTACTACTGGGGCCGGCATACGCATCACAAGCAGGAACTGCACCTGAGTTCACTCTCGTTTTGAGTTGGTATTATTTTATGTTTTTTATGTATGTTGAGCTATGTTGTGTCGTTTATTTTTGTGATAATTTTATGCATACCGATTTTGTCTTGGCCTTTTCAGACTAATGACATTTGATTGCCCCGTTGTTACGCCTTTGCTTCTTTGTAACTGGAAAGGGTAAATTTAATGTTTTTTTATAATTGGAAGGTAAAGTATAGGTGGTAAGAACACCTTATATTCAATTGTACTCAAACCTCACTGAAGACCTTAATTATGTCTATTTTTGTTGGTTTTTCTTTTTATTTACTTCTAGGATTCGAATGCCCATTTGGTACTTCTTTGCTTCTTATTTTAATACATCCTCACTAGTCAGGGTTTCTGTGTCCATATGTGTCCACGAAACCCTGACAAACTTAGCTAGGAAATTCCCGGGCTAGAAGTCACTATTTTGATTGGCTACGTCATACCTTAATGTAGCCAATCAAAAGCTTGCTTTTATTAACGACTTGGTTAAGGGATATCCCGATGTCGATTGTAAATAAACCAAACGAATGTGTTGCGTAGACGATGTGAAAATCAGTGTATTTTGTACAGTAGTTTGAATAGTTTGTTATTACCGCGTTATTATTTTTATTCACACTCAAGAATGAGTAAGAATGACTACTGCCAAACACTTGCTTCTTTCGAGCAATTTCATTAGTTGATATTTTGAAGGATCGACGTCATACGAAAATCTTCTAGCCGGGAATTTCCTA
Organism: Limnoperna fortunei; assembly: GCA_944474755.1. NCBI lineage: Eukaryota > Metazoa > Mollusca > Bivalvia > Mytilida > Modiolidae > Limnoperna > Limnoperna fortunei. Next base: position 16,264,247 of record OX104115.1, on the reverse strand, counting down.
GCTATAGTTTGTCAGGGTTTCGTGGACCATGTGGACACAGAAACCCTGACTTGTGAGGATGATTTTAATATAGATACATGTATTTGAAACTACCCATTCCAACACTCAATTGACAATCTACGTCAGTGCGATGAATAAGTATTACTAATATGTTCAAAAAGTTTCATCAATAAATAGAATCTTAAGTCAAAGAAAACGTTATTTTCGTGACTTTCTGCTTATTTCGGAAATGGAGCGTACCTGCATCTTCTTGTTTCTTCATTTATTAAGGATTGCCCTTGACTTCTGAACTTTTTAAAATCAAATATTTTATGATTTCTGGTTAAAATAAAAAATGCAAAGTTCCAGACAGTACTGAAATTTTGCTACGCCGGATCATGCGCCTTTCATCAGAGGCGCTCTACCAAAAACATAAAAATGCCAAAAACACCATATGAATATAAGCAAAGAAAAATAAAACCAAAATATGCCAAACAGATAATTATACGGTTCGGCCATGGACGAAAAAAAAATTTAAAAGTCGTTCCCTCAAGATAGCACCTCGTTCCAACAAGACAGTTATCACGTTTTCTCAAGATAATTATAACATTCCCGCAAGAAAGTTAGTTTGACATGTTCTACAAGGTTGCATATTGACTCCAACCCCAAATACCGAAAGAAAGCCCTTTGGACCATATTCAATGTCATATGGTAACACTCATCCACCCAACCACCCCCGGTTTCCCGAAATAAAAAGAACAAAAAAAAGACAACAACAACAAAACCAACAAAAAAAAACAAAAGCAAAAATTAAAAACATTTCACAATATACCGCCAGAAAATTAAATGATTGATTTTTAAGGAAAAAAAGGTCTACATCAGTGGCGGATCCAGGGGGTGTTCCGGTGGTTGCCCCCTAACCCCTTTCCTCTGACAAAATTGAACAGGACCCCCCCCCCCCCCCCCCTTTAAAAAAATTTCTGGATCCGTCCCTGCTTTTAGAATGAATATAAAGTGCATTTTTGACCGGGTTACATGATGTGATGTGATGGCTAGATATGCATGTCACCGCTCTCATGGAAACTAGCATGGGCGAAAAACAACGACAATCTTTTGAACAGAGGATTATTAAGTTTCCGGGATCTAGCCATCGGTTTGGGGTGAATGTAAACAAGTACTATCTTTAAAAAAGATAACCGACGCAGTAAAGATATAAATTGAGTTATGCATTGAACTACGAACATGACGAATCGCCATTATTGCCATACAAATTCCCCGTTTCAATAGACCAGAAATGTTTGATGGAAATTTTTTTGGGGAAGTACTGACGGACAATTATTACTACGTGAAAGAAATCATGAACCTATAAATTAACATTAGTCCCAGGTGAAACGAGTTGGAAATTATTAATGTATACATGAGTGCGGCCCCCCCCCCCCCTTTTTTATTTACGTGTTTTCAATATTAACAGATTTACCAAGTATACAGTTAACTCAAAATTGATAATTTACATACAACTACATGTACTTTGTTGTACATGTACATGTATTCCAGAACGTTTATTGCCATTATGTATTGAAACCCACTGCCTAAGATATGAAGTTTTTCTGCGAGCACCAAAAGCAGTTATACAATAATGTCAACAAATTGAATATAAGAATTGTTTAATAAAATGTTTATAGTTTAAAATTTACTGATTAAGCAAAGTATACTTTACAATTAGAGCCACAACTCTCTATCTATGTGCGTACTACGACGGACGCCCAAGAACAATAATAACACATTTGATTTACTATCAACATGAATATAAAATGATTGTTAATTTGTATTCATTAAAGAAATTAATTAAAATTTCTTCTCTTCGTTTCGTTTACACTCCATAAAATCCCGAAAAAATCCAGGGTGTTTATATGCGTTTTAATTTGCGCTGTACTTCAAATAAAAAATATTTAACACTTTTATACAAGTTGTTTAATATAAAATTTTACAAACTGCAGCTCATCTCTATCGTTCTTAATAATTAAATTGCACAATGAAATAATTTTTTAAACAAACAGACGTCAAAATCTAATAATAATTGTACACAATTTGAAAGGTGAATTGCCAATTTACCATCCTGTTCCGAACCCCTGTCCAATTCATTACCCTGTTTCGAACCCCCGTCCAAATTGCTTTTTGACTAATCAAGAAACAGAGATTAGGATCACGTTACTTGCTTTTCGAGAGGTGAAGTGTCATGAGGTCAAAGGGTAAAAAGTTAATATAATACCGACTGCGTCGGAAAAACACTTTTTTATGAGTGTCCATTTTTGTTTTTTGGAATTACTAATGAATGTAATTGAGAAAGTTCAAGACCTTTTGTTAGGTCAAGTACAACAAAAAGAAATTTTTCTGGTTATGTCTATGTGTGTGACCGATCACAGCTATCCTTGTCATTTAGTTTACTGTGACCGGAGCTGCTTGCTGGTCGATGTGTGTCTCGTTGATGAGACGGATGAATGAGGCGACGATTCCGTACAATGAATGGCGATGATTAAAGTTAGCCGGATGCCAATTTTCCATAGGAACTTACTTCTGTGTAGAATTGACTCAAATACGATAAATAATTTAATGATCCAGTACAGACTAATTTTACAATAATGGATATGTCAGTAACAGAGTTCTGACTCCAACTGACGAAATACATTTTAACATCATATTTATACAGGATAACTATTATGACCTATTAACTCAATTCAATTTGACACATGGTTTGACATGATTAACATATTTTCTTTATAATTAACACTGTAATGTCTAACACTGTAATGTCAGTTTTGATAGGAAAAAAAGTCACAATTAATAAGCTGGTCTTGATCACATATGTTGTCGTAATATGAAAATATTTATGTTTAATATAATTATAGTCATATTTTTATATAAAACTTGTTTATTACTTTATTACTTACTAGTTATTTAATATTATTAATTAAAATTGTGTTTCAAGTCCATCAAAATCCAGAAAACATTTTAGTAAAAACACATTACTGTTGACAGCTCTTTTTGCGCTGCTTAAACAGTTAAAAATATGTATACTAAAGACAAAAATAGGATAAACAACTATATTAATACATAGATCAAAGCCAAAAATATGGCTTCAACATTTTAGTGATTTATTTATTAAATAATATGTAGTGAAAAATGAACATGTGTGACCAATTACTGCACTACTAATTTCTTATTTATTCCTTTGTTGTTATATAATAAAATTTTGTTAATTTGTTATAATATATATTTAAAAATTAAATGTCTTTAAATATCCACTTTACTTTTTATACACAAGAATATAAATCTTGCAAAAAAACCCACATTCAATACCAATACAACTTATTAATTGTGACTTTTTTTCCTGTGACTTTTTTTCTTGTGACTTTTTTTCCTGTGACTTTCTTTCCTACAACCGATAATTACAGGTAAAAGGTGTCATATCTTTTAACACAATAATGTCTACACAAGAGAAAGATAAAAGGTAAAATGTGTCACTCATTAATTACAAGTTCAAAATGGAATGTTAAACATCAAAGAAGATTAAAAACCTGTAAAGAATACATTGTACAAAAATACTGAAAATAATAAAAGATTGATGTATAAAATTTTGTCTATATTTCACTCGGTCATATTACTCTCTTTCCTTGTCCTATACGGATGTGTTGTTCTTGGTCTCCCTCTTTCTCGCCCTGAAGAAGGTCTTTGGACCGAAAGCTCGGGTCCATCTTTATTGTTGTTTGATTTTTAATTTTTAATTTTATTTTTATTTGTCTTTTCGATGTTACCTTTTAACCTTGTGGCGTACATGACCTTTATTACTACTGGAATTATAGTGACTTGCTTGCAGAACCTACACATATATATAAATTTGGGAAATGCAATTACTGAAACTGACTGTTGCACTGGACAATCCAGTGGCGGATCCAGAGGGGGGGTCCAGGGGGTCCGGACCCCCCCTTTCGTTTTGACAAGCATAACAAAATGACATTTTAACGGACATGTTTTAGGTGTCAGGAAATCGTCAGAATGCAGGATTTTACACCATTTCGTTCAGACCCCCTGCCGTAATACGACCTCTGCGAGGTCGGCGACAAATTTGGACCCCCCCCTTTCATTTGAGGCTGCATCCGCCCCTGCAATCGGCCACAGTTTGGCGACAGCAACATAGATGAGACAAATAATGAACAGTTTAATGTATCAAATTGGCCCTTTTAAGGGCCACCACAGTTATTCAAAAGGAATCTAAATTGTGTGATGTTTTTATGCCCCCCCCCCGCGACGACATGTCCGGGGGGACATTTAGTTTTACTAATGTCTGTCCGTCCGTACGTACGTACGTCCGAACGAATTTCCGTCAAGCTTTTCTCAGAAACCGTACATGAGAACAATTTGAAATTTGGCAGGATGGTTCAGTATCACAAGTTGTACGTCCTAAGTCACTTTCAGACCTGTCTGACAACTACTTCTTGTTTGGGACTTCATTTGTACGTAAATACGTCCGTCCGTATGACGAATTTCCGTCAAGCTTTTCTCAGAAACTGTACATGAGAACAATTTGAAATTTGGCAGGATGGTTCAGTATCACAAGTTGTACGTCCTAAGCGACTTTCAGACCTGTCTGAGAACTACTTCTTGTTTGGGACTTCATTTGTACGTAAATACGTCCGTCCGTATGACGAATTTCCGTCAAGCTTTTCTCAGAAACCGTACATGAGAACAATTTGAAATTTGGCAGGGTGGTATAGTATCACAAGTGGTATGTCCTAAGCAACTTTTAGGCCTGTCGTACAATTACTTCCTGTTTAGGACTTCATTTAGCGGGGGCATATGTGTCCCATGGACACATTCTTCGATTTTTTTAAACAAAATTATTATAAAGTAGTAACAGCTTCATAAAATTGCTTTTAAATAAAACAATATCATTCTAAAATTTTGCCAAAAATGTCTCAAACAAGTGTGTCTCTGAGCTAATGCTCACTAGTGATACCCCAATAAAAAGTATTCGGTAAACAAGAATTAGATGACTAAAGGGCATGAAATCAGTATTTATACCCCATGATGTGGTTCAAATACGATAAAGTAATATGCAAAATATGAGGCTTCTGCATGCTATTTAGTTGCTTAGAAAACTGGAACATAATTTTTTGTTACGAAAGGATGGATTGACCACCGACAAAGAAAAAAAATCCTCACCAAATTCACGGTAGTTTTGTGATCTAAATATAATTAGCATATTATAAAGTTAATGATATGTTTTGAATATGTCTATGAGACAATGATCCAACAAAACAACACAACTGAGTACACGTTAATTAAGCCTCAGTGACGCCATCATTGAAATGGCATTCCAACTTGGAGTAGAATCGCTCTGCTCTGATGCACATGTCGACGAACACATTTAGCCTCAGATTTCGGATCTATGATGTGGGATAATGTGTCAATGATTTCTTTAACTAAATCATACAGTTACTGGGATATATAATTTTAACAATAACCTGCAACCTGAAAAGAGTCGATATATATATATATATTTGTTTGATTTGTTTGAATGTTGTTTTAACGCCACTTTCAGCCATTTTTCAGCTATTTCATGGCGTCCAGTTTTTATTGGGGGAGGAAGCCGGAGTACCCGGAGAGAACCCCCGACCTGCGGTAGGAAAACTGGCAATCCTTGTCAATTAAGATTGGAGTCGAGTATACCCTGCCTGCAGTGAGAATCGAACCCGCAATCTCATTGTTGACAGACCACGTGATCAATAGTAGACGAACTACCTTGACCACTCGGCCACTATATATATATATAAATTAGAAAATAAAAAAAACACAGAATTACACAAAATGTCCACATAATTTAAACTGTTAGCGCTTTCGCCGTTATGTCGGCTCTTCAGACAGAAGTTGACGTTGTTGTTGTTTAAATTACTGTTTAAATTATGTGGACATTTTGTGTAATTCTGTGTTTTTTATTTTTCTAATATATTATCTGTACCAAAAACTTTTCATTTTTCCTATATGTATATATAGTTAGGAGAAACAAAAGATAATATAAAAGTTTATTATATGACTGACATTTATCTTGATTTTGATTGGCCCAGGGTATCATGAAAAGTATTGTGCAGACAGTGTGTTAACCTCAAAGTAGATAAAAATAGACTGATATAAAAGTTTTGACTTTTGAGTAGCTAAAAATAGAATATTTATCACTTTTCAGTAGTTAAAAATAGAATTAAACAATAGGAAATCAGAATTAATTTGATTAGTTGAATTAAAAAAAACATCAGCCAATCAAAATCATTCTTTTAAAACATTCTGTTTGTTGACTTGTTTCAAAATGGCTGATGAGCAGCAGCAGACAAGGTTTGCTGTCAATGAATAGGAACCTTTTTTGCCAATTTTTCATAATTGCTCTTATATTACTCTAAACTTTGATTGGAAAATGTTAATTTCTTTTAATTTAAAATGTGATGGTTAACTTTTGTTATTTTTGAAATAAATTATTATTGTTATCCTTTTTTATTAGAGAATTCCAGTGTCAAAGTCATATAATAAAACATTCATCGACTTTTATATAGGTTAATACCTGGTTTTATCTTATACCTGGTTTTATCAACCCTTAAAAAATAATATCCACACTCGCCGTTGGCTCGGTGGATATAATTTTTTTCAGGTTGATAAAACCAGGTATTAACCTATATCAAAGTCAATAAATGTATAATGTTTACAAATCTCCGTACACTCTTTAAATTAGAAATAGTAAATATTCAAGCTCAATGTCTTTCGTTGCATTTTCGTTAATATATATATACATTTTTGTAACTGATATTTATAAATTCAAGCCTATAAATAAAAAGCGCAGGCTATTCAATTAATATTTGCGGGAAATAATGTGAAAAAGACGGGAAATAGATAAACTATTAAAGCCGTATACAAGATGCAACGTCATAGAACAACGACTTGTTTTTTTATATATGGCGCGATAAATCGATTAAATATATTCGGCAGTAAGAGGGTTAACACTTATACTGCCAATTGGACGATTTGGGCCGATTTACGTTACATTTCACTGCCAGAGGGTAACCTGGTCTCCTGGTGCAATATTTTTCATTGACGCACGCTTCACTTCAAATATAACACCAGGTCAGGACCTCCGATAATATGACGCCATTTAATATCACATGCACTTGCCAATCTTTTTTTAAATCTGGGAATATCTTTTCTTTATAATTTTAAATATAAATTATATTTTACCTTTACGTTTAAATTATGAAATCATAATGTAGACTCAGCTGAGAAATGTAAACAAAGAGAATGACGTCATAATATGTTCGTTCTACTTGAACTTATCTATAATACTAAATGGTCAGTCTAGAGAATACCTGAACGTCAAATTTCAACGCTGGACAATCACCGTTGAAATCCAATGCCCCTGACCTGACGTTATATCCGAAGGTCGCTTAGGCTCATGAGGATATCATCGTCAGGGTACCAGAATATGCCAGAGGGCCGATTTGGCCGATTGACGTTACCTTTCACTGCCAGAAGGCCAATTGACGTTACCTTTATCTGCCAGAGGGCCGATTGACGTTACCTTACGCTGCCAAAGGGCCGATTTCGGCCGATATTTATTTAAATATATGTTTCCTGGTAGTATTTATAGTTAACATAACTTATTTTCATGGTACTGCTGTGTATGCTGCCCTTTAAACCCTTTAACCCTTTTTTTAGATGCTGTGCGAGTCAGCTTCTGGATATCATGATTTTGTCTGTTTATAGAGGCTGAAATTTCCCCCTGTCCACAATGATCTTTTGTAAGGCACACAAGTCGTTTGAACCTTTTCTTTGCAAAACATTTTCTGAGCAAATATTATCACATTTTCTATGATAGTTCTTTTTTTTCCTTGAATTTGGCCACACGTCTTGGGATGTACATGTATGTATCGTTTTATTTATAATATAAAGATTCTTTACAAAAACTAGTTGGAAAATATTGATTTCAATTTAAACATAATTAAGTACCCAATAAAAAATTATTAGACGTCACATTCATTTAAAAGGGATTTTATTCCGGGCAATCTCGAATTCCACATTCATCTAGAAGAATTCGAGATATTCCGAATCGCACTAAGAGTAATCCGGAATCGTCAAGAGAAAATAATTTTATTAGAATGAAGTTGTGAAAAATCAAATAGGTTAAGATAATAACATTTCAATTACTAATTTTTTTTTATTAAAGAATACTGTATTGACGTTCTATATTATATTTTTACTATAATTACACCTCATATAAAAATGCTGGCTTTTGATTGGTCAATAGACAGTGTATTTTTCGCAAATTTCCTCATTTTGCATCGATTTCGTCATCACCGGGGTATTCAGCAAAAAATTACCCTCTGTGCCGTGGTATTTGCTTAAAAATAACCCTCGCATATTATTATGCTGGAAATATTCATTCGGAAGTTTTGACTTTTACCTCAAAGTAAACGAAACATGAGTAATCGATTTTGAAAACCAGAAACGTTCCGATAGTACAGAGTCAACAAACAGCACGCAAGTTGTCTAGTATTCACCGCTCTTTAAAATCATGATATTCGGTGTAATTAAACAGATAAATCATGTCTGGGAGGGGTATTTGTGAAAAATACCAGTCTCGAGAATCAAATTTCCCTCGCCTAACGGCTCGGGAAATATTTCATCTCTCGACTGGTATTTTTCACAAATACCCCTTCCAGACATGATATATCTGTTTAAAATAATATTCTGTAGTTGTGCTTCTTGACAAAAGTAGCATTAGTTTTAAACATGTTTGTAAAAATATTCATTCAGATACTAAATCCCAATAAAAAAGTTAGCTCGGTTCAAAATCATCTGATGTATTATTTATATCTTGTACTCTTTGTGTCTTGTTTAGCGCCGGTAACTGGTAAGCATTTTTGTGCAAGCTGCCGCTGGCATACGGGTGCGAGCTCTCCTCGCTGTTTATTGAAGACCATGGGTGGTCTTGTGTTGACTTTTTCCTCTGTGATCGGGATTAATTGTTTCCTTTCTTATGTTTTTGTTTTGTTGGGTTTTTTTTGTGTATATTTTTTTTAAGTTTTGTGTTTGGTGTTTGTTTTTTTGGTTTTTGGACATATCCAATATTATCACTCACTTCTTCATATATTACTCGCGTAGCGGTTTCGAAAATGTTTGTACCAAATTTTGACTCCATTTCAGATGAATTGAAGGTCAATTTATTCCTTTTATTCTAATTATTTTTTAAACTAATGTGATTGATAATATTTGTTTCTTACTTGTTAATAAAAATTTCTGCATTATCAACCCCAACTGAGACTTTCAGTTAAAAATTCGTCAATTAAAAAAATCTCAGTTTTGAAATATAAATTAATGAAGCCTGGCAAATAATTTAGCGCTCTCTGCACTACAAAAAAACCTGTTTAAAACTTAAGATATTTTTCAGTGAAATAGACCAATATCAAAAACAATTCTGAATCATATCAAGCCATTTATATGAGCAAGGGTTACTTTCTATGGGTTGCATTTAAAGATGCCTAAGGCAAAAAATCCTCGGGCCATGTTTTCGAAGATGTCTTAGGACTAAGACATGTCCTAAGACCATCTTAGGACAAATCTTTGTCCTAAGTCGTGTCACCGCAAGTTACAATTTCTATCCTAACTTTAAGACAACGAACAAGGTTTGTTTGTTTGTTTGAATGGTGTTTGTACGCCACATTCAGCCATTTTTCAGCTATATCATGGCATCCAGTTTTTATTGGGGGGGGGGGGAAGCCGGAGTACCCGGAGAGAAGCCCGGACCTGCGGTAGGAAAACTGGCAATCCTCGTCAATTAAGATTGGGGTCGTGTACACCCTGCCAGCAGTGAGAATCGAACCCGCAATCTCAGTGTTGACAGAAAAAGGTGTCCTAAGATGGTTTTAGAATGGTCCTAACTTTAGTTTTTATTTTTTTACATTTTTAAATTTTTATTTTTAATATATAGTTAGAAAGTTTTATAAATAACACCCACTTATGCTTTTTAACCTTTTCTAATAAAATTTGAAGCTCCGTTTTTGTACAATTTGGACTACTTTTCTTACTATTATACTATGCGGTCAAACTGGTTTTGTTCAATTTGTGCAGTCCACATAGAAATTTCAGTGAGTATATAAAATTCTTAGTTAATCACAAATGCATAAATAAAATACTTAAGACAGATTTAGGACGTCAATGCTAGGATGGTCTTAGGATACCTTCGGTGTGAGGTCTGAGACACGTCCTAAGACTGTCCTGTCAGTCCTTAATCATGTCCTAAGACATGTCATAAGACCTAGTCTAGGATAGTTTCGAAAATTCGAAATGTACGAATGTTAAGCACTTATATTTGAACATAATATTGAAAGCGGCAAATCAAGAATAAGTCGAATATGGCGCTGTAGATACCTCCGATACAATAACAACCCCCCCCCCCCCCTAAAAAAAAGTACATAAAAAATTCATACTACACTTCGTTAACAGGATGACGCATAATGTGTAATAATTTTCTTGAGCGTAGAAGTAAAAAATATCCAAATTTACTTGAAGTGAATAGTCGGAAATAATAAAATGAAATTGTTTGTTTAAAAACTAATTTAATGGGTATAATTTCCATCCGATAGAATTGTCTAGAATTTGGTCTACATAAGCATTAAAAGGCATAGGTTTGAAAAATAAAATAAAAAGTATATGTAATTAAGTGATTTTTTTTTAGCAATCCCGTAAACAATTTTCGAATTTGCGCCTTTTCACATTGACTAAATAGACAGGTCATGAAATGTATTTATAATTTAAAATCCATCAAATAGAAATTTTTAAATTTTTTGTTAAAATAGCTCATTTTGTCAATTTTTACAAAGTTACGTGATAAAAACATAAGATCACCCTAAATTTCGAAAACCTTAAATTTCCATACACATTCTATACATTAAGATTCGATATAAACAATATGCTATTTTTAACACTTCAAATGTTTCCAGTTAGACGGCCAAATTAACATTACCTATGCATCATTTGCTGATTGTTGTTGTTAGGCATTCTTTCATGCACATAATGTTTCGCAAAAGATATACCACAAAAATAAATAAATAAATAAATTTAGGTATTGAAGAAATATGGTTCAGGACACTCTTTAGACGCTAGAGCTTATGACCAAATACACATGTATTAAAGATGGAAATATCGGTAATAGGCTGCATATTAGAACTTAGTATAACTGATAATGATAGCGTATTTTTTAATTTATTTTGTTGATATTGCGCATATGAAGGCATACATTCTAGCTTAACAATAAAGCTCAATATATGTGCTGTGGACTAGTTGATAAGATTTACTATGAAGTATTATGAAGGACGCTCAAAGGTTAATAAACCAACTAAGTATCAACAAAATCGATTCAGCCGTTTAACAGATATTGGGTACACAAATAACCACGTTCTGCAAGTTGGTTCAGTTTGGCAACTGGTAATCAAACGTTATTATACGGTGACGTCATAAGTAGAAACGTCGTTTTAGCCGATTCCCAAATTTTGGCAGTGAATCAAATTAATTCTTTTGAATTTTCATTGACATATGAACCGAAGAACATTTTCAATGAAGAGCTAAATTAATGTGCTCGGTCAGCGCTTACATACGTCAAAATGGTCAATGAAACTTCAAAATAATGCATTCAATTCTTACATCTACATTTTATTTCATTTAAAATGTCGGGTCCTAAATAAATTGTGCAGAATGTAGTTTTGTTGGTTTTAAATAACTCCGCGTTGTTTGTTTACTGTGGACGTCGTCAAGTGCTCTTCTACAGGTTCCATTGAGAAATGCAAAGAATGATACTTGTCCAGGGGGGGGGGGGGTGGGGGTTCGTCCGAACCCCTCGAACCCCGGCTGGCTACGGGTATGCATCGGTAACGGTTCGAACCAATAGAAATCTATGATATCGATGAAAAACATATGTAATGTAAATATTCAAATAAAAATAATACAGTTTATCAAAAGAATGCTTTTATAGATATACGTTTGTGGAAACAACTCTTGGGGAAATGGTTAGTTTAATTCGATTTGTTTGTTTGTTTGAATGGTGTTTTAACGCCACTTTCAGCAATTTTTCAGCTATTTCATGGCGTCCAGTTTTTATTGGGGGAGGAAGCCGGAGTACCCGGAGAGAACCCCCGACCTGCGGTAGTAGTTTAATTCGAAAGCCGGAAAACAATAAGCAGGTAAGTTTCTTCATTTAATAAATTTGTATTCGGACAGAAATTTCCGACAGAACAAAAAGTTAGCTAAAACATGACGTTCTAAACAACCAATCAAACTGGGTAGTAAACTGGTGGTGACCGGGGTTATTTTTGAAAGTGAAGCTTACGTAAATGTAAAATAGTGACACTAGTGTTTCTTGTCGTTTGCTCGCTGTCAAGACGTCGTTAAGTAAACATTGTGACGTCACAATGTTACAAAACAGCGATAAACAGATTATTGACGTTTTATGAAACTCGATGCATTTTCTCGTCATCTCATCTCAGGGCTGACGTAAATCGTTAGAAGTAAGGACAAGGGTACCAGGAGTGACGTCATTATTTACAATAAAGCTTTGCTTTATTCATAGGGTTGTATTTGTATATAGTTGAAGCGGTAGTTGCAGAATAAAAGTCTATGTTATCCGACTTTAAACTCGAGTCATCTTGTAAACAAATGTGAGACATATATGTTATTTCTCCATACACACATCTTAAACAGACACATTGATAAAGTTATTCAACATATTCTTCTTTATGGCTGCGAATTGTGGGGCCAGGTAATAACTCTGTAATAGAGAGGGTGCATCTCAAATTCTGCAAACTATTGATAAATGCTAAAAAATCAACTCCTGATTACATGATTTATGGTGAACTTGGAAGATACCCTCTCGAAATATGTATAAAACTTAGAATGGTTACGTATTTAGCTAAACTGAATACGGGAACGGATTATAATCTGCCTTTTATTTTATACCGCCTATCTCTCAAGAAATACAAAAATTTGAAATGGATAGAATATACTAGATGACTGTGAAAAATCATATGTGTGGAATACTCATGTCTTCCCTAGTGTATCATGGTTACATAACTCAATCAAACAAACTCTTATAGATCATGTTAAGCAAAATTGGCTATCTAACGTCCAAAATTCACCCAAAGCTGTTAATTATAGAATCTTTAAAGAACTTTAAAATGGACTTAACTGTTTTATGTTTTTGGTTTTTGTGTTTGTTTGTTTGTGTCCGGATTTGTGACTGTCGCTTGGATTTTGGCTCTTGTTGTTCGGTCAGTTTTGTTTGCTATTTTCTTACATTTCGCAAATTTAGAAATTGGTAATTCAAACTATTCCTAACCGCAGGACTAAGCTTCACATAGGACCTCATGTGGGAAAAGTTCAAATGCCTTCTATTTAGAAATTGCATGCAATTTTAATTCTAAGCGAGTGTTTATTAGATAGTCATTAAAAAGAGTATGTTTTATTTCGATCTAAAATCCGAGATGCTTGCTACGCAAGCCTATATGTTATATAAAGCCTACTGCATTATTATTTCTGCTTATTTGGATTTCTACATGTAAAATTTTGCTAAAAATTGTAAAGACAATTTTGCATGCATTTGTTTATATCAGATTATTTTACTCTTATAGCTGCTATATTGTCCAGATGAGCTGTACTTTGCATTGTTTTTGTTTTTTGAATGGGTTTTAACACCACTTTCACCAATGTTTCAACAGCTATATCATGGCGTACAGTTTTTATTTGGGGGGAGAAGCCACGGTACCCGGAGAAAGCCCCATAAAAACTGGGCGTCATGATAATTATAGCTGAAAAATTGATGAAGCAACATTTAAACAAACAAATATAAAATAACTTTAAATGCGTACGTAAAATTTTTATCATACAGGCAAACATGTAGAATAATTCGGCAGTTTTCTTGTCTTGCATATTTTTTCCTTTTTTACAAGGTAACCGATTCGTGATCGCTCGGTTTCTCTCGAGTGGCTACGCACGACAATCGTCCTATTATGATTGCTACCGCCTCGTAATCATGCCGGGTTTTCATCCCCAACTAATCGGCAGCTATCTCCCGATTTGTCAGCAAATCAAGACACATTATTGTTAAATCCTTGTGGTACGACTGGTTTCTGCAGTTTCGCGCGTTTGAGTATTTAATATCCCGTCTCGCATGTGAGATGGGAATAATTAAACAAGGAAATTTATTTAATTTACAACCGGATGCTGTCTGTTTGTTTTAAAAGGTTTAATTATTTCCGTGTATCTAAGTTATTGGAGTGAAGTTAAAATGTTGGATGTTTATTCTTGCTTGTTAATATTTTCCTATATATGTGGATCTGTTTCTAAAATATGTTTGAATCAAAACAGGTATATATCTTTTAAAGAGCATCTTTTAAAAGAACACGGAGTTAAGGTTATTTTGGGAAAATTTTTGATTTAAATACATGTTTAAAAACGTCAAAATGCATTCATATACAGTTTCGAAACTTGTATATTTCGAAATTCCTTTGACACATGTATATTATAAAAAAACTACACATTAAACTAGTCAATGGAGTTACTGTGTTTCAAGATTATCAATATAGTAACATGAATATAATTTAATTTTAATTGAACTTTTTCAGCAATGATATTGTATAACAACAATATTAATATCCTAAACAAAAATGTGAACTTAAAATATATGCTTCAGTATAATAGTTTTTTGAATTTCAATTTTTATATGGTAGTATATCTTAGCTGCAGTATTTTATAATTTATTTATGTTGTATTAATCTCTATTGTACCATGTTTTACTATTATTTCATTATATAATGCCCTATACAAATATTTAAAATACCACCACTTCTACTACTACTACTACTACTACTATTATTATTATTATTATTATTATTATATCAAGTTTGGAATTTAATAGTTGTGTGAACTTTGATAGTATATTATAAGTATTATTCTTCGTAATGATTAGTCTGTGTCACGTGTTTACAAACCCCATATAGGTGATTCCAAGTCGTATTACAGGGTGTTCATAGTTGCGCCGTATTTACGTAAGCTGCGTCCATATTAGAAATAGCGGAGAGATTTGCTTCGCGTATACAGGAAAGAAAGTTTTGACGAAATGTCTAGTAGAAAAAACAAAGAAAATATATGCATTTGATGTAGGGTTTGGCTATTTCCATTCTACAAAAGTATGTTTTCTCGTTAATGAGGTATACAACTAACCTGTTCTTACCATTTATATATTTGCACTTAACATCATTCCTTTTAATCGTTTTAGTAATGCTACAAAGCCCTGGACTTGTTGCGATAATCATGAAGAGGTTGCAGGAGACTGCGTTGGTATGTATTATTAAGTCATTTTATAAAGAAAAAATAAAGTTTTTGTCCTAACAATTCCCAGTAATCTCAATAAAAATACAATGATATAAATAACGTATGTGTTTAAACGTGTATTTACCTACCAAAGTGTTTGTTTAATGATGGTTGCCAAATCTTGATCCGGATAACTTTTCAGGACTGAAAATCACGTTGAGGCTGAGATATTGTCACCACTTTGAATCAGTCGTTTATCCGTAAACGTTTTTTTTCCTTTTATCCAACAATTAAAATCCAAATAAATGTTCTGATAATTCAAAATTCTTTATTTTGTTGAATAAGGATTCTGTATGGGCAGCTTTAGGTCTTATTTCCCATTTTAATCAATGGTTACATTCTGTCTCTACGAAAAGGAAGTGTTTTAAGTGTCAACTTTATATACTGCATGTATAATTGTTTAAACTTTTCTAAACACAGCGCAGATACGATTACAAAGACGTCCATAAAAATGAAGTATTTCTAAAAATATTGCCTTAACAACCGTATTTAGCCAACATTTTGGTATATAGCGGCTATGAATTATGTAAACCCAGACTATCTTTCAACAACATGTTGCAGTGCATAGAATCGACTCTGCATAATCAAACGGGGGCCTCGGTGGCCGAAGGGTAAAGGTAGTACGTTTACTATTGATCACATGGTCTGTAAACACTGAGGTTGCGGGTTCAAGTCTCACTGCGAGCAGGTTGTACTTGACTCCAATTTTAATTGACAAGGATTGCCAGTTATAAACCGAAGGTCGGAGGTTCTCTACAGGTACTCCGGCTTCCTCTCCCAATAAAAACTGGACGCCATGATATAGCTGAAAAATTGCTGAAAAAAGTGGCGTTAAACATAATTCAAACAAACAAACATAATCAAACGATTTGGGTTTTTTTGCTAGTTAACGTATTTCGACATTTTCAACATTTGGTATTGGTCCAAACACAAAACTGCATAGAAGATTAAGAGAAAAAAAAACCAGCAAAACGAAGGACACTTGTGGACAAAGCATACCGAACGAATTTCATACTTTACTTTTCACTAATTTCTTGCAGAGTGCAGGATAGGCTACATTTCAGATTTTGGGGAAAAGTGTAAAGAATGCCCAATAGGTTATTTTGGGCGAAAATGTATTGGCTTTTGTAGCTGTATTGGAACAGAAAGGTTTGTTAAGATTCATTGGAAATGATTTCCATGTTATTTAGTCTAGATACTGTTTGCCATATCTTCACGCTGTATATCCTCTAATATTTAATATTAAAAGAAACGTTTTATGATGACTAGATTGCTGTAAATTGATCAAACTCACATTGCTTAGTCGTTGTAATAGATGAACAAATAAGCGCCAAACTATTAGACCGTGTTTCACTAGAGCGAGGAAGAATCGATTCAAATTAAATCGATCTATATATAAACCGTTTTGCGTTCAGATTACACAAGGCGAAATCGATTGCAATCGATTTATTTTAAATCGCCACGTTTGCACTATCATATAAATCATTAGGTTTTAACTGTCATGTTTAAACAAATAATTATTTTTGAACGTATATTTCTTCTTTGAGTTCTTTCAAACTCCTCCTGTACCCGTTAATCACCCCATAATTTAACTGGACTATTTTTGAATCGATTGCAATCGATTAAAACTGTTTACATTAGAGAGAGATCGATGTATTTTGAATCGGTCTCCAAAAAGATCGATCTTTTTCGTCTAGTGTAAACACGGCCTTAGATTTGTTCTAATACTGACATATGCAAATTAACCGTGAAATAGTCCGGTTTTAATGACGAGAAACTTAGCAGAATGACGAATCGCAGATGTTTTATTTAACAATATCTTGTGTTACAGTTGTCATCATATTGACGGATGTATCGACGAAAGATTAACAACAGTGGTTGTTGAAAAAGGTTTGTTGTTTTCCTTACACATTGATCAGCTGAACGGTTTAAAATACTATTAGCTACATTAGTTGAATTATAAAAATTGTTAAAAGTCTATACTTCACTTAATAATATTCAATTGAGTTCATTGTTAAGATAGCGGATTGCTGCATATACGCACGGTTTAAACAGACAATCATGACATCAGGTTACAAGCTTCAAAATTTACCATCTGGCACTAGATCGCTACCCATTATCTGTTTCAATGTTTTCACACTTATAGTACCTATTAATTAGATTTTTATTTCTCACTAATGAGACAGCGTTGTTCCTATTTTTAGCCGGTTGAGATACTCTTATCTCAACCCGTGGGTGAGATAAGAATTTCACGCTCTTTTTCCCGTAAAAATGTATTGTGACTTCAACTGTCGGTTCAGCAATAAAAATTATCAAATTTTGCTTTAGTTGTGTTAGTTTACTATGCCTTTTTAAATTTTAACATGAAAAGAACATATCTGAGCTTCCATGACCCATTATGCCACAATATGATAGCGGTAAACATCAAAACAAACTCGGTGACGCAATATGTGTACACGTGCCAGAGATTACGTTCAAGGTAGATAATTCTATTTGTTGCCATCTTTCAATTGAACAGAACCGGATTTTTTTAACGAATTAGTGAGAAATAGAATCAAACACCGGTGGTTGGGCAAGACGGGAAAATCTCAGACACCCGCGTGAAAGATTTCTTTTGGTCTCCACCTCGGCAGAGCCTCGTTGGAGACCAGAAATCTTTTCACTTGGGTGTCTGAGATTTTCCCGTCTTGCCCTCCCACCGGTGTTAGATCCTATATGTCCCGCCAGAGAAAAGTGGGGACATATAGATTTTCAGTCTGATTGTTCGTTCGTTAGTACTTGTTTACATTTGCGTTAAAGTGTTTCTATTATGAAGATGACTTTACATCTTTATGAAACTTGGCACACAGTTGAAACATAATGTGAACGCGTTATCAGAATTCTGTGTGCCAAATATTTCACGCTGAGAGAACTTAACAGTGAACATAACTGTCCCAACTAAATATTGTAACGGGGAGACTAATGCTTATTAAGACAGACAGTAAGTAGCGTAGATGGTGACCATAAAACGTTTGTAGCTTCGAACTCAATGTCATGATTCTCTGTTTATGGACATATGCTACTATTGGATCTTCATATGATATTTTCTTAATATTTTAAGTTTCCTTTTGAATAGTCGGGGGAGCGGGGGTATATAGGGGTCCTCATGTCCGTCCGTCCTTCCGTCCGTTCGTCCGTCCACATTTGGTTTACGGATGATAATTAAAAACAGTTTACATCCGATTTGAATGAAACTTTGGGATATTGTTATATATCAAGTTGGTAAGAAGCCTATCGATTTTGATGGAAATCTTTCAAATTTCAAGGTCACAGTCCACGAAAAACGTTAGAATTTTTAACAAAAAGTTGTTTAAGGACAATAACTCAAAAAGTTTACATTCGATTTGAATGAAATTTTGGGATATTGTTATATATCAGATTGGTAAGCCTATCGATTTTTCGTCAAATTTCAAGGTCAGAGTTCACGAAAAACGTTAGCAATTTTTACAAAAGCGGGGGTATCAGTGATCGCTTGATCGACTTTGTCTAGTTTTTTATTTATATTTTCCCCATAGTTTTCTGCTGGAATCATCTTAGATTGTTTTGATGGCTTCATTGCATGTACAAAACAACTATACTATAATCTATTTATAAAACGAGCATAATGTGGAATTAATACGTTCCAGCCTTTTTTGTTAAGGACTCCGAATACGCAAAATCGCAGATCGCAAAAATAGGACCTTTGATAAAAAAGCCTAAATTTTCACAGAAGATAGGGGATAACTTACGCTTCAAATTGAATAAAAAATGTCGTCACCAAATCAGGGAAAAGATATTTGTGAAACTGGGTAAAGGCCAAGAATTGCTGGAAGAAAAGTCCGCGATTTTCTTCGCACAAACTTCAATATCTTTTCTAGATTTGCATCGCAGAATGCACATAAGTATAATAGTTCTTTTTTGGTGTATGCTTGCAAAGTGATTAATTATATTTTTTTTTCAATTTCTGAAGGCTATGTAGCTTTTTGTACATTTAAACTGACCTTTGAATCTATTTATAAAGCCAACGCTTACTGAAATGGGAATTTTGCCGAATTTCAAAAACAAAATGCGCGGAAGCAATCAGTTTCCATAATGCAGGTGCATAACTTTAATTTAGACATTTTTGTACACTATGTCTGCAGTCTCCATATAAAGTTTCATGGAGCTAGATTTAAAGCTTGTAATTTTGCTGGAAAAGTACTGAGTTCTAAAATATGGCAAAATAAGAAAAACAAACTGAAACAATTTTATAATATCATCTGCACACTTTCATTGTGTGCATTTTTGGTACAATTGTTGGGATCTGCGTTGAAAGCTGTATTAGGAGTTAATTACACTAATTAGTTACCCTTTTTAACTAAAGTCAGCTCGCCTGCCATCACAGAGTAATATCCCGGGTTTACAAATTATTCAAACATTTTTTGTCTTCACTCTATCGGCATTCTAAAAGGTTCAAAATGGGCTCTAGTCATATCTGATGCTTAGCTCATGGAAGAAAAATGGCGTTGACCAGACCTTTACTTTTATATCTTGTCAATGAAAAACAATACGTTCTATTTTCATTAAATATCTCCAGGAGAGTTTGAGATAAAGGAACTAAATATGTTATCAAACCTACCTCTCATCTAGACATTCCTTTCGAATTATAGACTCTTAAATAAATAAAATAAGTAAACTGTACTTCCCAAATTTCAACTTCCAGGAATTACAAATGCTAGACCGTACAGTGCTGTTGACCAAAACGTTAAACAAGCAGAACAGTTTTAAGGCGACGCCACGAGTCAGTTGATAGTTATGGACATACATGCGATCATTTTTTCAGCCATATATAGATATTCCTCTTCCTTAATATGATTTTCCGGCCATAATGATAATTAACTCGAGAGTGGCTTATTATAGGCGGATAAAACTTAAACAGTAGCGTTCTCATGTTTTAATGTGCTCGGGTTACTCACTATTGCTTTTGTTCATGTTTATGGTTTCTTACCTTTGTCTTAATTCGGACTTTGATCACTGTTATATATGGTTTTCGGTTTTGTTGACCGATGGGGTTTCTTCCGCAGATAATGATCACCGTTTCCTATAAATGGTTTTGGCAGATCACAACAATTACAATATTTATTCAAATATCTTGGGAAATACAAATATGTTTAGAAAAATGCGTACTATTTTTAGATCGCATGTATTTATGAACAAATATGTCATCCCGGTATATTAAGACCATTCTGAAATATGCTCTGGTGTATGGAATACACACAATCAAAACTCTATTACAAGGCTAGAAAACGTAAGAACATTTAGAAATGTGTGCTACAAATGACATACATTAAATGCAAAGGCAGATCAGTGGATACTTCACGAAAGAATTTTACACCCACATTAGTATCCGCTTCTTTTATACAACATCATACATTCCATAAAACAACACATCAACCTGCATTAACATTATAGTCGGTATATTATGAAATTTGTGAAAAGTATTTTATTAAAGTATATAATAAATGGTCAATCGTTAACAGTCATGGTTTTTGGCGAGTAAGCAGTCTCTCTAATAAATAACCATCGGTCGAGTTATTTATAGTCATGCGCAGATAAACATTTTCAGAGACAAAAAAACCCCAAACATATGGCTAAGAAAAATTGTCTGAGTGTACTTTGGAGTTGAGTTTTCCGTAATGACCAACGAGGGCGTAATAACAGTAATAAGACGTCTTAATGGATGATATCAGCCTAAGTACAACAAGTCTTTGTTCGAGTAGCTTATTACTCAACAATCTAGAAAATCTGAATCTACCATAACGTATGAGTTGTGAAGTGTAAACACCATACACCTGGCCTTATTTAAAATTTTAACAGGAAGTTGATAATTTTACAATCTAATTAAAATGATATCTGGCACTTGCTCCCCCTTTTTGCTATGGTCGCTGCACGCAGAGACTATAGCAGAAAGGGGAGAGCAAGTGCCAGATATCATTTTAATTAGATTGATAATTTTAAAGATAAAGCCATCAAGAGTCTACTTGCAGAAGGAAGTTGGTATGGCCTCAAGTTGTATACTTATGTATTACTGATTCATATGGAATATATTACGCAATTTATATTAATTACTTTAAAAAGACACGTATTAAAGATGCTGTTTTCAATTAATAATAGATTTAATTACAGAATCGACAACTTCAAGCTATAAGGTTCATCGAGTAACTTCCGGAGCAAGTTTGTCTTTTACTTCAATCAACATATCAAAAGCAGAAAGTGTTCCAGGTATGTCAGTTGACTTGTTTTAATTTGTACGGTTTATTAAATCGTTTGTACGGTTTATTAAATCGTTTGTATAACTTATTAATCCGTTTGTACGGTTTATTTAATCGTTTGAACGGTTTATTAAATCGTTTGTAAGATTTATTAATCCGTTTGTACGGTTTATTAAATCGTTTGTACGGTTTATTAATCCGTTTGTACGGTTTATTAAATCGTTCGTACGGTTTATTAAATCGTTTGTACTATTATTATAAGGACCATAGGGACCACATCGAAGTAGTTGGCCATCTACATTGATTATCGGGGATCAAAGGGACCACATGGTCTAGGTAGTTGGTAATCTACATTTGATTATCAGGGACCAAAGGGACCACATGGTCTAGGTAGTTGGTCATCTACATTTGATTATCAGGGACCAAAGGGACCACATGGTCTAGGTAGTTGGTCATCTGCATTTGATTATCAGGGACCAAAGGGACCACATGGTCTAGGTAGTTGACGATCTACTTTTGATTATCATGAGACCAAAGTGATCACATGGTCTAGGTAGTTGACGATCTACTTTTGATTATCAGGGACTATTGGGAACATGTGGTCTAGGTAGTTGGCCATCTACTATTGATTATCCCGGACCATAGGGACCACTTGATCTATGTAGTTGGCAATATACTATTGATTATCAGGGACCATAGGGACCATATGAATAAACCGTTCAAACGAATTAATAAACCGTACAAACGATTTAATAAAAGGTACAAACGATTTAATAAATCGTCCAAACAATTTAATAAACCGTACAAACGATTTAATAAACCATACAAACGGATTAATAAACCGTACAAACGATTTAATAAACGCACAAACCATTTAATAAACCGTACAAACGATTTAATAAACCGTACAAACGGATTAATAAACCGTACAAACGATTTAATAAACCGCACAAACTAAATAAATATTTTTTTTTCTTTTTGTTGTTTGGCACGAATAAGCCGTCGTATTTTATCCTAAGATCTGACATTTCTATTTGACATATAATTTTGCTGGATATCCATGTTGCAAGGTAAAAAATTCGTACACCCCAAAATATATGGATCCATGGTAGCTTCGGTCTATATAATATTGGGTGACCGACCGGCCGAGAGTGGTCCAGAATTACCATTTGACCCCATTGTCATGAACTATTTGTTAAGTAAAAGTTCTTCCACGAAATAGTAAATCAGAAGATTGCGGATTAATCGAAACAACACAATCCAAGAACGAATTTCAAAATAATGTCTAACAGGAAACTCGCAAAAACAACATGTAATAAACTTGTATATAACAAACAAATAAGTGATATCAGTGTTCTGAAAGGGAGAGTGTATCTAGGGTTTTGGTTACTACCGTTCTGTAAATAAAAGTTGGTGTAAAGTCAACTGTATTGTAGCCAATTCGTGTTGGAAGCGTGGAATTCCGTTGTCAAATCTGAATTTCTCTTAAGTATTTATAAACTTGTATTAAAGATTTATGTAAAAGTTTGTTGCAGGCACATATAGATACACTTAATCAGATAAGCACTACACTATACAGAATATTTGAATGGTAATAATTCCCCAATCTGCAGTCTCGTTGTTAAACACAAGCATATGTTCAACGTGTTTTAATGTAATGATGTGAAAAATAGTTCTTACATTTATATGCCGACCTCCTAGACCCATAGTATTCGAAATTACTTCTAAGGCTTCCTCTAACCTAATAATTCTACTCATGCTGTAATTTATTTATATTAAGTGCTTTGATTGGATGAAAACACTTAAATGGCGTCTTCTCAGATTATTTATATATCGATATTTCCTCTGAGCGGACTATTTTCAGTATCCAATGCAAACAAGATGGCGTCCTCCGAGCGTATCGGTCAGGGAGAGGGGGACAATGTTTTCTCTGCCTCAATGATTTCCAATTAAATCGATTGAGATTTCAAATAAATTATAATATAACTACAATTAAGTGCTTCATTTTGTTTTTTTCCTATCAATATCTACATAACCGCGATTCCTTTGGTACTATGTTTTGCATATCTTTACGTGTACGTTTTGAGGTCTAAATGGGTTTCTGTAACTGTTTTAAAAATTGCGTCGATTATTTCACAGAATTATAAGGATTAAACACTGTGTTATAGGAAATTATCAATGTGTAAACTCCGGCGACTCCCTCACAAACTTGACATAAAGTCCTTCGGACTTTATTGAGTTTGTGAGTGAGTCGCGGGAATTTACACATTGATAATTTCCTAAAACCCAGTGTTTAATCCTATATTATCGGGTAGCGTTATCAAGTAACGAATTTGTATATAAACGATTTAAAAAAAGTTATATGTAATAGAATTGTGACTAATGCGTTCATTTAAAAACAATTTAATTGTAGAATTAACGACTGCAAACGACAAATCACAGCCAACAACTAGTACTGCATTTGCATCTGTCACGAGACAGGATGTCTACACAGGTAGTATTTGTGTTTCGTAGTTTCAATGTAGTTTAACGCCATTACAGCAATTTTTCAGCCATATCATTGAAATGATGGAATGACTTATTTAATGTTTGTTTAATCTTCCATCGATCCATATTTCAGCTATATTCAGGAGGAAAACAATTAAAACAAGAGATCAAAGAGGGAAAGCGTGACGGATCATCGGGAATTTGAGAACCACATGAAACGCTGTGAAGTATTGGGTACTAACGTATAATTTAGCAGGTTTAAGAGACTACAATGAGTCTGCTCTTTTTCAAAATCTACAAAACGGATCTTTATCGATCAGGAAGCGTGCACTATAAGCACGTGACACACTGTGCTCCACTGCCAAACGTTCCGTATTATAACCTAACATGGATTCCTCTATCCGTCACTTGCGTAGCTCTATTGATCGAGCAATTGGAAGCCGCACAATATCGTTCCAGATCTATATTATGGTTTCTAATTTTTAATAGGATAATTAAAATGCCCTGTTAATACTCCCGACCGACAGAAAATTATAATTCGTGTCAAATTATGACTGAAGTTAAAGCACACGCTCCCTGATTGTTGGCAGGCAGATGACTAACAACCTTAACTACTAGGCAACTGACTTTCTTCTGTTCTGTTATTAACACGCGATATTCACAGTTGTAAGGTATATGATGTTATATCTGTTAGAAAGACGAACAATTGTATTTCTTACTTTTAATAAACTTGTATTAGCAATTGATGCTGTTGTTTATTTATGTAACTTGCAATATATAGCCAAAAATCCGAAATATTATTTCATTTTTCTTAAATAAGGTCTTTCACAGAGGGAGATAGTAGTGTATTCAGTTGGGACTGGAGGAATTACTTGTCTTGTTTTGCTACTATTATGCCTTGGTCGATACATACTGAATATACACCGGCATAGGTCTGTTATGCAGGAAAGCGAAACTGCAAAAAACAATGTTGCAATGCGAGTGCTATCTGTCGGATACACTGAAGGAATATATGAAACAATTGATGAGTCCAAAATGATGGATCCACCTTTGAAAGTGACCGTACCGGTTACTCTAGAAACTACTTCTACTGACGAATCAACAGATAGTGAGCATTCGCATTCCCTTCTTACCAATGAATATCTTAATCCATACCAAAAAATAGTCCCCGATCCAGATAAACATGAATATGCATATGCTACAGACATCTGTTCGGACGATTCCGGATCTTCAGGAATCAACTCCGCATACCTAAATCCTTATCAACAAATTATTACTGATACTGATCCGCACAATTATTTATCAATGCAAGAGGAATTCCACTGTTTAAAGTCATCTATTTCTCACAACATTGAACATGATGACGAATATAGAATGGAGAAAAAACTTGAAGAGATAGAATATAAAGGGCAAATACCAAATGCAGAAGAGATAGAACACGAACAAAAATGTGCTACGGAAATCTGCTCGGACGATTCTGAATCTTTAGGAATGAACTCCGCATACCTAAATCCATATCAACAAATTATTCCTGATACTGAACATCACAATTATTTATCAATAAAAGCGGAACTTCATTGTTTGACGTCACCTACGTCTGCCGAGAATGAAAATGATGACGAATATAGAAAGTAGGAAGACCTTAAAAGATAAAACATGAAGACAAGCACAACAATAAGAAACGATAGAAATACGAAGCATAGATTCACACATGTGTCTTAAAGGAATAATGTCTAATAGTGAACTGGAGATTAAAATAGAATTTAACACAATCTAATAAAAATTCCAGTCTCCATACGTTCCATTGTTTGTTCTTAATTTATTGTTTGTTACATTGCAAAATAGCACTTGTCAAATAAATCTAATGGAGCAATATTTAACTATTTTGACTTTTTATTAAATGTTGCATTTTTACATCCATATTATTTCTGACAATTCATTATTTGTATAACACACCACATATGACAAGTTTTTGTAAATAGTTCGGCCTTTTATTTTTAACAAAACGTTTTATCTGTTGACATAGTAGGTATGTTATATTTGAGTTCGTTTTCTCTGGTTAATGTACATTTGTAGTTTGTATAGAACATATTATTTGTCAATTTCTTATTTTCATTAAAGATTATTGTAAAAGTTTTAGTTTTGATGGTTCCTTTATATTGTTCTTTAATCGAAGCTACTAATAGAAAATGAACGGATCTTAAAGATTAAGCTTAAACTTTCTAACACTTTTAACACTGAAAGAAAAAATAATCTGACCCTGTACTCCTAATGGTTTTAGGTTATCATTCATCAGGATCCGATTGTTCATCTCATAGTTAAATTTTAACCAACGGTTATACTCATAATCCAGGGTTAAAATTTAAAATAAGGTTAACTTTTGTTGTTCATCCTGTGGTTAAACCATGGTTAAATCCTTGGTTATACTGTAATATTAAACCGACTTTCTAGGGCGAGGTTAAGTATTTAACCAAAGGTTTAAAACATTTAAAATGGCTGTTTAAACTTTAACTGTAATTCGAAGAATTTTAAAAGTAATTCCGGGCTACACACCTTTTTTCTTCAAAAACTGATATGTTTATCTACACGCGCAATGTGCTATGCCTATTTTCATTAAAAGTGCTATCAAAAAATTACATCATGTTAATTTTGCTAAGTAAACGACTGTTTAAAGCTTTAAAGTCTGTTTATTGAACAGCAGGTGTCAGTCAAAGAATTTAGTGCAACTATAATGTCATTATTTAATCACGTCGGAGCATGGAAGAAAGGTTAAGATTTCAATTTCTAAGAACAAAGAATTAAAACAAACAGAAGATGAGGTTTCTGTTAAAGTTTTTTCTTAAGAATTGAATGAATTATAACCCGGATACATCGGAACACGAGTGGAAATAAGTTTTATTTTAATTTTATTAAACATGCTAACATCAGGTATTGAAGTTTTAATTCCTTAAATGATGTTCTGTCTTAGACATTTCTAGCACGTTGATTGCTCGGCTTATTTCCTTTGGACTAGGTCCACCACCAGTTTTTTTGCTCTTCATTTTGCTTTCTAAAAAGACATTTTTGCTGCTTTTTGTTGACCGTTCTGACGTCAACACCTACTGAAGTCGTCTTATTAGCAATTATTTGCCATAGCTGAGCCATTTGGTTTTGTTACCGTAGTTGTTTGCTTGGTATAGTGACTCATATCTTTCCTTACTTGTCACATAAGTAAGTCTACATAATTTGTGAAATAAGTCGACTTATCTTAAGTTGGCTTACTTACATGACAAGTAGGGTAAGATATATTAGGTTATTATTAACGGTTTAAAACATCATAATATTTCCCCACTTGGCTTTGTATAGTCAGCTCTTCTTCCTTGTTAAAATTAGGTTTTTTCACCCTAATTGTCTGATGTGGGATCGTGTGCCATAGAAAGAAGGTCGGTTTAATTGGAAAAATATAGAACTAAAGTTTGCAAGTTGTCTAAATTTTGAGACGTCTCTCGAATATTGAATGTTATAAACAATTTCAAAAGCTGTAATAATACTCAATGTAAAAAATGAAATATAAAAATGTTGACAGTAAATGAATGAACACGATATAAAAGGAAAGAAAGGAACGGAAGAATATTTTATAAAGTGGCGTTTAAACCCAAACAACCAAACACACGAATCATTAAAAGCCTTAACAGATTGTTGCTTGTTGTCTAGCGCACACAATTTCAGATATATCCAGGGCCTCAAATAAACTCAGAAATGCAGTTCTAGGTATCCTTAACTATTAAATGGATAAGACCGAGAGCCCAGACATTTTACAGAAATCTGATGGAAAGTTCTTAATCTGCATGCATTCACCTAAGCGCCACTCTATCAAACCTTCTTTTCTGTCGTCGTCGCACATTATATTTAAAGATGAAAGTCAATGGCGAAACATGGATATTAATCGTTTATTATTTCCTGGTATATTGTTAACGTTATTATAAATTGGATATATACGGTGAAAAAGATACACCAACATACACTTCAACGTAGGATGTTATTTAATTTTAAAAAGCGATGTTGTGAAACACTAAATGTTGACTTCCGTCCGTATCGTTTGTTTGTTTAAGTGGATTGTTAAGCCACTCTCATAAAATGATCTGCTGTACCATGGTGTGCAGATTACTTTTGAGTAGGCAGCAGGAATACCCGTGGAAAACCATGACCAGCAGTTAAAAAACTTGACAATCCCGATCAATTTTATTTGCAGTCAAGCCTAAAATAAACTCGTATTCAATGATCAGTAGTGAACGGTTAGCTTCTTGGCAACAGTTTCATACAAGTGATATTGAAAAAAAGAATTAATATAAAAGAAATAAAGTTAAATTAAGTGTTATAACAACGCTAGCCTAGTTTTGCCTAAACATGTTAAAGAATCGGGGCAAATTAATGTGAATGGTTAATAAATATGACAAACAGTAAATACGATTGCAGATAATTGCATGTCACTGAGTCTTTGGCATGCTATTGTACAGACATTTATCACGAACTGCGCTAATCATTAACAGTCCGAACGAACAAATACATAATAATAAGACATTAAAAATTTTAAGGTGAATTGGAATTAACTGTGACGTCCACTTTCTGACAAATGAAAAGCGTTTTATTTGTAGTGTTGACCTTAAAAACATCAAATTTCAAAATTCGTTTTAAAATAAATAATTTTAAAAATACGTTAATTTGCATATCCACAAAATGTTGCTTACAATAAACATGATAAAAATAAATATTTAGTAAATGGGTTTGAAAATTTTGAAGGCATCATTTATATCAAAAGACAGGTTCTATCGCACAAATCAAGCAGAAAAATGCTTTGCCGATCATAAAATGAAAACAACCAGTGTCTAATTTGATATCTACATGGTACTACCTCCTCGTTGCATCGAAATTGATATTTTGTCCGCAACATAGAGAAGTTCAGTAGTAGAGACACTTTTGCAGCCACCTACACAAAATCCCTCTTTGATGCTGCAAAAGAGCAAAAAACTAACATCTGATACGATCAGCATGGGCTTCCGATGTTAGATAAGACTGCAGGGAGATGCAGTTGTAAACAAGATTTCCTCAAAATGTTTACGGATTTGAATCTGCTCATTTCCTTTCTTCTACTCCCATTCACTTTGCAGTGTAAAATTACTAATTTTATCAAGTAAAATTCCCCCATAGCAAGATAAATCAGCCATTGCCATGATAAATTGTGTGCACATGTTCTTTGAATATCCAATTAATCAAGACTTCGTGAACCATGTCTCGTTATTTACCTTACCTGATTGCAATAACACTTCAATTCTGACACTGTATTAATAATGTTTGTAACGATAAAATACGTTTTATTCTGAAAAAATATAAAAAGAGCATTTGTAGCCGATTTGTTGGTTACAAATTCGGCAAGAATCTATATGAAAACATCACCTTACAAAAGATACCACATTCAACAACACCATAAAAGAATACTACATATCTTAAGATGATGAACAAGGGTGTCAGGAGACTCATAGTCGATAATTCGGCGAATATCAAAAATTTTCGACTAACTTTATTGCACGACATATGTAATAGTTGCAGGTTATACAATCTTCGTACATTGTCAGAAAACTTAGAATTTATTTAGGAACAGGAAAAGCCAATCTAATTAAAATCATATCTTTCACTTGCTCCCCCCTTTTTGCTATGGTCGCTGCGTGTAGATCTAACAACATCCCATTACAGGTCACGTCAGGGGTCATATGCATAGATTTTTTGTTAGCCAATCAAAATCGAGCTTGGCCAATCTTAGGGTATACATTCGGAACATCGGCAAATCGGGATTTTCCATTCGACACCAAAGTGTACCAAATGTATTACAATACGTCAACAAGATTGTTACCGGAGATGTAAACAAACCAAATCGAAGCAAATTTTCTTACAAATATGGAATCTACTGAATAAACAACGTTGCAACAGGTACATACGATTAAAATCACAATGTGGTTTTTATTTGTGGAGTTTCATTCGTGCAAATCGAAGCTACACCAGCCCATTTCACCAGCCGTACCAGGACCAGGTGGAACGTGAAATCGAACGGAAGCATTTTTACACACTGGAATCGGGCTGAAATGCTTTGTATTATTAAAAATGAAGGAAGATGTCCCCAGTTACAAAACTAATTGACAGCCTCCAATTTAAATTTAAACTGTCACCAACGAAGATATTGATGGAAAAAACTAAAAAGGCTTTTGGATCATGCGGTTTATATCGGCCTGCATTATAGTTTAAACTTGGATAAATACGTATTATTTTAACCAGGAACAGTAAATTTCACGCAGACATGAAGATTTCTTTAAAAAATACGAAGGAAGTGGAAAGGACTTAGTGACAAGAAAACCAAGATGGTCATTAAAATGCTATGATTGCTTGAGCCAAATCTGTTTGGCAGTGCCTATATATAACTTCTTACTTTGTGTAATGTTACACCATCATAAACTAAAGGAACCCATTTATTGACTTAGAGATTACTCTAGACATTATTCATTTTTAATTGTTTATTTACAATTATGACAATAAACTTAACACCTTACCTAAACTTTGTGTTCATATTTGAAATTGCTTCAGCATGTTCAGTTACTGAAATTTCTTCCACTGAACCATGTAGCTTACACACTTCCTATAGTAAAACTTTCGGCATATCCTTTTTAATTTTCCCATTTGAAAAAAATTGTGTTCCAGATGTGATTTTATTTCAAAATCATGGTAGGGTATGTTTTCCAATTTGAATTTTTGTTTTTCTACTTTCATCAAATTCATGACCTTCAGTTTTTATTAGGAACCAAAGTACCCAACAGAAAACCTCAAACCTTCTGCTGACTTGTGAATTAAGGTAGTTGTCAACCACGTAATCAATTGTAGATTCAAGAGTCAACCCCTGTTTGACTTTGCTAAAAGGAGGAAACATTTAATTATAATTTGATTGAGTCAAGTTTTTATATTTCTTGTTACAAATGTACACAAAATGAATTATATGCCAAAAAGACCAATCCAGAATGACTACCTTAAAAAACAGGCACAGGTGGAAGGATTCTTAATTCTCCTGTAACAGTGTTTAAGGTAAACTAAAGTTGTAATATTCATGTACAACATGTACATTACTAAAATGTGCAAATTGTCAAATGAATGTTAAATATATGCCTATACTAGTTTAGTTTCCACAATAGTAGTCAAATGCCCCAGTCTCTGGCTTCAGTGCATCCAGTATTAGTCTACATTATTTGCATTTTATCATGTACACCTGTTGGGGACATACATGTACAGATTTTTGGCTCGTTTTTTCATCCACCCAACCTCAGGTTTACCTTTGCACAGCTGAAGCATTGTTTAGGAAGATGATGTCACATCTTTATGATACTTAGCACACAGGTACTAATTAGTTTAAGTTGCAACATAATGATATCTCTTCACGGGCAAATTTTTATAGTGTTTTGCCAAATATTTTCTAGCTAGAGTGAACTTAGAGTAGAAAAATGAGTGTGTTAACCAATATGTGTTAATCCAGACTTAAATGTCATCGATACACATTTTCTCATTTTCAAATTGTATTCGGGTGTATGTACTAGTAACTAGAGCCAGACTTGACAGAAACATTACTTTAAATTGGTAAAGTACAATGTAGTATACACAAGTGCAATTCTTCCTACTGGTCTGGAGTATCTTTGATATGTGCATTTCTTATCTTTAGGGGTCTTGGTCTTCACTTGATTACAGAGCCCTTTATTGTGGCTGAGTGATTAACATAGTCATTTTACTTTTGATCAAGTGCCTGTCACTACTGAGGTTCTGGGTTTGAGTTTCACTGTGGGAGGGTGTGCTCAACTCCAATCTTAACTGACAAGGATTTCTAGTTTTCTTGTTTTTATACCGATTATTGTCATGGTTACTTAGGAACTGACCTAATCCAATAACTTTAATGTAGTACTTATCATAAGCTTCCACTAGACAAAATTTGATTTACCTAGGACTTAAGCTTACACAGATATAAAATATATAGTGTTTATGTAGTCGCCAGATTCCTATGTTTTGACTCCCACAGGCAAGACAATATAAACTGGAAAACGATATAATTGAAAATTTGTTGAAACTGACGTTAAATCCCAGTTGGTTACATGACTGTTAACACTGGGGTTGCAGGTTCGAGTCTTATTATGGGTGTGCTCAAATCTAATCACAATTTACAAAAGGTCATGGTTTTCATCATGGTACTTAAGATTGCTCCACCAATTAAACTGGATGTGACTATATAACTGACAAATTGCTGAAAGTGGCATTAAATACCATTCAAATACACAAACTAATTTCTACAAGAAAATTTGGTATGGTACTTGATAATCATAAAGGTACATACAATTAAATGTATTTGATCATCAAGTAATACTGAAGATTTGTTTTCTTCATCTTTATAGCCAGACTAGTTGTACTCTTGTTTATCATCATCAGACTCCATACCGACATTAGAATCAGATAAAACATATGTTGCATTATTTGCAACTGCATTTAGCAGGCATTCCACTTTTATGTTATTCCAAGGTCTTTAGTTCAGATGTACATTGCATTTATAAAATTGTTTGTCAAAAAACTATCATACAACAGTTTTTGTTTTCAAAATATTTTTTAATTTCAAAGTCAGTTGATGCAGATGATAATTTTAATATAAAATAAAAGCAACTGAAGAATTCCAATTTCTTCCTGTCCATTGTACATGTATAAAACATGTATATCCCTTTGAAGTGAAATAGATGATAGATTTTGAAAAAATAGCATTCTTTAAGGTACTGTTATCCATCTACAGTGTATAAGTCATGACACTGATATCTTAATATACTGTTAATTTTTTTTCTTTCATCTGTTTTAACTCTTTTGTGAGTATTTGTGTGTAGTACATGTAGCACTTTGGACCAGAACAGAAAAGCCAGTGATGATCATCTTCTTCCCTGTTTAAACAATTGAAAACATGAGAAAATAAGAGCAGTTGCTTGGAAGAAAAAAAGAACTTAAATTTTCTATAACATTCGGCAAAGAAGAAATTCTTTATGTGTATCAAGTTTATTCCCTATTATTCAGTCAACTGCATACCTTTACAGGAAATGGTTCAATAATTTTAATTCAAAGTTACAAATTGATTAGCACCTTTAATCATACATTTAGCCAATGAACCAAGTTTACAAGCTATCCTTATGCTGTTATAAGTCAAGGTACATGTATTTATCTAAACAATGGTCACATCATAAATGTAAACCATATTTAGTATTGTGAATAAATTTTAAATGCAAATTTTTTTAAACTGCATGTCACTGCACTCTTTTCAATTCTTGGTTATTAATATTGCATTTTAATTACTAGTACTTTCATACAGAATATAAGAATGCATCTATGTGGTGAGGTTACTTATAAATAACAATCCACTTTATGAAAATCTATACAAGTTGAAACTTTTATTTACAAGATACATTGTACTAGAAGATTAAAAAAAACAAGATGTAAACATTCCACTTACCAAGTTGGCATCATGTGTGAAACTCATCTAATTTGAACAGAAACTTGGAACTTTTGAAAATTGCTTCTCCATACAGGGTCACCAGCTAAACTCGGTGCTGCACAAATGATATCTATAAATCTGTCTTTGATATTGTGATATTTTCAGAAATCTGAAATGAATTTGTTGATAATGTTAATTTATACATGTATTAAGTGACTTGAATAACTATATAACTATTTTATTTGTAGCATTGATTTTCACACACCTTTTTGGGACAAATAATTTTTAGAACAAAAAATCCACAATTTTGTTTTACAAATGAGATGGCGTTTCATGAGTGGTGATCAATGTACCTTAAATTTTTTCTGACACTCACGAGTCATGAATGTCAATCAAAACTGGAGCAATAGGAAATATGATTAATAATTCATGTCTACTAGTAGTTTATTCAGTTTATTGATAGTTTTTTGTCAAATGTTTAATATTAATTCCCCCTATCAATCTCCTAGCCACGTTAGTTACATGTTTTATATACTAGTACTATTTTACTGATACCATGTTGTATGTTCATCGTATGCAATTCCCCTCCCCCTTTTTCGTGTTAAAAAAATTCGCTCCTTATTGTGAAAAAAGTTCATATTTTCGTATATAATTTACGTACTGACCTTTCTATGCTGTCGTTCAATTTTGAACTTCTGTTTAACTGATTCTCCACAAGCAACATCAACAGCAGACCAACATCTCTCAAATAGCGCGATGACGATTTGTTCATCTTTTTCTTCATTGGAATGTAAATGATACATATTGAAGTGGAAAGAATTTCCCTAACGCTTTAGGAAGAACGGCAACGCAACCATTTCCTTCTCTAAACAATCCAACATCATTCTTTGAGTTCTCGAGTACTAAAATAGTTTGTAAAACTTTTCAGACCGCAAAAATTCATCGGACATCGCCATTTTGACACTAAAGCCTAGTGTGATATACAAACCAGTATTTGATTGGTCGAATCACTCAACTCGAACTAAAATTTGATTGGACGATCAAAATTAAAAATTTTGACCCCTGACGTGACCTGTAATGCGATGTTGTTAGATCTTACAACGCAGCGACCTATAACAAAAAGGGGGGAGCAAGTGAAAGATTTAATTTTAATTAGATTGAGGAAAAGCATGGGCGGCTCTGTGGGGCATTGAATGTAACGACTAAAAACATAAATAAATGCGTAACAAGAAAGGTAACTCTTGCATTTCTTCCCGGATATTGAAATGCAGATGTATGAGTTAAAGAGTCATTTGTAACCGAATGGGTGAGACATCTAAATTTTTATTTAAAAATCTTTCTTTCATGTGTAACTTTATATATGGGACATAACACAGATAAGGCAAAATTTCACAAAAAATTATGAGTGTTCACGGAAAATGTTTTGAAATTTAACCTTAAAAAATTGTAAGAATAATTTTTCAATTTTCATTTCAATGTTGTGGTCACACTTTACCGCATTACACACTGACGAAAGTGCTTCCGTTAAGATATTGACTGAAAAAAGTTTGCAAAAATGCCCAACTCTAAAACAATAGCAGTGGAAAGCAAAAGTAAATACAAAAGAAAAAAATGGAATTATATTTTCATACTGCCATGTTTCCACATGCCCCGGAAATTTATTCTACATATAGGAGAATAACCCTTGAAGTACGTTTATTTCATGTGGTTTATTTGTGGCAAGCTCAAATATTTTGTTTAATCCGAGGGATCAATAAATGATTATTAAATACGATGTTTTATTGACTGAAGTGCAAGGAATGCAGAATAACGAACTCGACCGGGATTTCAAAAAGTTGGAAACGTTGGCTTCAAGCTTTGACAAGGAAGAGAGTAGCCTATATGGAACAAAATAGGCATTACTTTCTCAAACTGCAGGTATGGCTGTAAAGGATATATTTTATACTTTGCAAGAACGAGCGGGTGAAAATTATAAGCTTGATGAATAAATATGATGTGAAAGAATTTTATTTCGGAATGCCTAACAAATGAAACCCTAGAACAATATATACTCGCCTAAGTCAGCTAACAGAGACTTGTGACTATTGAAGCAATAATTGTATTGATGAACCCATTTATGATCAAGTAATTGATAAATGTCTTAACCACTGGGGGGATATCTTGGTCCGTATATGGTAATACGGATTTGCGGCCCGAAAGGGTCACCTTTTAGCTCTCCAAAATATATAAAAAGGTAGTTTTTTCATTGAAAAATATATCATTTCGTAGTTGTAAATAATTTAAATGAATCCTTGCCTCAATTCTCATCTTAAGTCTATGTAAATCACGATGATTTAAGAAAGTGTTCCATAAACATCACTTGATCATTATGGTAGTGAATGGACTATTTTTGTCAATGGGATTGGCAATAATAAAATATATGAATAGGTCTGATTTAATATTTCAATATATGATTAGGTCCCGTGTTATAACGTCCGAAAATATATGAATAGTGTGGGTTTTTAAATCTCCGTCCGCAGAACTGTAACCAAAAGTATCCCTAGTTATCCCCTTCTGTGGTCTTAACTACCATTTACGTAGAAAGCTACTTAAAAAAGTAGAACTTTTACACTTGCAACATTATGTGAAGTATCTAAAGCATTGAAGACATGAGCAAAAACAAAATAAGTGCTGTTAAACCTACACAGTTGTTGAAAAGCATGAAACAAAGTATGTGCTACAGTTGTGGATATAAAGCTCACATGAAACGATCCTAAGTGTCAAGCTACCGGAAAGAAATGTCCTAATTTAAACAAATTTGTCATTTTGAAAATCGTTATAAAATTAATAACAAACAAAGGAATCAATTAGATGCTACAGAGTTATCCGAATCTGGTAATAAGAATTATACATTAAGTGTGTGTCAGCTTAGTTCGATCATTGACAATATTATTGTCGGTTTAAGAAATGATAATCTAAAGGCTGGTTATTGATTCTGGTTCATCATGCAGTATTAAGGGAAACCCCTATATAGGTGTTTTAAGCGAAACCGTATAAACGTGTCAACGACGTCGAAAAATGTCCCTTATGCATATGGATCAATTGAACCATTTCAAGCAGCATTTACATTTAATATATGTGTGAAAGTAAAGGTCTAGCATTACTTGGTAAAACTAGGTGTACTTTAGTTAGCTCTAACACTACTGGATAAAAATGACTGTAAATACCAGTTGCAGTCGTTTTCCGTCTCTCACTGACTGAGATTGACTGCAAATGACTGCAAAAATGTCTGTAAATGACTGCAAACGTACGTTGTGTCTGACAAATTTTTACTGTAAGAGTCCTTTTATGTCACATGCATTTTTTCCGTTGACGCAGTCAAAATTTGTCTGAGTTTCCGTTGTATCAGTCAAACAATGTCAGTACACAGACATTTTCTGCGTTGTATAAGACAACGCCAGGTAGCTACTACTTTTAATTTATTAACAGCGGTCGATTAATATTTTAAATTTCAATTTATTTTATGAAAGTTAAACAAAAAATCTATATTTGGAAATTATGCGCACGGACACTTTGCGATTACAAATATGATGCAAATAGTAGTTTTATAGATATATCTGTTTAAATATATATATGTTTCTAATAATGAATTATGACACATTGCTGAAAATTTTAGAATTTGTTCTTATAATAATTAACTGACACATCTGTGAAATAAAGATATAACATTCTCCTTTTGTACATTTCTGCACTTATACTTCAGCAAACACGACCAAAGTTAAAAATGTATATGTAATAAAATCGCCAATTTCTTTGATCATGTCTAAAACTGTTAATGGTTTATTTAGTACTTCTACATACATTCAATTTAGTCATTTTAGTCGTTACATTTTCTGGTATTTCAAAAAAAAATATTTAAAAAAACTAATACAGTTTTCTTATCTGCAGCTTCTAATGTTAAAATGGATCTAGTAAATATATAATATTTGTACATTGTCAGCAAATATAAAAATTATTTGAACGAGCATTAGAAACAGGTAGAAATGCGAGGCTCTGTCGAGCATTCCTCGCCTGTTTCGCGACGAGTACACATACACTTTTTCGAATGTTGTTTTTATCCTGCAACCCTAAATTAAATTTACAATAATGGAAAACATAAGGAAAGTATACTTGTAGACGATTTCTGACTTTACATTTTCGGCGCGTATTCTAGTGATAGTCTTAGGTAACAAACAAATTATCGTATTCGTCAACAAGTCGTAAACCAGATTAGCAGTGTGTTTCGCAAAAAGTAGTAAGTGTATAAGTGTAAATACATCGTAAGTGCTGACGTCACAATGCATTTCCCTTTAATCTTCGCACAATTAAGACATAATTTACACTTATGAATTTTTGTGAAATAAAATCTAGAATGCTAAAAAACAAAAAAATAAAATAATAATAATAACAAGCAAGAGAATTACACTACACTCGGGCTTTAAGAATTTCTTGCCAATCGGTATAGTTAACAGGCGAGAATTCAGGCCCTACACCTTAAAAATAAACGAAAAAACAAAACAAAAAACGTACGAAAGAAAGAAAGAGAAAGACAAAAAACCACGTCGAACGTGGAAAGGAAACACGTTTTTTAATTATCTTCTTCTATCATGTCTATTGTGCTATGTTGTAATTAAATTTCCGCCGTATTAAATCGTAAAATCGAACGACTATTAATCCGCGTCTTGTTTAATACGGAAACGAAATAATTACTTTCAAATAATTAAATCTACTTTAAGCAAAGTTGTACACGTTGTTGATACACTTATTTCTACTAAGTTTTTTGCGCTGAAGTCTTTCATGAGTTGGCTGTTATTGATTTGTTGGAAACATGATACGGTTATTTTCTGAAGTAGTTGTTTCACTTTTAACACATTTTTGTCTGTATCATATCTTTTTGTTTTTGATCTTGGGAAGTCACGGATGAACCTGGGAACTCTCTGACCTTTGGCAGTATCCATTAAGTTTTTTTGTTTGTTTGAATGTTGTTTAACACCTCATTGAACAATTTTTCAGCCATACCATGGCGTCCAGTTTGTATTGGAGGAGGAAGCGGAGTACCCCCGTAGTGCTTGACGTATATTTTGATAAATCGGACATATGAAAACAAAATGCATTTCATCCTCTATATCATTTACACAATATTGACAAAATCTCAAATTTCGGTCGCAATTATAGAATCTACCGTTTTAAATTGCGAGTATATGTGGAGATAATCTAAACTTTGTGATATATGCTTTATACGTTGGAGGTATGGATCTACAAAAATATGGCTGTATACAAAATGTAGATACAAGATGCCTATACATATTACATTTACTTGAATTGTTCTCTACAGTTGTAATGTCTTGAATAGCTGTTTCATTAAGTCTTTGCTTGATATTATAAAAATATTGCGCTAATCATTAACAGTCCGAACGAACAAATACATAATAATAAGACATTAAAAATTTTAAGGTTAATTGGAATTAACTGTGACGTCCACTTTCTGACAAATGAAAAGCGTTTTATTTGTAGTGTTGACCTTAAAAACATCAAATTTCAAAATTCGTTTTAAAATAAATAATTTTAAAAATACGTTAATTTGCATATCCACAAAATTTTGCTTACAATAAACATGATAAAAATAAATATTTAGTAAATGGGTTTGAAAATTTTGAAGGCATCATTTATATCAAAAGACAGGTTCTAACGCACAAATCAAGCAGAAAAATGCTTTGCCGATCATAAAATGAAAACAACCAGTGTCTAATTTGATATCTACATGGTACTACCTCCTCGTTGCATCGAAATTGATATTTTGTCCGCAACATAGAGAAGTTCAGTAGTAGAGACA
Organism: Limnoperna fortunei; assembly: GCA_944474755.1. Classification (NCBI taxonomy): domain Eukaryota; kingdom Metazoa; phylum Mollusca; class Bivalvia; order Mytilida; family Modiolidae; genus Limnoperna; species Limnoperna fortunei. Next base: position 16,224,679 of record OX104115.1, on the reverse strand, counting down.
CTTTTGCAGCCACCTACACAAAATCCCTCTTTGATGCTGCAAAAGAGCAAAAAACTAGCATCTGATACGATCAGCATGGGCTTCCGATGTTAGATAAGACTGCAGGGAGATGCAGTTGTAAACAAAATTTCCTCAAAATGTTTACGGATTTGAATCTGCTCATTTCCTTTCTTCTACTTCCATTCACTTTGCAGTGTAAAATTACTAATTTTATCAAGTAAAATTCCCCCATAGCAAGATAAATCAGCCATTGCCATGATAAATTGTGTGCACATGTTCTTTGAATATCCAATTAATCAAGACTTCGTGAACCATGTCTCGTTATTTACCTTACCTGATTGCAATAACACTTCAATTCTGACACTGTATTAATAATGTTTGTAACGATAAAATACGTTTTATTCTGAAAAAATATAAAAAGAGCATTTCTAGCCGATTTGTTGGTTACAAATTGGGCAAGAATCTATATGAAAACATCACCTTACAAAAGATACCGCATTCAACAACACCATAAAAGAATACTACATATCTTAAGATGATGAACAAGGGTGTCAGGAGACTCATAGTCGATAATTCGGCGAATATCAACAATTTTCGACTAACTTTATTGCACGACATATGTAATAGTTGCAGGTTATACAATCTTCGTACATTGTCAGAAAACTTAGAATTTATTTAGGAACAGGAAAAGCATGGGCGGCTCTGTGGGGCATTGAATGTAACGACTAAAAACATATAAATAAATGCGTAACAAGAAAGGTAACTCTTGCATTTCTTCCCGGATATTGAAATGCAGATGTATGAGTTAAAGAGTCATTTGTAACCGAATGGGTGAGACATCTAAATTTTTATTTAAAAATCTTTCTTTCATGTGAAACTTTATATATGGGACATAACACAGATAAGGCAAAATTTCACAAAAAATTATGAGTGTTCACGGAAAATGTTTTGAAATTTAACCTTAAAAAATTGTAAGAATAATTTTTCAATTTTCATTTCAATGTTGTGGTCACACTTTACCGCATTACACACTGAAGAAAGTGCTTCCGTTAAGATATTGACTGAAAAAAGTTTGCAGAAATGCCCAACTCTAAAACAATAGCAGTGGAAAGCAAAAGTAAATACAAAAGAAAAAAATGGAATTATATTTTCATACTGCCATGTTTCCACATGCCCCGGAAATTTATTCTACATATAGGAGAATGACCCTTGAAGTACGTTTATTTCATGTGGTTTATTTGTGGCAAGCTCAAATATTTTGTTTAATCCGAGGGATCAATAAATGATTATTAAATACCATGTTTTATTGACTGAAGTGCAAGGAATGCAGAATAACGAACTCGACCGGGATTTCAAAAAGTTGGAAACGTTGGCTTCAAGCTTTGACAAGGAAGAGAGTAGCCTATATGGAACAAAATAGGCATTACTTTCTCAAACTGCAGGTATGGCTGTAAAGGATATATTTTATACTTTGCAAGAACGAGCGGGTGAAAATTATAAGCTTGATGAATAAATATGATGTGAAAGAATTTTATTTCGGAATGCCTAACAAATGAAACCCTAGAACAATATATACTCGCCTAAGTCAGCTAACAGAGACTTGTGACTATTGAAGCAATAATTGTATTGATGAACCCATTCATGATCAAGTAATTGATAAATGTCTTAACCATATGGTAATACGGATTTGCGGCCCGAAAGGGTCACCTTTTAGCTCTCCAAAATATATAAAAAGGTAGTTTTTTCATTGAAAAATATATCATTTCGTAGTTGTAAATAATTTAAATGAATCCTTGCCTCAATTCTCATCTTAAGTCTATGTAAATCACGATGATTTAACAAAGTGTTCCATTAATATCACTTGATCATTATGGTAGTGAATGGACTATTTTTGTCAATGGGATTGGCAATAATAAAATATATGAATAGGTCTGATTTAATATTTCAATATATGATTAGGTCCCGTGTTATAACGTCCGAAAATATATGAATAGTGTGGGTTTTTAAATCTCCGTCCGCAGAACTGTAACCAAAAGTATCCCTAGTTATCCCCTTCTGTGGTCTTAACTACCATTTAAGTAGAAAGCTACTTAAAAAAGTAGAACTTTTACACTTGCAACATTATGTGAAGTATCTAAAGCATTGAAGACATGAGCAAAAACAAAATAAGTTCTGTTAAACCTACACAGTTGTTGAAAAGCATGAAACCAAGTATGTGCTACAGTTGTGGATATAAAGCTCACATGAAACGATCCTAAGTGTCAAGCTACCGGAAAGAAATGTCCTAATTTAAACAAATTTGTCATTTTGAAAATCGTTATAAAATTAATAACAAATAAAGGAATCAATTAGATGCTACAGAGTTATCCGAATCTGGTAATAAGAATTATACATTAAGTGTGTGTCAGCTTAGTTCGATCATTGACAATATTATTGTCGGTTTAAGAAATGATAATCTAAAGGCTGGTTATTGATTCTGGTTCATCATGCAGTATTAAGGGAAACCCCTATATAGATGTTTTAAGCGAAACCGTATAAACGGGTCAACGACGTGGAAAAATGTCCTTTATGCATATGGATCAATTGAACCATTCCAAGCAGCATTTACATTTAATATATGTGTGAAAGTAAAGGTCTAGCATTACTTGGTAAAACTAGGTGTACTTTAGTAAGCTCTAACACTACTGGATAAAAATGACTGTTAATACCAGTTGCAGTCGTTTTCCGTCTCTCACTGACTGAGATTGACTGCAAATGACTGCAAAAATGTCTGTAAATGACTGCAAACGTACGTTGTGTTTGACAAATTTTTACTGTAAGAGTCCTTTTATGTCACATGCATTTTTTCCGTTGACGCAGTCAAAATTTGTCTGAGTTTCCGTTGTATCAGTCAAACAATGTCAGTACACAGACATTTTCTGCGTTGTATAAGACAACGCCAGGTAGCTACTACTTTTAATTTATTAACAGCGGTCGATTAATATTTTAAATTTCAATTTATTTTATGAAAGTTAAACAAAAAATCTATATTTGGAAATTATGCCCACGCACACTTTACGATTACAAATATGATGCAAATAGTAGTTTTATAGATATATCTGTTTAAATATATATATGTTTCTAATAATGAATTAGGACACATTGCTGAAAATTTTAGAATTTGTTCTTATAATAATTAACTGACACATCTGTGAAATAAAGATATAACATTCTCCTTTTGTACATTTCTGCAATTATACTTCAGCAAACACGACCAAAGTTAAAAATGTATATGTAATAAAATCGCCAATTTCTTTGATCATGTCTAAAACTGTTAATGGTTTATTTAGTACTTCTACATACATTCAATTTAGTCATTTTAGTCGTAACATTTTCTGGTATTTCAAAAAAAAATATTTAAAAAAACTAATACAGTTTTCTTATCTGCAGCTTCTAATGTTTAAATGGATCTAGTAAATATATAATATTTGTACATTGTCAGCAAATATAAAAATTATTTGAACGAGCATTAGAAACAGGCTGGTTATTGATTCTGTCGAGCATTTCTCGCCTGTTTCGCGACGAGTACACATACACTTTTTCGAATGTTGTTTTTATCCTGCAACCCTAAATTAAAATTTACAATAATGGAAAACATAAGGAAAGTATACTTGTAGACGATTTCTGACTTAACATTTTCGGCGCGTATTCTAGTGATAGTCTTAGGTAACAAACAAATTATCGTATTCGTCAACAAGTCGTAAACCAGATTTGCAGTGTGTTTCGCAAAAAGTAGTAAGTGTATAAGTGTAAATACATCGTAAGTGCTGACGTCACAATGCATTTCCCTTTAATCTTCGCACAATTAAGACATATTTTACACTTATGAATTTTTGTGAAATAAAATCCAGAATGCTAAAAAACAAAAAAATAAAATAATAATAATAACAAGCAAGAGAATTACACTACACTCGGACTTTAAGAATTTCTTGCCAATCGGTATAGTTAACAGGCGAGGATTCAGGCCCTACACCTTAAAAATAAACGAAAAAACAAAACAAAAAACGTACGAAAGAAAGAAAGAGAAAGACAAAAAACCACGTCGAACGTGGAAAGGAAACACGTTTTTTTATTATCTTCTTCTATCATGTCTATTGTGCTATGTTGTAATTAAATTTCCGCCGTATTAAATCGTAAAATCGAACGACTATTAATCCGCGTCTTGTTTAATACGGAAACGAAATAATTACTTTCAAATAATTAAATCTACTTTAAGCAAAGTTGTACACGTTGTTGATACACTTATTTCTACTAAATTTTTTCCGCTGAAGTCTTTCATGAGTTGGCTGTTATTGATTTGTTGGAAACATGATACGGTTATTTTCTGAAGTAGTTTTTTCACTTTTAACACATTTTTGTCTGTATCATATCTTTTTGTTTTTGATCTTGGGAGGTAACGGATGAACCTGGAAACTCTCTGACCTTTGGCAGTATCCATTAAGTGTTATTGTTTGTTTGAATGTTGTTTAACGCCTCATTTAACAATTTTTCAGCCATATCATGGCGTCCAGTTTGTATTGGAGGAGGAAGCGGAGTACCCCCGTAGTGCTTGACGTATATTTTGATAAATCGGACATATGAAAACAAAATGCATTTCATCCTCTATATCATTTACACAATATTGACAAAATCTCAAATTTCGGTCGCAATTATAGAATCTACCGTTTTAAATTGCTAGTCTATGTGGAGATAATCTAAACTTTGTGATATATGCTTTATACGTTGGAGGTATGGATCTACAAAAATATGGCTGTATACAAAATGTAGATACAAGATGCCTATACATATTACATTTACTTGAATTGTTCTCTACAGTTGTAATGTCTTGAATAGCTGTATCTTTAAGTCTTTGCTTGATATTATAAAAATATTTCATGCATAAGCCTTAAATCGTTTAAATCAAGTGTGTATAGTTCATTTCGAACACAATTAGCCCAATTACTTAAGTCATTTGGATATTTTAAAGCTTGTTCATAAAGATACACATAGCAGTTTTTCAAAATACAATTATCACTATTTAGTAACTTCAGCCAGTATCTGAAGATACGTAACTTGCGGTATACAATCAGTGGATATCGTCCAAGTTCGAAATATACCATGGCATTTGTTGTGCTAGTGTTAACATTTAATATCCTCTTACAAAAGTCTAAATTATTCTTTCTATGTCTTGCGCTTTGTGGAATCCCCAAACTTCACACCCATAACAAAGCACACTATTAACATAAGTATCAAATAGATTTAATAAAGTCCAATAATTAAAAGAATAAGATTTATCCTTTCTCATCAATGCAAACATACATTGTCTGCATTGATCTTCAAACTTTTTCTGTGTAGTACTAAACTTTCCTTTGAAAATTAAGACAACACCAAGATACTTAAATTGATGAACAATATCTATCTCCATATTATTAAAATATCAGTTTTCATCATCTCTTCCATTTATCAGTATACCTTTTAGTGTATCTAACATATGTTGCATATTATCAATAGACTCACCATGTCATCTGCATACATTAGCAGGAAAAGACTTAGTTCTCTTAATTTAACATCTTTACAATTATTACTTATAAAATCCATTTCATATTAATCATGCCGTATTTTTAATAATATACTTTCTACGATAGAAAAACGATTTTGGTTTAACCATAAACGAACGATATACGCACGATGTACGAACGATAACATCGTTTACTTATGTTAGAACGCAAATTTGCTAATAATACCGTATACCATTTGTGAAACGTATTTTGCAAATGGGGCGATTTGTTTTTTTGTTTTTATTAAACCATGCAGTTTACATGTCTCTGGTGTTGCCTTAAATTTCCGTTTTCTTTTTACGGACACAACGAAACTTACAAACACCATATATTTCTATATATACTATAATTGCGACTGCTTTCTGAACATATCAAATAGTTTTCCGAAATAAATGTTACTTTACACTAACATTAAGCCACTGACCATAAAAACTACAGCATCGGGCTTAAACAAACAATAATAGGCAATAACAGTAAGTCACAGACTAAAAACCTATAGCTTCCGACCTAAAACGGACACAAACAGACAGTTCCAGTAAGTCAAACACCTTAACAATGAGAACTTCTGGCCTAAAACGGACACTAAGAAGACAGTTACAGTAAGCCACACACAAAATGGGGCATCCGGCATAAAACCGACACAAACAGACCGTAACAAAAAGCCACTGACCATAAAAGCTTTAACATTCGGCCTGAAACAGACGCTAATAGACAGTTACAGTAAGCCACAGACCATAAAGATTACAGCATCAGGCCTAAAGCAGACGCTAATAGACAGTAACAGGTTCAAGTCACATTGCGGGTAGGGTGCACTCGACTTCAATCTTAATTGACAAGGATTGCCAGTTTTCCTAGCGAAGGTCGGAGCAGTAACAGCAAGTAACAGACAATAATAACGACAACATCTGGTCTAAAAGAGACGCTAATAGACAGTAATAGTAGACCATAAAAACTACACCATCCGGCCTAAAACAGACACAAACACACAGTAACAGTAAGCCAAAGACCATAACAAAGACAACATCCGGTGTAAAAGATTCGCAAACAGACAGTTACAGTAAGTAACAAACCATACAAACTACTGCATCTAGCCTAAAACGGACGCTATTAGAAAACAGAAAAACAGTAAAAGGTTTTTGTTACATTGCGGGTAGGGTGCACCCTACTCCAATCTTAATTGACAAGGATTGCCAGTTTTTCTAGCGAAGGTGGGCGGTTTTCTCGGAGTATTCCGGCTTCCTCTACCAATAAAAACTGGATGCCATTATATAGCTGAAACATTGCTGAAAGCGGCATTAAACACAATTTAACCAAACAGTAACAGTAAGCCACAAGCCATAAACTACAACATCTGGCATAAAACAGATGCAACCTACGGTAACACTAACCAACAGACAATACAAATTACAGCATATGGCCTAAAACAGACAAAAGCAGACCGCAACAGCAAGCCACAACTGGCCGGAAGACTACAGCATCCGACCTACAACAGTAAGTTAAACTGTCCAAATATTAATTTAAAGAAAAACTTGTTGTCTAATATAACATTTTAATAGGAGTTAAATCAATAAATCTATAAAATAAAATGTGTTTTCAGAAATCTCAGACACACATCGTGAACACTAATTCTCTAGTATAGAAAATTGAAGAACAAATTCAGGTTCTTTATCTCAGCATTATAATTTCACTGCTTTGTGTGCGTTGAACATTAAAATTCTTCTTACCAGCCATATATGTCTTTACTCTGTTACTCAGTGACAGTTATTCTGTTTGGAGCAAATTTAGCTTTGCGATGAAATATATTATAATTATTATAAAGTCTAATTTAATTAAGTTCTTATTTAAATCCGAAACAAGGATTTTAAATGGAAAGGATGTCATTACGGCTTATGTTTGCTATTTATTTTTATACTTTACGAACGGCGTATGAGTTAAAGATTGGTTTATTATAATTAGTTTTTATAGAGGTTACAGAATACAATATATTTACACAAAAATAATAATGTCAAGATTGTTGATATTGAAATTTTCGTTGTATTCATATTTTTCTTTTGCCTAATACCATATGCTGATACTTACATTAACGAAGATTTTTTCTGTATAATATCACGTATTCTTAACATAGGTGAACATTGAACTCGTTTCAAAGTGACGTCTTCTTTTTTGTCGTCTTTCTTTTAAACAAACCATATATACATGTATCCCCTGTGGGTATATTCCACAAAGGCTTCAACTTCCCCATCGTCAACTTTCTTCTTGTAGAGCAGTACTTTAACTGCTTCAGCGAATTGACTTTACTTAACGTTTTGCAACTGATATATTACTCCAAACCCTGTGGGGGAACTGCAAACTGCAAACCACAAGTAGCTGGTTTTTTTTAAAAAAAAAATATGGTAGGCATCATGTAATTGTAAACAAATATGCGATATGTCTCCCAAATGAGTTTTTGTTGTATCTTTCTTCACTGTGAATTAACTGCCAGTGACAAGACGGTTTGTTGCAACAGGCAGGAACTGCTTTCTCGTCCGAAGCACCAACGAAATCAACAGTTGTCTCTGCTTAATGTATATACAATCAGACATTGAATGACAGAGATGGCGTTCATTGTACTCTTACTGGTATGAATACGAACTGATAATCATCAGAATACAGTATTTTCTTCACTCCATTTCAGCAGTCTTGTATGTATAAGGGATATGAACTTTTACTTATCTGTAATATTAAAGAAGTTCCAAAAAAGTCCCATCATTGGTCAACGTGTCCGCGATACACGCTGTATAGCATTATAACAGATTTGACCTATATTTCTGGAATATTACGAGTACCTAAAATGTTATCAAAGAGCTTACACAAAACTGGAATCATTACGTGTGACACAGCATTCTAAAACCGGGTTGTACACTTTGAAATATAAGGAATGCGGAACCCGATATCAATCAAAAGAAAATAAAATGTTTCAATTAAATCATTTGATTTATTTCTGTCCTAAAAAGTGTTGTTTCTTGTTTGTGTGTGTGTGTGGTTTTTTTTGGCGTAATACCGTTGATAGTCAAATATTCAATGTTCCAAAAATAAGATACTGTTAACGTAATAAATGAAGTAGATACGATATTGTCTGAAATGCCAGTAATTCATCAAAACGCTGTGATAACTTGTGACTAAGATATTTGTGAAAACGCCATAACTCGCAGACAGTAAAACATACATTTCAGAAAACAGCATAACCACAGAAACTAATTCCGACATTTAAATTTTGTGACATTCATATTTCAATGTTGAGAGCAATTAAAAATAAAGCGAGTGTATCTCTTAATTTTGTGCGACGTTTCGTTTGCGGTTATATTTTTGTTTACTTCGGACATTAATTGAACCAAAATAGATTACCTTATATAAAATTTTAATAGTAATTACACATATAACGTAGTAGCTTAAGTACATTCAGGTTAATCAGGTTAACACATTCTTTATTTGTAAACTATAGCCCTGTAAAAATTAATATGAAGAAGTGATATATTTCGAACTAATTCATGAAATTATTTCAGAAAATTGTTTTTCTCTGGGGGAGATTTCACCACATAAGCTTTCACAAATTGACCTTATATGAAATCAAAACATTAGGAAAATATGAACTAGTCAGTTAAATCAATACAGGTTCATCTTAGCATATTCTTATTTTTAAACTATAACCGCGTAAAAAATTTTTATATGAAGACGTGGTTCGTTTCGAACTTAATTCTGAAATAATTTCTACGGATTTAATGTTATAATATAAGCGTGAGGTTGATAAAACTGTCATCTACCTCTGTCGAATATGTACATTTCTTCATTATCCAAGACTAACAGATAAAACACATCCTCTTATCATTTACATAATATAGAATTGTCGCAAGGACACGGTAAATTTGCTGTAATCGAGGTCATAACTGTTTTAGGTATTTTTTGACTGTTAATACCTATTGATTTTCATAAGATCCTTTAATTTGAACTGTCACGCACGTTTTTTTTAAACAGCCAATGTCAACACATGAGATTTGAAGGAAATTTAATATTTCATATAACTAGAGCAAAGCAAGGGTTAACTTTCTAAATATATACTTGTTCGAATTCTGGACATAATTGAAATATTGCTAGGGACGTTGTTATAAACTTTTTTTTTAATTAATTCATTATTTAAGGACTTCAGTGTCGTAGTAATTGCAATCTTATTAAATACACTGAATCGGGTTTTTACTTTGACTTGACCGGTTGTCTGACACTCTGCTAATTTGCTCTATGGTCCATGTCTGCCCAATATATTGGGTCGAGTCTAATATATATTGGTCATTTGAGGACCCATGCAGTATGTATAATTTTTTTTTTGAATTTAAAGTATAAAAATCAAATTATGAAGCTGTACTAAAAATACAAAATATGGTCACAATTGTTGTGTCTGTAAATGCGACTTACTTTTAAACAATATACATCGATACAATATAAGCAGAAACCAGTTTTTGAGGTTATAAGATAAAGCAAACTTTACAAAGAGAGAAAACATGGACTAGCGTAGCTGACCTGGAGATTCAAGCGTCTTATGAATTTACAGGTTATTAACATGGTGGGTTTTCATCAGCTTCATAAAGTAAATACTGTCTGGGCAGGTGTAGTATTTAGTTTCTAAAATTTGCTTTTTTCTTTATTCAGAGATTCACAAATGAAAACTTAATGGAACTCGTCACATACCATACATCCACAGAATGAAACAAAAAATTGCCTATTTAGATAAAAGCTATACACATACAATCTAATGGAACTCCTGATATCCCTGTTTACAACCAAAGCGGACAGGCTAAGAATGTTAGGGAAAATATCTCTAAACATCGATAACTTATTTAAATGTGTGCGTACTCGATTTTTTATTTACTTTGATAAAATAATTAAATTCTTGTTTTTGTGCGTCTTTGCTCAAATTAAACCTAAATGGTTTACATGTAGTTGTAGTCCCTGTAACGTTTAAGTTGACGAAACGCACGATGCACGAAAAGATATACGACGGAAACGGTGAGACCTTATAACGTTTATCGTTCTGATAGATTGTCTCCTCAGTCGTGTCGTAGTGTGCAACGTTTCGTTTATCGAATGGTAGATCGTATTATGTATCGTTTCTCACACCGTTAAAGCGTGGTTTAATGGTTATCATTTCTTACGTATAAATTGGTTTAATTTTTCTTATTTTACGTCAGTACTGAAGACATTATCAGATTAATAATAATTTAATAATTTAAAGTTACTCGACTGATAACGGAACACGAATCATTTGCGTAAATTTATGCATTCATATATAATGCTATGTATTTTTTATTAAACAAAATTGATCAATACGACTGTTGGAGCTTCTATTTTAAATACTAAAAAAGGTATGCGTAAACCTTTTCTAAATTTTTACATAATAATGTGTTTACAGTCATGTGGTTGACAAAAGTCGAACAATCATGTCAACATATTTCACATGCATATGCGCCTAATATATAATACATTTTCAAACTATAGAAAGTAAATAAGAGCAGGAAATGTAAGCTTAGCTTTTCTAAAAAGCTAACAGTCTCTTAGCTGCTTTTCAAATTTATTTAAGTACTTGATTTTTCGTAATTTATATGTAGCATAGGTAAACAATGTACATTTTAAGCATATTGTTTACGCTAAACTATTATCCAAGGGTGCTTGAGAGATTTAAATGCATGTCGTCACTTCCCACGTGCTTTTTAAAAAATAATTAAACAAACATTGACTCCCTGAACAAATGTTCAAAATGAGTGGTAAAAATATGTTTTTGTTTATATTTGCATCAATATCAGAACGAAAACAAAGATATAGAAAATATCTTTTTTTTCTAAACAGTTTTAAAAAGTGGGAAGATTTTGGTACAATATTTTACCTTTTAATTGTTTACTGAACAATGCATTGAACAAAATAGAATTTAATATGTGGAACGTAACATAACTTCACTAAAATACTGATTACAACCCCGATTCATCCTAAGAATATATCGAAATTTCAGTACACAGGCTAGTGAAATCCTGACTTAAACCAATGAAATGACAAAACTATTGTATATTTAGTAAACCACCCAAGTAACAGAGTTTAGTTTAAACATATTTTATTTGCTCAAATATGCAAATAGGATAAGACACAAGTTAAACAAACTTATGAAGTCTTCTCCAAATATACAATATATTACAATAAGAACGTTCGTGGAGCATGCATACAATTGAATATAATTTATAGTTTATCATATGTGTAAAGTAAAATATGTACAAAGAGAAAGACAGAAGTTATAAGGAAAGCAAAAATTTTAAAGATATTAGAAAAAATAAAGAATAAGGATGATGTGATGATATGTGCGATTCAAAAACCTATTGTTTAATGCATTAAACAATATGGAATCTTTCTGACATATGATATATTCAAGTAACAGAAAGTCATTTACTCCGAAGACTAATAGGTTCTTCCATACGTTTTTGGAAAAGACCGGTTGATCTTTCACTAGTGATAGAGTGATAGCGCAGCAAAACGAGCCAAAAGACATACAAATTTCTATCACGAGTGAAAATCACACGGGCTTTACTAAAAGCGCATGAAAGTGCCTATGCCGGAAACAAGAACGTCAAACAAAAACGTTGTTATGCGTCCATAACAACATTCTTGTTTCTGGCGTTTTGATTAGATGACGCAGCAAGTACAGATGTGTGCGCGTGAGCTCATCCGTACTGGGTCATCTGTACCAGAAATCGGCCATTTACGGAAGAATGGTCATCAGTTGATTATGTATAACGTCTCCCATTGGAGACGGTAATTACTATCATTAAACAATAGGTGTCCAAACATTACATTAGCCTATTTTAAGCTGAGGGTAAATTGATTAACCAGGAATCTTAGTTCCCTATCAATAAATGTGTACTTTGCCTGTAAATTAAAATATGTATAACGTCCACAATAAAGTATCAATCAATCAATCAATCAATCAATCAAACAAATACTCATGCAATCAGCTATAATAGAATATAACTTGTTAACTAAATTGATCAATACTGATTCCTCTATTTGAAATTTCTAAAGAAATTACTTTTGCGTTTACTAAATTTTTACGAAAATTCCCTTTTATCATGATACCGTTGCAAACGCTGAATAAGGTGAATAAGTTATAGAATTCGTTTCAAGGACACATTATTTCTATTAAAAGCAAAAGCAGAAAACTGTTTTTTGATTTTTGTTTTCTTTTTCTGTTTGTATGTATTTTTTCTTTGTTTTACAGCACTAATATTCCACCATGAAATTTTAGTCACTGTATTATTGTAAAATAAAATTCATTTTTGTTTTCTTATCGTCATCTACTAATTGTGTGTATGTATATGGTATGGAATGAGTGTGCATCGACGCGTAAGTACCAATTGTAAACCATGACACATTTTGTTAAATAAAAGGAAATTTTTCGCAGTCATCCAAAAAAAGGATTTAGAATCTTCAACTTTATAATGTAAATTTTAGGTATGAATCTAAAGAAAGTGTAGTAACAAAACAAAACGCCACATCCTCCCTGTCGTATATATATCGATAATCGGTATGTGGAGAGTTTTTGTTTCATTTGTCAGAGTATACTTACTTGCTTTAAATCTTTACAGAGGACGACAGAAAGCATCGCCGATTCTTGACAAGTAACTGACAAACTTGAATTTGAATCGAGTGCACCATTTGTTTTCACCATACAAAATAAGGCACGAAATAGTGCCTCATCATTTATGACAAAGAGAACTAAGTTTCAAAAACATTTCGACTACTTAACCACCATTTAAAAAATAACAGTAATGAGTCAAAAGAGAAGAACATATACATGAACAGATGTACTGATCGTAATTACCTCCGAATCAACAAAATGCAAGTAACATTTCGGAATTCCAATCAACACAATGTCTTTTATCAGTGTAACGCCATCTCGTAAAATTCGAATTGTTTTCATTAAAGTCTACCATGAGTTAAAGTTTTTGATTATTGGAAAAATGAATTATTTTCTTGTTAAGTTAGTCACCATTCTCAGCAATTGTTCAGTCCAATTATAAATAGAGAAGGAGGCCGAATAACACGGTTAAAGCCTCTTCCCCAACAAACTTTTTAGCGAGAAAAGAGAGATGAAGTCGAGCAAAACTTTCTAGCCATTTCAGTCACAATTACTAGGGCGCATCGGTGGCCGTATGATTACGGTAATTTGTCTATTAATCACGTGGTCTGTCAACACTGAGATTGCAGGTTTGTTTAAGTCTAACTCCGGCCAGGGTTCGCTAGACTCCAACTTAATTGACAAGGATTACAAGTTTTCTTACCGAAGTTCGGTGGATTTCTCCGGGTACTCCTTTTTCTCCCCAATAAATACTGGACGGCATGATATAGCTGAAAAATTGCTGAAACGCCATTAAAAATTCAAAGAAACACACTAATTAGGCCCAATAACACTATTTTAAATATAAATTCAATTTTTTATAAATGCACATTATTTGTATATTTTCTTCGCGTTACTATGGCTCTGTACATCAATAAGACCTTATAAAGTTCGTTTAAAATACGAAAAAAAAGTAATTGTATTGTAGTGATTGTTTTTAAGGAATAAAATGTGTTCTCTATTTTTCGTATTCGACAGGTTTGAAAATGTGTCTTTTATTTATTTATTTATTTATTTATTTATTTATTTATTTCTTTATTTATTTATTTACTTATTTATTTATTTATTTATTTATTTATTTATTTATTTTGTTTATTTATTTATTTATTTATTTATTTATTTAGTTATTTATTTATTTATTTATTTGTTTGGAATTTTGTATCAACGCTACAGGAACTTTTCGTCTATGATTCATTAAGTATGCATAAACTTTTTCCCTTGTTTATTTAATTATTCCAACGTAAATTTTAATACTTTCCCTTTAAAATATTGAAATAGTCAGAATAAACCATTTCAAATAACGTTTGATAAACTGCAAAATTAAATAACACCTTTCTGCGACAAGAATAATAACTGTACATTAATAGTTTTAATTAGGTTTATTCTGGCTATTCCAACATTTGCAGTTATTAAACGTTGTACATGTACAAAACAATGAACATGTACGCTAACACAAAGAAAAAACCCTAAGTTGAACGATAAAGTAAACGATAAACCGAATGATGTACGCTAACACAAACGGATAACCATAAGTTGAACGATAACGTAAACGATAAACCATATGATGTAAGCTAACACAAACGAATAACCATAAGTTGAACGATAACGTAAACGATAAACCGAATGATGTACGCTAACACAAACGGATAACTAAAGTTGAACGATAACGTAAACGATAAACCATATGATGTACGCTAACACAAACGGATAACCATAAGTTGAACGATAACGTAAACGATAAACCATATGATGTTCGCTAACACAAACGGATAACCATAAGTTGAACGATAACGTAAACGATAAACCATATGATGTACGCTAACACAAACGGATAACCATAAGTTGAACGATAAAATAAACGATAAACCATATGATGTACGCTAACACAAACGGATAACCATACGAAAATTCCCTTTTATTATGATACCGTTGCAAACGCTGAATATGGTGAATAAGTTATAGCATTCGTTTCATGGACACATTATTTCTATTAAAAGCAAAAGCAGAAAACTGTTTTTTGATTTTTGTTTTCTTTTTCTGTTTGTATGTATTTTTTCTTTGTTTTACAGCACTAATATTCCACCATGAAATTTTAGTCACTGTATTATTGTAAAATAAAATTCATTTTTGTTTTCTTATCGTCATCTACTAATTGTGTGTATGTATATGGTATGGAATGAGTGTGCATCGACGCGTAAGTACCAATTGTAAACCATGACACATTTTGTTAAGTAAAAGGAAATTTTTCGCAGTCATCCAAAAAAAGGATTTAGAATCTTCAACTTTATAATGTAAATTGTAGGTATGAATCTAAAGAAAGTGTAGTAACAAAACAAAACGCCACATTCTCCCTGTCGTATATATATCGATAATCGGTATGTGGAGAGTTTTTGTTTCATTTGTCAGAGTATACTTACTTGCTTTAAATCTTTACAGAGGACGACAGAAAGCATCGCCGATTCTTGACAAGTAACTGACAAACTTGAATTTGAATCGAGTGCACCATTTGTTTTCACCATACAAAATAAGGCACGAAATAGTGCCTCATCATTTATGACAAAGAGAACTAAGTTTCAAAAACATTTCGACTACTTAACCACCATTTAAAAAATAACAGTAATGAGTCAAAAGAGAAGAACATATACATGAACAGATGTACTGATCGTAATTACCTCCGAATCAACAAAATGCAAGTAACATTTCGGAATTCCAATCAACACAATGTCTTTTATCAGTGTAACGCCATCTCGTAAAATTTGAATTGTTTTCATTAAAGTCTACCATGAGTTAAAGTTTTTGATTATTGGAAAAATGAATTATTTTCTTGTTAAGTTAGTCACCATTCTCAGCAATTGTTCAGTCCAATTATAAATAGAGAAGGAGGCCGAATAACACGGTTAAAGCCTCTTCCCCAACAAACTTTATAGCGAGAAAAGAGAGATGAAGTCGAGCAAAACTTTCTAGCCATTTCAGTCACAATTACTAGGGCGCATCGGTGGCCGTATGATTACGGTAATTTGTCTATTAATCACGTGGTCTGTCAACACTGAGATTGCAGGTTTGTTTAAGTCTAACTCCGGCCAGGGTTCGCTAGACTCCAACTTAATTGACAAGGATTACAAGTTTTCTTACCGAAGTTCGGTGGATTTCTCCGGGTACTCCTTTTTCTCCCCAATAAATACTGGACGGCATGATATAGCTGAAAAATTGCTGAAACGCCATTAAAAATTCAAAGAAACACACTAATTAGGCCCAATAACACTATTTTAAATATAAATTCAATTTTTTATAAATGCACATTATTTGTATATTTTCTTCGCGTTACTATGGCTCTGTACATCAATAAGACCTGATAAAGTTCGTTTAAAATACGAAAAAAAGTAATTGTATTGTAGTGATTGTTTTTAAGGAATAAAATGTGTTCTCTATTTTTCGTATTCGACAGGTTTGAAAATGTTTCTTTTATTTATTTATTTATTTATTTATTTATTTATTTATTTATTTATTTACTTTTTTATTTATTTATAATTATTTATTTATTTATTTATTTATTTATTTATTTATTTGTTTGGAATTTCGATCAATGATTCATTAAGTATGCATAAACTTTTTCCCTTGTTTATTTAAGTATTCCAACGTAAATTTTAATATTTTCCCTTTAAAATATTGAAATAGTCAGAATAAACCATTTCGAATAACGTTTGATAAACTGCAAAATTGAATAACACCTTTCTGCGACAAGGATAATAACTGTACATTAATAGTTTTAATTAGGTTTATTCTGGCTATTCCAACATTTGCAGTTATTAAACGTTGTACATGTACAAAACAATGAACATGTACGCTAACACAAAGAAAAAACCCTAAGTTGAACGATAAAGTAAACGATAAACCGAATGATTTACGCTAACACAAACGGATAACCATAAGTTGAACGATAAAATAAACGATAAACCATATGATGTACGCTAACACAAACGGATAACCATAAGTTGAACGATAACGTAAACGATAAACCATATGGTGTACGCTAACACAAAAGGAAACCATTTGATGAACCATAATATAAACGATAAATCATATAATGTACGCTAACACAAACGGATAACCATAAGTTGAACGATAACGTAAACGATAAACCGAATGATGTACGCTAACACAAACGGATAACCATAAGTTGAACGATAAAATAAACGATAAACCATATGATGTACGCTAACACAAACGGATAACCATACGAAAATTCCCTTTTATTATGATACCGTTGCAAACGCTGAATATGGTGAATAAGTTATA
Organism: Limnoperna fortunei; assembly: GCA_944474755.1. Taxonomy (NCBI): domain Eukaryota; kingdom Metazoa; phylum Mollusca; class Bivalvia; order Mytilida; family Modiolidae; genus Limnoperna; species Limnoperna fortunei. Next base: position 16,207,120 of record OX104115.1, on the reverse strand, counting down.
GCATTCGTTTCATGGACACATTATTTCTATTAAAAGCAAAAGCAGAAAACTGTTTTTTGATTTTTGTTTTCTTTTTCTGTTTGTATGTATTTTTTCTTTGTTTTACAGCACTAATATTCCACCATGAAATTTTAGTCACTGTATTATTGTAAAATAAAATTCATTTTTGTTTTCTTATCGTCATCTACTAATTGTGTGTATGTATATGGTATGGAATGAGTGTGCATCGACGCGTAAGTACCAATTGTAAACCATGACACATTTTGTTAAGTAAAAGGAAATTTTTCGCAGTCATCCAAAAAAAGGATTTAGAATCTTCAACTTTATAATGTAAATTGTAGGTATGAATCTAAAGAAAGTGTAGTAACAAAACAAAACGCCACATCCTCCCTGTCGTATATATATCGATAATCGGTATGTGGAGAGTTTTTGTTTCATTTGTCAGAGTATACTTACTTGCTTTAAATCTTTACAGAGGACGACAGAAAGCATCGCCGATTCTTGACAAGTAACTGACAAACTTGAATTTGAATCGAGTGCACCATTTGTTTTCACCATACAAAATAAGGCACGAAATAGTGCCTCATCATTTATGACAAAGAGAACTAAGTTTCAAAAATATTTCGACTACTTAACCACCATTTAAAAAATAACAGTAATGAGTCAAAAGAGAAGAACATATACATGAACAGATGTACTGATCGTAATTACCTCCGAATCAACAAAATGCAAGTAACATTTCGGAATTCCAATCAACACAATGTCTTTTATCAGTGTAACGCCATCTCGTAAAATTCGAATTGTTTTCATTAAAGTCTACCATGAGTTAAAGTTTTTGATTATTGGAAAAATGAATTATTTTCTTGTTAAGTTAGTCGCCATTCTCAGCAATTGTTCAGTCCAATTATAAATAGAGAAGGAGGCCGAATAACACGGTTAAAGCCTCTTCCCCAACAAACTTTTTAGCGAGAAAAGAGAGATGAAGTCGAGCAAAACTTTCTAGCCATTTCAGTCACAATTACTAGGGCGCATCGGTGGCCGTATGATTACGGTAATTTGTCTATTAATCACGTGGTCTGTCAACACTGAGATTGCAGGTTTGTTTAAGTCTAACTCCGGCCAGGGTTCGCTAGACTCCAACTTAATTGACAAGGATTACAAGTTTTCCTACCGAAGTTCGGTGGATTTCTCCGGGTACTCCTTTTTCTCCCCAATAAATACTGGACGGCATGATATAGCTGAAAAATTGCTGAAACGCCATTAAAAATTCAAAGAAACACACTAATTAGGCCCAATAACACTATTTTCAATATAAATTCAATTTTTTATAAATGCACATTATTTGTATATTTTCTTCGCGTTACTATGGCTCTGTACATCAATAAGACCTTATAAAGTTCGTTTAAAATACGAAAAAAAGTAATTGTATTGTAGTGATTGTTTTTAAGGAATAAAATGTGTTCTCTATTTTTCGTATTCGACAGGTTTGAAAATGTTTCTTTTATTTATTTATTTATTTATTTATTTATTTATTTATTTACTTATTTATTTATTTATTTATTTATTTATTTATTTATTTATTTTATTTATTTATTTATTTATTTATTTATTTATTTATTTATTTGTTTGGAATTTTGTATCAACGCTACAGGAACTTTTCGTCTATGATTCATTAAGTATGCATAAACTTTTTCCCTTGTTTATTTAAGTATTCCAACGTAAATTTTAATATTTTCCCTTTAAAATATTGAAATAGTCAGAATAAACCATTTCGAATAACGTTTGATTAACTGCAAAATTAAATAACACCTTTCTGCGACAAGAATAATAACTGTACATTAATAGTTTTAATTAGGTTTATTCTGGCTATTCCAACATTTGCAGTTATTAAACGTTGTACATGTACAAAACAATGAACATGTACGCTAACACAAAGAAAAAACCCTAAGTTGAACGATAAAGTAAACGATAAACCGAATGATGTACGCTAACACAAACGGATAACCATAAGTTGAACGATAACGTAAACGATAAACCATATGATGTAAGCTAACACAAACGAATAACCATAAGTTGAACGATAACGTAAACGATAAACCGAATGATGTACGCTAACACAAACGGATAACTAAAGTTGAACGATAACGTAAACGATAAACCATATGATGTACGCTAACACAAACGGATAACCATAAGTTGAACGATAACGTAAACGATAAACCATATGATGTTCGCTAACACAAACGGATAACCATAAGTTGAACGATAACGTAAACGATAAACCATATGATGTACGCTAACACAAACGGATAACCATAAGTTGAACGATAAAATAAACGATAAACCATATGATGTACGCTAACACAAACGGATAACCATACGAAAATTCCCTTTTATTATGATACCGTTGCAAACGCTGAATATGGTGAATAAGTTATAGCATTCGTTTCATGGACACATTATTTCTATTAAAAGCAAAAGCAGAAAACTGTTTTTTGATTTTTGTTTTCTTTTTCTGTTTGTATGTATTTTTTTTTTGTTTTACAGCACTAATATTCCACCATGAAATTTTAGTCACTGTATTATTGTAAAATAAAATTCATTTTTGTTTTCTTATCGTCATCTACTAATTGTGTGTATGTATATGGTATGGAATGAGTGTGCATCGACGCGTAAGTACCAATTGTAAACCATGACACATTTTGTTAAGTAAAAGGAAATTTTTCGCAGTCATCCAAAAAAAGGATTTAGAATCTTCAACTTTATAATGTAAATTTTAGGTATGAATCTAAAGAAAGTGTAGTAACAAAACAAAACGCCACATTCTCCCTGTCGTATATATATCGATAATCGGTATGTGGAGAGTTTTTGTTTCATTTGTCAGAGTATACTTACTTGCTTTAAATCTTTACAGAGGACGACAGAAAGCATCGCCGATTCTTGACAAGTAACTGACAAACTTGAATTTGAATCGAGTGCACCATTTGTTTTCACCATACAAAATAAGGCACGAAATAGTGCCTCATCATTTATGACAAAGAGAACTAAGTTTCAAAAACATTTCGACTACTTAACCACCATTTAAAAAATAACAGTAATGAGTCAAAAGAGAAGAACATATACATGAACAGATGTACTGATCGTAATTACCTCCGAATCAACAAAATGCAAGTAACATTTCGGAATTCCAATCAACACAATGTCTTTTATCAGTGTAACGCCATCTCGTAAAATTTGAATTGTTTTCATTAAAGTCTACCATGAGTTAAAGTTTTTGATTATTGGAAAAATGAATTATTTTCTTGTTAAGTTAGTCACCATTCTCAGCAATTGTTCAGTCCAATTATAAATAGAGAAGGAGGCCGAATAACACGGTTAAAGCCTCTTCCCCAACAAACTTTTTAGCGAGAAAAGAGAGATGAAGTCGAGCAAAACTGTCTAGCCATTTCAGTCACAATTACTAGGGCGCATCGGTGGCCGTATGATTACGGTAATTTGTCTATTAATCACGTGGTCTGTCAACACTGAGATTGCAGGTTTGTTTAAGTCTAACTCCGGCCAGGGTTCGCTAGACTCCAACTTAATTGACAAGGATTACAAGTTTTCCAACCGAAGTTCGGTGGATTTCTCCGGGTACTCCTTTTTCTCCCCAATAAATACTGGACGGCATGATATAGCTGAAAAATTGCTGAAACGCCATTAAAAATTCAAAGAAACACACTAATTAGGCCCAATAACACTATTTTAAATATAAATTCAATTTGTTATAAATGCACATTATTTGTATATTTTCTTCGCGTTACTATGGCTCTGTACATCAATAAGACCTTATAAAGTTCGTTTAAAATACGAAAAAAAGTAATTGTATTGTAGTGATTGTTTTTAAGGAATAAAATGTGTTCTCTATTTTTCGTATTCGACAGGTTTGAAAATGTGTCTTTTATTTATTTATTTATTTATTTATTTATTTATTTATTTATTTATTTACTTTTTTATTTATTTATAATTATTTATTTATTTAGTTATTTATTTATTTATTTATTTATTTGTTTGGAATTTTGTATCAATGATTCATTAAGTATGCATAAACTTTTTCCCTTGTTTATTTAAGTATTCCAACGTAAATTTTAATATTTTCCCTTTAAAATATTGAAATAGTCAGAATAAACCATTTCGAATAACGTTTGATAAACTGCAAAATTGAATAACACCTTTCTGCGACAAGGATAATAACTGTACATTAATAGTTTTAATTAGGTTTATTCTGGCTATTCCAACATTTGCAGTTATTAAACGTTGTACATGTACAAAACAATGAACATGTACGCTAACACAAAGAAAAAACCCTAAGTTGAACGATAAAGTAAACGATAAACCGAATGATGTACGCTAACACAAACGGATAACCATAAGTTGAACGATAAAATAAATGATAAACCATATGATGTACGCTAACACAAACGGATAACCATAAGTTGAACGATAACGTAAACGATAAACCGAATGATGTACGCTAACACAAACGGATAACCATAAGTTGAACGATAAAATAAACGATAAACCATATGATGTACGCTAACACAAACGGATAACCATACGAAAATTCCCTTTTATTATGATACCGTTGCAAACGCTGAATATGGTGAATAAGTTATAGCATTCGTTTCATGGACACATTATTTCTATTAAAAGCAAAAGCAGAAAACTGTTTTTTGATTTTTGTTTTCTTTTTCTGTTTGTATGTATTTTTTCTTTGTTTTACAGCACTAATATTCCACCATGAAATTTTAGTCACTGTATTATTGTAAAATAAAATTCATTTTTGTTTTCTTATCGTCATCTACTAATTGTGTGTATGTATATGGTATGGAATGAGTGTGCATCGACCCGTAAGTACCAATTGTAAACCATGACACATTTTGTTAAGTAAAAGGAAATTTTTCGCAGTCATCCAAAAAAAGGATTTAGAATCTTCAACTTTATAATGTAAATTGTAGGTATGAATCTAAAGAAAGTGTAGTAACAAAACAAAACGCCACATCCTCCCTGTCGTATATATATCGATAATCGGTATGTGGAGAGTTTTTGTTTCATTTGTCAGAGTATACTTACTTGCTTTAAATCTTTACAGAGGACGACAGAAAGCATCGCCGATTCTTGACAAGTAACTGACAAACTTGAATTTGAATCGAGTGCACCATTTGTTTTCACCATACAAAATAAGGCACGAAATAGTGCCTCATCATTTATGACAAAGAGAACTAAGTTTCAAAAACATTTCGACTACTTAACCACCATTTAAAAAATAACAGTAATGAGTCAAAAGAGAAGAACATATACATGAACAGATGTACTGATCGTAATTACCTCCGAATCAACAAAATGCAAGTAACATTTCGGAATTCCAATCAACACAATGTCTTTTATCAGTGTAACGCCATCTCGTAAAATTCGAATTGTTTTCATTAAAGTCTACCATGAGTTAAAGTTTTTGATTATTGGAAAAATGAATTATTTTCTTGTTAAGTTAGTCGCCATTCTCAGCAATTGTTCAGTCCAATTATAAATAGAGAAGGAGGCCGAATAACACGGTTAAAGCCTCTTCCCCAACAAACTTTTTAGCGAGAAAAGAGAGATGAAGTCGAGCAAAACTTTCTAGCCATTTCAGTCACAATTACTAGGGCGCATCGGTGGCCGTATGATTACGGTAATTTGTCTATTAATCACGTGGTCTGTCAACACTGAGATTGCAGGTTTGTTTAAGTCTAACTCCGGCCAGGGTTCGCTAGACTCTAACTTAATTGACAAGGATTACAAGTTTTCCTACCGAAGTTCGGTGGATTTCTCCGGGTACTCCTTTTTCTCCCCAATAAATACTGGACGGCATGATATAGCTGAAAAATTGCTGAAACGCCATTAAAAATTCAAAGAAACACACTAATTAGGCCCAATAACACTATTTAAAATATAAATTCAATTTTTTATAAATGCACATTATTTGTATATTTTCTTCGCGTTACTATGGCTCTGTACATCAATAAGACCTTATAAAGTTCGTTTAAAATACGAAAAAAAGTAATTGTATTGTAGTGATTGTTTTTAAGGAATAAAATGTGTTCTCTATTTTTCGTATTCGACAGGTTTGAAAATGTGTCTTTTATTTATTTATTTATTTATTTATTTATTTATTTATTTATTTATTTGTTTGGAATTTTGTATCAACGCTACAGGAACTTTTCGTCTATGATTCATTAAGTATGCATAAACTTTTTCCCTTGTTTATTTAAGTATTCCAACGTAAATTTTAATATTTTCCCTTTAAAATATTGAAATAGTCAGAATAAACCATTTCGAATAACGTTTGATAAACTGCAAAATTAAATAACACCTTTCTGCGACAAGGATAATAACTGTACATTAATAGTTTTAATTAGGTTTATTCTGGCTATTCCAACATTTGCAGTTATTAAACGTTGTACATGTACAAAACAATGAACATGTACGCTAACACAAAGAAAAAACCCTAAGTTGAACGATAAAGTAAACGATAAACCGAATGATGTACGCTAACACAAACGGATAACCATAAGTTGAACGATAACGTAAACGATAAACAATATGATGTACGCTAACACAAACGAATAACCATAAGTTGAACGATAACGTAAACGATAAACCGAATGATGTACGCTAACACAAACGGATAACTAAAGTTGAACGATAACGTAAACGATAAACCAAATGATGTACGCTAACACAAACGGATAACCATAAGTTGAACGATAACGTAAACGATAAACCATATGATGTTCGCTAACACAAACGGATAACCATAAGTTGAACGATAACGTAAACGATAAACCATATGATGTACGCTAACACAAATGGATAACCATAAGTTGAACGATAAAATAAACGATAAACCATATGATGTACGCTAACACAAACGGATAACCATACGAAAATTCCCTTTTATTATGATACCGTTGCAAAGGCTGAATATGGTGAATAAGTTATAGAATTCGTTTCAAGGACACATTATTTCTATTAAAAGCAAAAGCAGAAAACTGTTTTTTGTTTTTTGTTTTCTTTTTCTGTTTGTATGTATTTTTTCTTTGTTTTACAGCACTAATATTCCACCATGAAATTTTAGTCACCGTATTATTGTAAAATTAAATTCATTTTTGTTTTCTTATCGTCATCTACTAATTGTGTGTATGTTTATCGGTAATTTGTTACAATTTCCTTTGATCTTTACTACCAATAAAATTAGTATCAATGCTCAGTAGAACAACGACTAGTGATACTAGAAATTATCAGCTGTTGGTCATTTGTCATGCGCGAACACATTGCGGAAGAATAGTAAGTAAGTAAGTAAGTAATATTTATTTATAGTCGGGTTATACATATAAACAAGTAACATAAGCTCTCAAGAGCTTTTATGCCGACTTACATATAAGAGCAATAATACAGATACAAACATACAAACATACAAACATACAACTTACAGCATTAGAAGTTACAGAGCAGCACTTAAAACACATTGCATATACAGCTAAAGTAAAAACATAAAACTAGCAGAAAACACATGCATATAAGCAGGGAAAGCAAAACATTTAAGCACTACAAGGCGAAAAGCACTAGCCAACACTGAAATTAAGCAAAAAGTAAATAAAGAAATAATGAAAGAAAATAACTAAAAATAAAAGGAAAGCAAAACTAAAAAGCAAAGCAGGATCCTTGTAGATATTCAGTATCTAAGATTTGCAGCTAATACATGAACATGAGGGGCCAGTCCATGTATTAATGAGGGTCTTAAACTGGTCAAGGTTTGATTGTTTTCTTAGTTCATCAGGAAGACTGTTCCAAATCTTAGGGGCTGAATATCTAAATGATTTCAGACCATACCTGGTGGAATTTACTCTGGGTATTTCAGCTGTGTTGGTATACCTGAAGTTATAAGAATTATTTTTAATAGAGACAAGATCTTGTAAAAATACTGGACTATTTTTGTTAATAATTTTAAATGTTTCTATGGCAATTGTTCTCAGACGTCTAACTCTTAATGATGGTAATAGAGATTTTTCAAGTAGTTTTTCATATGACGAGTCCCTATCTTGGTATATAAAGCGCAGTGCTCGTTCTTGAATTTTTTCAATTTTGACTGTATTTACCTCTGAGCAAAAATGCCATGCTAATGGGCAGAAACTAAAATTTGACAGAATAAAAGAATAATAGATAGTAATTCTACTGAGACGATTCAAGTGGTGACCAATGCGCTTTAAAACATTTAGTTGCCTGGCTGCTTTTCTACACATATTTGTAACATGACTATTGAAATCTAACATAAAGTCGATCGTAACACCAAGAAGTTTGACCTCTTTTTCACATTTTATAACAGTACCATCTAAATTTAAATGCAAATTCAAATCATATGTTTTCTTCCCAAGAGCAATGGCCTGAAATTTATCAGGATTTGCTTTCATTTTATTAATTTGAAACCAGTTTATAAGTGATATACTGTCGTTTTCAAGTACAGATTTTAATACAGTTTGGTCATGACTATCATAAGACACAGTATTGTCGTCAGCATAGTTATATAAGGTAGATTGATTTACAAAACAGACTATATCATTTAAAAATATATTAAACATCACAGGTCCCAGTATGGATCCCTGTGGTACCCCTTTTATCATATTTAAAAAAGAACTTGAAGCTGAACCAACTCTGACACACTGTTTTCTGTTTCCAAGATAACTAGCAATGAGTTCTAGAGAACTATCACTGGCTCCATAATGTTTAAGTTTCAATAGCAGCAAGTCGTGGGGGAGACAGTCGAAGGCTTTTGATAAATCCATAAGGATAGCCCCCACGTACTTACCACTATCGAGTGCCTTTTTCCAGTCCTCTATAACCCTTAATAAAGTTGACTGACAGCCAAAGCCTGCCCTGAACGCTGCTAAAAAAGGATTGAAAATTTTATCAAAATGTTCTATTAATTGCAAGTGAATAGCGCGTTCAAATAATTTTGAAATTGTAGGCAAAACGCTTACAGGTCTATAATTTCCTTTGTCAAGAATACTACTTTTTTTGTAAATTGGGCATACTTTGGCTATTTTTAAGTTATCTGGGAACACAGAAGATGATAAAGACATATTAATGAGTTTTGTTAATGGTTTAACAATAATTGGAGATGCACACTTTAAAAGGAGTGGGGATATATTATCAACTCCTGTTGCTTTTTTCACGCTTATAGTATTGATTTGTTTTAATACAAAATTTTCATCAATACTCTGAAACTGTAGATCATTTATACTTTTATCTTCCATTATTTTATCAATTTTCAAAATACTAGGATGTTGGTTATTAATAACAATGTTTGGGTCACCAATATCTTTTGCAACATTTACAAAAAAATTGTTAAAAATTTCACATACTTGTGTTTGGTCTGTTATTAGTTGGTCATTTTCAGACAGAATAGTATCTTTTGAATTATTACAACCCTTATTTGATGGTTTGATTGTGGGCCAAAAATCCTTTGATTTAGGTCCACCCACACATCTCTCTACAAAATACTGATTTACAGATTTTCTTTTTAATTTTGTAACATAATTTCTCTGTGTTGTATAGTTGTTCCAGTTTTCAGATGTTCTAATTTTTTGGTATTTGTGATAAAGCATTTTTTTCTAGTGTTGAATTCATGTATGGAACCTGATTTTGATGAAAACGTCTCTCTTTAAGAGGGGCATGTCTATTAGCTACTTCATTAAATATATCGCTAAAATTATTGTAAGCTAAATTTACATCATTACAGTTTAAAATATCGTCAAAATTAGCCTGTGCTAAATCATGGTTAAAATTCTCACAGTTAAAATTTTTGTAACTTCTACACACTTTCATTTGATTTTTATGTTGGTTTACTTTACAGTTCACCTGAAACGCTATACAATTGTGAAAGTCACTTAGGCCTGAGCTAAAATTTACAGTTTTCTTTACCATATTAGGATTATTAGTCAAGATAACATCAAGTAGACTAGGATTGGCTGTATTCATATAACATGTAGGTTCTTTAATATGGTTTGTAAGGTCATAAACATCACACAGATTTCTCAGATGTTCACTTTTATTGCTGTCGTTCATGTCATAGTTTAGGTCACCTACAAGAAAAATGTAATCATATCTTGAAAGAAGGGTGTCACAAGTGTACTGAAAATCAGCTTTGAACGTGTCGTTGTCCATTGAGGGTGGTTTATACATCCCTGAAAAGCAGAAGCGGTGTGCATCGTTTCTTACTTCCACCGTTATTGACTCAATTTTTTTGAATGCTAAGTCTTGTTTCCTGTCACCTGCTAGACTTGACCTCATATATACCATGATTCCTCCCCCATGACAATCTCTATCAGCTCTCCAGAGACTGTAGTTATCGACAGCAAACTGGCTGTCAGGAAAAGAGCTGTCCAGTTTAGTTTCAGCTAAGAAAAGTATGTCGATAATATTTTTGTGTAAAAATTCTTTAATGCTGTCAAATTTGTTTCTAATACTATTTATGTTTAGATAGGCACATGCCAGTTTGTGGGGATCTTTTTGCTTCAAATCAACGATTTCCTCAAACAGGTCGTCTTGTGAACCGGATGTTGATCTTCCATCACTTGTATCGGATGCTGTTACGGAGAGGATATCATCTCCGGTGTTTTGTGTATTCGTTTCATGCGTTTGATCGAAGAGGGAATCTGAGAAAATCGGTAGTCGGTCGTTACATATATAACAAAAATATGGTTCATCGGATTCTCCTAGCCTGGTATATTCAGGTGTGGACAATGTAGTGCATTTTAGGTGAGTCCAATTGTCACAAAAATCACACTGTATGGCTTTTTGGTTCGATTTCACGGGTTTTTTACATAGGGTACACGGATATTTTATTGGTCCTGGGTTAAAGTGAATGTCTCCGCTTAATAGAATACAGAGAATTAGGTAGTATTGTGTCGGATTAGATATTTTCCTTTGTCGTAAAGCGATTTTTTCAGGTCGGCCATTTTGGGTTGAAGTATCGAGTAGGTTCGGACAGAGTTTTTCGATAGTGTAATCTAATTTGCTCTTGTCTATGTCAAGTTTACAGGCGTAGAATCCAAGATTTTCTGGTCTAATTAAAGGATCTACAGTATGATGGACACAACTTGGCTGTAAACGTACTATGAAGCCAAAAATAGTAAGAGCTGTTACAAGTCCGCCTATTCCTGCCGCCATCTTTACGTATGGTATATGGAACGACAACACAATTAATCTGCCTTACTTTTTTACCAATCGTGCATCACTGACCAAAGCTCATAAATATTAAGGAAAAAACATCACGAAAGAAACAATACATCTATGCTGCAATTAATCAGACCTGTCCAGACACTAAGAAGTGTTACAAAATATAAAACGCAACACACAATCAGTATCTAGAGAGTATCTTATTCGTCTCCTGAAATAAGAATAACGAACAATGAACATACAATACCCCCCTTTTAACTTGCTTTTTTAGGCTGTACGCTCGAATTTCGGCGATAAACGGGTCTTGAAAGTGTATCGCTTTAACGGCGTTTAATTTGGTTGAAACACATGTTTATCATTAATAGAGAATAAAATGCAGGATATTTTAACAGTACACTTCGTTTTGATCGCTGAATGAAGATTGCCGAAACATCGAGTATGTGACTGTAGACGTATTATAGTTTATAGCCATTTATTCTATAGGCAACTAATTACTTGGTGTTACACAGGCAGACATTTTCATTACATATTTAGGGGGTACGGAATCAATATCGATTGATTTATCAATATCGGTAGCCCCATAAACCAGGGACAGTCTATACTAACTTAGTATAGGCTGTCCCTGCATAAAAGATGCTGCATAAACGGAATAACTGACATGCACACCAAGCCGGTCAGTGAAAGAAATCGTAATCAGAATCATTTTCTTCTTTGAAAAAACATTAATATAGTTTTCAAACATAATAACCTACCTCTTTAAACTTTTTCGTAACACTGAAAATGGTTTGAGATTGACATTTCCTCTCCATTCATTTGAAATTGCCTCCGGCTCCGTCGGCACAATCGTTTTAAGTTTTTGAATGATTGAGGTAGGAGTGACGTCATGTCAGACCGCATTACGCATAAAAAATTGTACAAAAGAAGTAGTGCACAGATTCTTACCGTAAAACACTATTTCTACGGTAAAGCGCCCATGATAAGAATTTTAATTTCTCATTGTCAAGATTTTTTTCGTAAGATATTTGTATCTTAGTGAGCGATACATATGAATGAAGCAATATACAGAATTTTGAAAACTAGCAAATTAATCGACAAACACGTGCGTTTTGCGCATGCGCTTTATGATAAAATGAATATCTATGCCGAAATTGACATTCCCGTATAAGTGCATAATGTGAATGATGACTGGTTTTTGCTTTAAAGTGCGTTTGATACGGGTCATTTTATATTAATGTTTTGTCACATTACTCACCAATTTATAACAAAAATTTTGCTCTTCGATATTCAAGAACGGTCAATATTCTAAAGTTATAAAAAGTCCTCTTAACAGATAGTTGTATCCGTTAACAAAAACAAAAATTGCAAATACGAAGAAATGCTTTTAATTATGTTTTATTTTTATAATCTTCTTATTCTTCTCTTTCAAGGCGATAAATTAAGTCCATTACTGAGTTGTTCCGGGGAGTTGGCTAAAACAAACCCTCTCTTAATACCAAAACATGTGTTCCGATTTTTTAAGCTGTAATCTCCGTTAAACCCCAGGAAAACTATAACGCAAGGACAAATTTGCTAGCATTTTAATGCCTAATTGCAAGATTACATGCAAAACTAATATACGTGACTGAAACCTTGAAACCGTTCTTTATAATAGAGAACAATTTATAAAACTGCATATTGTAATCTCCGTTAAACGTGTTTTCCGTTAAAACAACATAAACGACAGCCAAAAATCACGCGCTTCCATGGAGATATTGTGCTTCCGCGAGTGATGATTGGGTGAAATGCATGAAAAAAGAAAGACAACTCAATCATGAGCACCTTAAATAATGGATGGCGAGATTATTCTGTCATAAAGCAACTTTTATTTGAATAATATATCGTATTCTAGAATACACAAATTTAAATCGTACGAATTCTACCAAAAAAAGGGGAAACCGATCCTCGATATAGACCCGACAAATTTTGTCAATGATTTTCTCATCGATTACACGTACTGGGTAAATTGCTGCTAAAATTATACTATATACAACCCCCCCCCCCCCCACACACACATACACACACACAAACACATTTTAAACTATGTCAACGACTGCTAGGCTTAAATATATAATTAAAGATATTTCATAACACACTCGGTGTCCTTATGAAATGGCCTTATTACTAAAACTTTACGCTTTCATTCTCGAGGATTCTCTCTGAATTATAAATGATACATCTACATCTAACCCCCCCCCCCCCCACACACACACACACTTACAACAACAACATTCCCTTGATAATTTCTGTTATGATGCAGTCGTTCAGCGATTCAAGAGTCCATTAGCCCCTATTTATTTTTTATATCATGATTCAAACCGCGGTTAAAAAGATCCTTGTAAAATTAGTACAGCAGTCAGCAAGCAGAACGCCAATACACACCATGACCCTCAAGAACCTTTTATGATCAAAGATCGAAATAAAATCGTCGGATTTTCATTACATTCGGTTCTGTTATATATTTTTAATTCCGTTTAAATAGTTCGATAATGATTTCGTTGATATTTTTTGTTTGTACATCAGCGTCTACCAGTATGTGTTTCTATCAGGTCCGCGCTTTAAAAATAAAATGTATGGAGAGCGATAACAGCATTTTTAAAGAGGTTTTTCGGCATTTTTATTTTGCCATTCTTATTATCATGTACAGCGTACCTCCTTTATATGTTAGAAATAAGGCAAAGTTATATTATTGTTAGTTTTACGAAATTTTAATTTTAAAAAGGTCATTAAATCGGATTTGTATAGATATTATAAAATATTTTTTTTTTTCGACGTCCAGAATATAGGTTGTTTTTTAAAGGTCAATCGAAGTTAGGTCAAGTTATTTATAATATTTTATCTGTAGAATTGTTTGTTGTTATATCTTTATTTCTGTTTTATATGACACAATTGCAAGCTGTTAAAATAGATTTATGATAATAATAAAATAAATAAAATTTATAAAATTTATAAAAGAAAACATTTAATATAACCCCAACACGAAATGTTTGACACTTATACGCGGAAATATTTACCCTAAAAATTATTTACGTTTACAGTACGCAATAACATAAAAGAAATACAAAAGAGACACATTCCCCACAAAGCAATACTTGATATTAAAATATATATATATTATCAAAATAAATGGAAAAAAAACTAACAAAATATACATATTGACATATAATATTTATTTAAAATATGGCAACTTTAAAAACTGATTAAACCCCTTCATTTTTCTCCTAAATACAAGCAGTTCCATATAAGTCATATATAACATTTCCTACCCATACATGTATGCCGTCTCTTTACAGAATATTTAAACTTTTCTGGATGTATTTTTCTACAGATTTTCAAACATTTTAATGAATTTTCCGTTAACAACCCCATTCGAGAAACCCCGAATTAATGCCTGGCAAATTTAAAAAAAAAACTTACAGTATTGTATAGAAATCAGTACGCCTTCTTGCAAAAACCTTAACGGTTGGTTTAGTTTGAATGGTGTTTAACGCCACATTCAGCAATTTTTCAGCTTTATTTTTGCGTCAAATTTTTTGGGAGAGTCAGCCTGAGTACCCGGAGAAAAACCCCGACCTTAGGTAGGAAAACTGGCAATCCTTGTCAATTAACATTGGAGTCGAGAACACAGTGCCAGCAGTGAAAATCGAACCCGCAATCTCAGTGTTTACAGAAAAAGTAATCAATATTAGGCGAACTACCTTAACCACTCGGCCACCGAGGCCCCCAAAAAACGTTGACGCAAACTGCATTTTCACAAAGTACATTCAATAAAATACCATTCAGTTATAAAATAATCAAGACACAGGCTCTCCGTCGTCTCATCTGGTCGCTAAATTATTCATTTTTTCACTGAAATCGGTGTTTATTGTAAATTGCTGGTTCTCCTTGGAATTTTACCAATACGCACATTATATAAATATTTTGGGAAATGAAAGACCGGTTGATTATTGGTACGTAGAAATGTAATGTTCAAAATAATTGCATTGCGATCCTTGTGATCCTCACTACTTTTAAATTATTTTGTGATGTACAGCAATAACAAAACTTTAAACCATGAAATTTAAAACGTAAAATTTTATAACGTTGTTAAACGTCACCGATAACGTTGCTTTTTATGTTGGTATATATGCATATTTTCATCCTATTTATTTCCAAAAAAGTTTAATATTACATGCCAATTTTATTAATCTTCATTGTATAAGATCTAAACATTATCAACATTATGAAAGAATTTCAATTTTCACATTTTTGTTTTTTATCATTCTCTAACTGTACAATGGGCGCTTTACCGTAGAAATAGTGAAAAACGGCACTATTACAAAGCAAAATAACCTCAAATACGTGTAAAAACGAAAACAAATAAAAAAAGTTGTATTTAAATTGAGAAATTACCGATAAAAAAATTATTAGTATTTTTTTTTCGCGAGACAAGGATTATCAGGTCCATATCAGATTCGCTCTACGAGCTCATCTGATATAGACCTTATAATCCTTGTCTCGCGAAAAAAATACTAATAATTAATATATATGGTATGGATTGAGTGTGCATCGACGCGGAAAGTACCAATTGTAAACCATGACACATTTTGTTAAGTAAAAGGAAATTTTTCGCAGACATCCAAAAAAAGGATTTAGAATCTTCAACTTTATAATGTAAATTGTAGGTATGAATCTAAAGAAAGTGTAGTAACAAAACAAAACGCCACATCCTCCCTGTCGTATATATATCGATAATCTGTATGTGGAGAGTTTTTGTTTCATTTGTCGAAGTATACTAACTTGCTTTAAATCTTTACAGAGGACGACAGAAAGCATCGCCGATTCTTGACAAGTAACTGACAAACTTGAATTTGAATCGAGTGCACCATTTGTTTTCACCATACAAAATAAGGCACGAAATAGTGCCTCATCATTTATGACAAAGAGAACTAAGTTTCAAAAACATTTCGACTACTTAACCACCATTTAAAAAATAACAGTAATGAGTCAAAAGAGAAGAACATATACATGAACAGATGTACTGATCGTAATTACCTCCGAATCAACAAAATGCAAGTAACATTTCGGAATTCCAATCAACACAATGTCTTTTATCAGTGTAACGCCATCTCGTAAAATTCGAATTGTTTTCATTAAAGTCTACCATGAGTTAAATTTTTTGATTATTGGAAAAATGAATTGTTTTCTTGTTAAGTTAGTCGCCATTCTCAGCAATTGTTCAGTCCAATTATAAATAGAGAAGGAGGCCGAATAACACGGTTAAAGCCTCTTCCCCAACAAACTTTTTAGCGAGAAAAGAGAGATGAAGTCGAGCAAAACTTTCTAGCCATTTCAGTCACAATTACTAGGGCGCATCGGTGGCCGTATGATTACGGTAATTTGTCTATTAATCACGTGGTCTGTCAACACTGAGATTGCAGGTTTGTTTAAGTCTAACTCCTGCCAGGGTTCGCTAGACTCCAACTTAATTGACAAGGATTACAAGTTTTCCTACCGAAGTTCGGTGGATTTCTCCGGGTACTCCTTTTTCTCCCCAATAAATACTGGACGGCATGATATAGCTGAAAAATAGCTGAAACGCCATTAAAAATTCAAAGAAACACACTAATTAGGCCCAATAACACTATTTTAAATATAAATTCAATTTTTTATAAATACACATTATTTGTATATTTTCTTCGCGTTACTATGGCTCTGTACATCAATAAGACCTTATAAAGTTCGTTTAAAATACGAAAAAAAGTAATTGTATTGTAGTGATTGTTTTTAAGGAATAAAATGTGTTCTCTATTTTTCGTATTCGACAGGTTTGAAAATGTGTCTTTTATTTATTTATTTATTTATTTATTTATTTATTTATTTATTTATTTATTTGGAATTTTGTATCAACGCTACAGGAACTTTTCGTCTATGATTCATTAAGTATGCATAAACTTTTTCCCTTGTTTATTTAAGTATTCCAACGTAAATTTTAATATTTTCCCTTTAAAATATTGAAATAGTCAGAATAAACCATTTCGAATAACGTTTGATAAACTGCAAAATTAAATAACACCTTTCTGCGACAAAGATAATAACTGTACATTAATAGTTTTAATTAGGTTTATTCTGGATATTCCAACATTTGCAGTTATTAAACGTTGTACATGTACAAAACAATGAACATGTACGCTAACACAAAGAAAAAACCCTAAGTTGAACGATAAAGTAAACGATAAACCGAATGATGTACGCTAACACAAACGGATAACCATAAGTTGAACGATAACGTAAACGATAAACCATATGATGTACGCTAACACAAACGGATAACCATACGATGAACGATAAAATAAACAATAAACCAAATGCTGTATGATAACACCAACGAAAAAACGATACGTTGAACGATAAAATAAACGACAAACCAAATGATGTACGCTAACAAAAACGAAAAAACCATACGTTGAACGATAAAATAAACGATAAACCGTATGATGTACGCTAACACAAAAGGAAACCATTCGATGAACCATAAAATAAACGATAAATCACATAATGTACGCTAACACAAACGAAAAACCATACGATAAACGATAAAATAAACGATAAACCATCTGCTGTATGCTAACACAAACCGGAAACCATAAGTTGAACGATAAATAAACGATAAACCATAAGATTTACGCTAACACAAACCGGAAACGATAACGTCGATAACTTACACGTTCCAGGGACGGTTAACGGTAACATAATACATGTAATACACCAAACGAAAATTTTATTACATTTAGTTTAACCTTTTGTACGCGTAGACTGTCGGACACAATATACGACAAACATTTTCTCATGTCTTAAAAAAATATTGACAAGGCCAAATGTATTTAAAATAAGGCGATTGCAAATTTTGACACCTATTAAAGTCGTATTAAGGGCATTATAGAGTCTACATACATAACCTATAATACTGACAAATTTTGTTGATATTTCGCAAGTCAACAGTAGCATGCAAATATGTTTATATATAATATATATATAATTCTTAAGTAATTAAATTCGGGCAATATTCTGATTTTCATAACAACTTTAAACACATAAAATGTTTAAATGTTCCCATTTATAAATACTCTTACAAACAATCAAAAATTATAAAAATAATAAATGAGTTATGTGACAATTATAAAAAATAGGATAAGCATGTTATTTATATAGGGAATTCATGTTAATTACTTGCAAAATTTTTTATTTGGTTTGAATTTAATTAAATTGCACGCATAAAAAAATAAGCATTTATGCGCCCGAAAAAGACTCGAAGGTAACCGTACCATAACATTTTTAACAATACAAAATCTTTACAAGGAACCGGGGAAAAAGGACGGAGAGACACAGACGTCGATTCTTACAATACTTTTTTTCTAAAGGAGGGACTGTTAACTTCAATCATTATGTAATTGTCTTCATCGCACTAGTGCTCGCTTTGAAAATAAACCGTCCACGTTTATAAAATAAAAAAAAGATAATCGAATTAGAAATCCTCGTGCAGTGGTCAGTGGCTGTTTTTGACTAAAATACCCTACTCTTGACCACATACCTATTTAATTAACATATTTTAAATGTATAGACTTCAAGTCTTACATAAAATGTGTCTTCTTACATAGAAATGTATTGTTGGTGGCAACAGTTAAAAAAAGTGGGGATGCTCTATGAAAAGAATATTTTATTTGTTATTCATAAAAAGCTATTGTATAGCGAAGAGGTTAGGAAATGGATAGCTACACAACACATTATTATTAATAATAAACAAGGAAGAAAATACAATCGGAAGATGAATTTTAATAGCGAGCGTCGCAGATTTGAGCTATTCGGTAATTTGCGCGTGTGCAAACAAAATCATGTGATCCTAAGGGAATAAACCTATTTAAGAAAAAAATCCAAAAAAAACACATATTGAAGACGAACACCGTTAATTTAAAAGTATACTTAAAAATAAATTTGACATCGATAAAATTTAAGTGTTTATTTAAATAACAACAAAAATTTCAGACACATTTTGTGCAATCTATGGAACACTTTCAAATTGACAATCTATTGATGTGACGTCACCTACACATCAGAGAAAGACGTCAAGTAACCAATGGGATGCAGAGGCACTGCTAGGGAACTCGAAGTAACGTCATGAATCATAAAATTTGCGATGCTAGGGTTTAGGCTGTGCCTATATTCATTATCGCCGCCAGGAGGGCGGCGATATATTTGTAGTCACTTTGCTAACGATGCCAACGATGGATAAGGATGGATAAAGGAGAAAATATTTCTAAGTACACTTAGTTACCAAAAATGAACAGAAATTTGCTACAAGAATGTCAATCATTTAACTTGAGTGAAAAAACAAGACGACAGCAAAGTTTCGACTTCAAAAATGCTTGGGTAATATAAAAGTTTCATACAATAATAAATTTTGTTGGTATTCTATTTACGGAAGTTAATAATATAGGGAGACCATTTTTACCCTGGTACTGTATAATTCGGTGATAGTTCTATCGAACAGTGTAGGAAAAATCGGAAACCAGCATAAAAGGCAATTTTTCAATACAATTCCGGAGTATGCCGCATTTGTAAGATTCAATATATAACTGTTATGTCAATAATTTAATTGAACAACTTAAATATTAGTTTTAATTCAAGTATATTTGTGATTTAATATATGACAAAAGATTACATGTGCAATTTAGAAATCGGCAATTCAAATTAGCCACAACAGCAGGACTTAGATTTACATAGAACCTTATAGGGGAAAAAGTTAAAATGCCTCCTGTTTAGAAATTGCAATTCTTTCTAAGCGAATGTTCATAAGATAGTCATTAGAAATTGTGTGTTTTTAGTTTGATTGAAAATCTGAGATGTCTGCTACACAAGCTTTTATATTATATAAAAACAACTTGACTTTGATCATTTATTCTTCTGGTCCTCTACACGTACAATTTTTTAATCCAATCTAAAAATTGAGATTATTTTCACTAATTGCCATATTGTCGAGATGATATGTATTTTGCATTTAAGCAAATGCAAACAGATAGAAATACACATATTCAAGGTTCGAAACGTTTGATTATACATAATACAAGCTCTAATCAAAACACACAATTGGGTCTAAAGTATATGCTGTTAATGTATAATTTGAACAAAATATTAACTTAAAGCTTTGACGCATTACAACATAATTGCAAAGAACATAAAAAATAACCTCTGTAACGCAGGTATAAACATGATTTAAAATGCATCCCGTAAGCAAATCGGCGGCGAACTGATGCTTTGCATCAAAATTTTTCTTGTATTACTTGTACAAATCGTACGTTATGTAAAGTGTTTGTTTCATGGTTATGTAAATTGTGAACGGTGATAGCATACATAAGCAACGCAGGTAGTGAGAAATCACATGTACGTGTAAATAAGGCACACTGTATGGCCCATTTAGTGCAATAATGGTAAAATGTAGGGCATTCAATATAAGACCTTGAGACAAGTAAACAAATTATCATCGTTATAAGAGTAATCACAAACATGTACAATTCTGGCGTTGAACAAAGAGCTTAGACTATGTGTTTGTATAAGTTAAAAAGAACAAGCTGTCTCATGGCAACCTGCCTCCTATCTGCCTGTCAAGGCCCGGTCACACAGCCCTCCACCACGGGCGTATCGCGGCCGAATCACGGCCAAAAATTTCTGCCCGTGAAGCAGACGCTGTATAGACGCGGAACGAACGTTCAAGGATGTGCTACGACCGCGGTTAAGACGTGGTTACACGCTGTAGGACGCGAAATTTTAGCCGGTAATCGCGGGTGGAGCATGGTCATAGCACGTTTGTTATGCGTCTGTACCGCGTTGTTATCACGTGCATTAGCGTGTGTACCGCGTGTAAGCACGGACAAACGGCTTTCTCCGCGTAAACCCATGGTTGGCCGCGGTACCACCGCGCTTCACCCGCGATAAGGACGCTGAACATTCGCCGGCGTCTGTTCCGCGGGCATACCACGGGAAAACCGCGGGTAAGCCAATTTTGCACATTTTCCAACACGGGCGACCGCGGCCAAAAAAAATAGCGAAGGCTGTGTGACCGGGCCTTAACAGGTGTGTTCGCTCTGTTTCTTATTCGTTAGGACTAGTGCTGTTCGCTGTGAATTCAATTTGTCTTGGGCCCATATATGTACTGAAGTATACATGTACAAATTATTCATACTTAGGAAAGTACTGGTGACAATTAAACAACAATTGTCACACGAATCCCTGTTCATGTTTGGCATGGGTCCGGTTGCTCCTATGCTTGCACAGAATATCCACCGATGAGGAGTCCTCGTGATTATGTATGACTCTAATACAGTGGCACCGTCTGATAACGATTATTGGTTTAGAAATTTGAAAAGCGTTGGTATAACGAGCAAATTTAATAAATTACTTTACCAAAGGCGATCATACATTAACACACGTTAGACGGGCATTGATGTATCATTACCTTGCTGGCGACCTCAAAAGATATGGAATTTTATTCGAAATTACTTGATATGTTGTAACATTTATGAGACATTTTAAAATTATGTATATGTAATTTTTCAAACATAAGCCTTTTTTATATCAATATTTCATTTAAAAATTATAAAAAACCCGTATTTTTTTCTAATATAATGTATTCCCGTAGCAATGATTACTGTATAGTAATATCGATTTCTCTCATTTACAAAAGGAACTACATTATTCGACTAATACAATCTTAGGATCAAAAGGATTAATATGAGACTGAAAAACGCTTTGTCTGTTACACACCGCCAAATAAGCCGACGGTTGTATATCGTATCCGACGGGCTTCAACAAAAATGACACGTTTGGGTTCTACGGTGTGATGCAGCTCATTGCAGTACATCGGACGATATCTCCTTTAAGTATTCTATAAAACATGTCATAATCGTACGTACTTTATTTTTTTAGTTCTCTTCAAAAGCAAACACTGTTCTGTTAGGAATTATAGTAATGTATACAATACACAAAATTACGACTGACACAAGTAATACACAAACTTGATATGGTGTATTGGAAAAACGGGAGATAATTGTTCTTAGAGTGAAAGTATAATTGAACTTTGTGAGTTAAGTGAACTAAAATTAAGCTATTTTTTGTCATTAAAAAATGGGGCGATGATGTCATTATAAAAGTGAGGGAAAAAGATCAACTATATGTTTTGAAAGTATTTGTTAAATATTCAGAATCTGGATATATTAAACTAAAATAAAACTATACAGAACTAAACAAGATTGATCTGGATTAAACAATTTAATATAGGTCACATCTTTGTTATAGTATTAATATAATAACTAATAAAAATATATATTAAAAATATAAACTATATATCAGATCACTATATATAACCTAACTAGAAAGAAAGCGTTTGACGGAGTAAAGAGTAAGCTTAAAACATGGTAAGTATTTTTGAGTAAACACAAAATATTTATAAATTGGTCAAATCTTTATACTGAAAATATAAAAGTGAACTGAAAAGTCTAATATTCTATCAAAATATAATATGACTATTGATTCTAAAACAAAACTCACAAAATTTCTTAACAGAACAATTTAACCAATGCACTGATCATTAACTGTTTTTTTTCGTTACTTCAAATTTATTTTAAAACTTTAATCAACATTTATAATATCAAAAAATGTATGTTTTAGGCCGAGAGCTGCAGGTTCCTGGTCTGTAGCTTACTGTTACTGACGATCATTCTCGCAGTCTATTCACAGACACTGAACCAGCACAGAGGACGTAAGTACATGTATTTAATAACATTAATTTAAAAAGAAAAGGAATAATATAGTCATGTTCACTAAAATTTACAGCAACACTCGTATTTTTTTAATTATACAAGTATTATCAATTCAATATTAAACCGTATTTACTATAAATATTGAAGGACCAGTATATTGTTTTAACATAAAAACAATATAAGGAGTTGGCCCGAACCTGGAAAAGGCTCAGCTAAGCCTTGACATTGCACCGACTGTAAGCCTCGTCCTTAAATTGTTTTTATATCAATACATTAATATATTTATTTGAGTGCTTTACATGATTTATAATACAAAGTATTGAGGATACGAGGAGAAGTCTATGACAGAAAAAATCATTGTTAGACAAGAGGTGACAACAACAAAACAAACAGACACACAATAGGAAACTCAGTAACACGAATGGACCGGGATGTGCCCAGGTGCTCCGGAAGAGTAAACTCCTGCTGCACGCGCGGCACCTGTCGTATCACTCATGTTGAAATATGATAATAAGTCATATCCCGGGGTAGTCAGTAAGAAGGGCAGGCTAGCGCAAGGGGCTACGACATACGGAACAAATCAATGAATATCTGTGAAAAAGATATACAATAAAGTAAAAGTCGACGTGGAGATTTTTGGGTGACGAATAAAACTGCTTACCGCGTTTGGTCCTTTAGGTGCTTATGCTCCTTTTATATATATAAAAAATTAAATTTGGAAATCAACAATTACTTCTTTAAAAAATTTAGCGTTTTGAAATGCAGTGGTTTGTTATTTTGAAAAGCCAATTTTCCAAAGTAAGTCGGTCATTTTTGTTTTTCTAATGGGATCTAATATTGTTTACAAACGTTCGTCAGTTTTCAATAAACTGCGAAACTTTACCAGTGTCCGCCGCAAACGACAAAGCCTGAAGGGTTTAGAACACACAAAATATACTGCACATAAGTTACACTTCCGTTCTAATTAGGTCAAAATTAACTGAAAAATCACCCTATTAAAATGAAAAAATCCGCTGCAATTTGTCGTTATGAAAAATTACTTTATGCTTGCTTTGGTATATATTTGTTACTTATTATATAGATAGAGATGAAATATCGAATTTTCCTAGTGACAGAAATCACTGTATACATGTATCACATGTGAAAATTATCGTCAGATGCGTTATGCGGCACTCGTGATCATATTTTGGATATTCACTCCGCCCAATTAATTATCCTATAACGACATACCAAGTCGGAGTCGGAAACCGAATTGTCCGTTGTATTTAGCATAAACCACACATGGACACGTGCGTTACCACAGAAAAATCCTTTCGGGTGTAAAATATTCCGTTAAATAGTATGTCGTTGTAACGAGAGTTCACTATACCTTTACTGTCAACTAGGTCATGATGGCGACCATAAAAATTACATAGTGATGACTTTGATCCGCCATTGTGAACCGTGGTTAAATAGCTCTTCTGTCAGCTGACAGTCTGTATCAAGGACATCTGAATAGGAAAGTCGGGCTTTTGAGTACCGAATCAAATGGAGATGTATGTTAAGGTATGGGGCAGATCCAGCTTTCTGCGCGATGTCCTTTATTTCAGCGGGTTAGGTGCGATCATCAAAGGCACCGAATTTTGGAATATTCAATAAAAGCACGTCATCTATGTAGTTGAAATTGAAAGACAGGGCTTAACTTAAGTCCGCTTTTTAAAAGGTATGGAAGAACACGGTTAAATTCTAAGGGTAAATTATTTATTTTGATTTATTAAATTTGCTAAACATGTCATAGTGCAACTATTTTTGTTTTCTGAAGCATGGCAAGTAGTCTTTAAAATTCCTTTTGGTAAACGTCCAACCGGATATGCCAGTATTATGGATTTTTGGAAGTCTACCGGCTCTTACAATGATGCCAGTGCTGCGGCCAGAAATGATTTTTTAACGACCAGTGAAATTTTCAAATCAAGCATTTTAGACAATTGGTTACTGCAGAGTATTTCCGCTGTAAGTATTATACTGTGGCACGTTGTAGGTATACTGGAAAACAATTTATAACATTTTTAGTTTTCCTTATTCATTGTTTTATTGATTTATATTCGGATTAGAAAATAGACCATTCTATATTTAACGAGCAATCTTTCATTAAAAACTTATTATGCGACCATTTCACTAGTAAAAAAGTTTCAAAAATAGTAATATCTCCCAAGAACCATATTGGTCTTAATATTTATAAACCGGTTCAATGTAGCATTAGGCCTTTTTTCATAAAAAAACTTTAAAATGTGCTTGTTAAATGTATAGAAAGAATACAGTTTGTTTTCATTGATCAGGGTTTGTACTTGATGTGAACTGCTCTAGACTAATTACCCTTTAATTTTAAAGATAACCCCAAAACTATGACAAGAGTTCTAAAGAGGCCTATGCCATGGGAATAAGTATTACATATACTATAAATACTATTTGTAACCTATGTGATACATGAAGATTTCTTCCATTATGAATTCTTAAACTGTTTAAATTAAAGCTTTGTCACCATATTTAAATATTTAAGTGTGTGGGTCCTGAGCCTCATGAAGAAATTAGTTAAACTCTCAGCTGTTTCAATTTATTACGTAGAGAAACTATCGCACTCTTTAGCTTCAACGATGTATATCGCTCTATTCACTCGACTGCATTATGCTTATAAGGCATTTTATTAAATGAATTTGATAATTTCGTCATGTTTATAAGAGTCACAAGAACAAATGACATAGCTTGACAGCAACGTAAGACGTCCTAAAACTATATACGATGGTTGTAAGAAAACAATCGAAATAATCATGTTTTTATAATAATAAAACACTTATTGACTTTTTGAATAAGCTGATACTGGATTTATCAACCCTGAAAATATGACCACCTTGCTTACGTCTCAGTGACTTTTATTTAATATGATAAAACTCCGTATCAACACCTACATCATAAGCCTTTTATCGTTTTTGCCTACTAGACCAATGTTCATTTGTAAATTTAACCTCTCGCTGACGTTCGTGATAAAATTATAAAGAATATAATTGCTCTCGTGGCAAAAGTTCCAACAAATCCAGGTTTACAAATTTTGTTGTTTAATTTTAGGTAAGAGTTTCAGCATACAAAAACAACAAAGAACAAGCATACATAGTATTTGATGCCATGGGAAAAGATGGACTGTAATAATGTCCTGTCTACTTCTTATACAGATTTAACTTCAAAGAGCAAAAACTACTGTGCTTTCTAGTGAGTTCAAATATTTAAATAAAAACTGTTTCAGTTTGTCTCTTCCTATGGACTGTTTTTTAAACTAGGAAATTTATCAATGACTTGAAATTATAGATTTTAAACAACATTCAATATGATTTTCTTTTGTCCTTCCCACTAGATAATTTATCCCGACTCCGTCTTTTGATTAGTTACAATGTGCCATTGATAAGTATTGTATCCTTCCTCCGGGAAATCGCGTGGTTTGGTACCAACCCGGAAATTTTGTTGTATTCCGTTTCCACGTGACTTGTATACCTCGTCCTTGGATTCACATGATTTTAGTTGACGACAAAATACATAAACGATTTGGCTGCCGACAAGTTTGCTTCGCGTGGTAAAGATAAAATCGCTGTTCTACGAATGAAACGGAAGTTATTAAATGGAATTTCCTTTACGAAAACAAAACAGTCAGATACAGTGGCGGATAGAAAATATTTGGAATGCATTAAAAGATTCTCGTTTCGGCGATTGTTTAACGCTTCGCCCAATATCGGTGCATTAAAGCAGGTACTTTAAACTGCGAAATTCATAGCGAATCAAAGAAATACAGTGGCTCTGGTGGCAGATGAATCATAATCAATGCAAAATATATTAAAATTAAATGTATCATATAATAAGTTTTAGATCTTGTATTACTTAACAGTGCAATGGCAGACACAATCAAGCGACAAGTGTTCGTCAATGAATACTACGGTGGTTGTGATAACGACTATGGATGGTTTATGTTGAAAGATTACGATGCCACCGCTGAATGTCCACAGTGGGATGTTATCGCTAACGCTCCATACTTCTTCTACTCAGCCGGCACAACAAGTATCAATTGGAAAACCGGTAAAAATATTCAAATAAGTCTGAAATATTTATTATTTGAATTGTAAACCGACACTACGAGCTACATGATAATTAAATGCTAATTAATACATGTAACTTATAAGCCATTTGTGAAGTAAATATGAATAAGTAACATCCCCGTTTGAAGTATTTGTAGTTTTACTGAGTTGACATTTTTCATTATAGAAGTCGATAACAACAAATGGTAGTGAAGATTCAACATAACTTTTAATTTCAACACACTATTCTGTTAATTTTTTTGGTTTTTAATACCTTATATTTAATAATGGACGTTATAATAAGACAAAACATTAAATTTAAGAAAAACGTATATTTTTGCAATTTTTGGTTTGACAGGAATAGGACAATAAGTCTAGATGCCATTTTTTAAAATTCACTCATGAAATGAAAGGAAGAAAGATTAATTAATAAGAAATTTGTACAAATTGGAATATTACACTCAATAAATTAAAGGGTTCTGAATGTATTTCCATCTGATATATTAAACATGTATATGTTGTAGGAAACAGACAGACTGCAGATTCATTTGTTGTATCAGTTCTGGGTGAGTATTAAATGGAACCGTCTCAAAAATGAAAATTTCGTATGCTATTAAATAGAAAGAAGCCTTTTATTATTTATGCCTGTTTTGTTATATCTTAAACGGTAAAGCTTCTAGAGCTGATTTAATGTGGTAATATGTCCTATATGTGGCCACCATTTTGACGATGTTTAACAAGAGATGTATATCTTGGAAGGAACTTGATCAATAATCATGTTTTGGTTAAAATGACCAATAATCATGTTTTGGTTAAATGACCAGTAATCATGTTTTGGTAACAGTTTATAATCTTTTTCTCCCTTCGCTCTATAAAGAACAACGAATATTTTTTCAAGACTAATTACTAAAGCAAAAGTAAATTTCATATTTTGCTTGAGTGACAGGGTCATTGCCTTAATTTACTGCCCTGAAATTTCTCGACAAGTTCGGTGATTAGATATTGACAAATGGCAGAAATTTATAAGCCCAAATTGTCCACAATAATTTCATTTTACAAGCGTAACCGTTAACGATATAAAAGAAACGTAAGAAGGAAAATATGCTTCTGCTCACTTTATAAACATATATAATTTTTATTATTTCACAATGTTTCTCTTCGGACTGTTTTAGTTGGAATTGGGGATGTCATTAACGGCAATACAAGATTTCTGTTCCTGAATATGCATTTGTGCTATCGTTGCTTATTTACATTAAAGTTGTTAGAACTCATTAAATGCACTTTATCTATAAGATTTCGGCGTATTATCTTTGCAAATTTTTTGCACAGTTAGTGGCAAAATAACATATGAAAACTAGAATCTGCTTTCAATAGACTTCAAGCTTGATTTTGGTTGGAATGTGTACACTTCCTTTCTGTTTTGTGGTTTTGGTTTTGTTTTGTGGTGTATATGCTTGTTTTAATCCGGATTCGTCCGTTGACTTTTATCTTTTGTTGCTTGGTCGGTTTCCTTGTTACATGTATTTGTTCATTTTATTTTAATAGGAAACTTATTTTATTTTTAAGCCTGGGATATGGTATTCAAAGGAGTTGAAGGTGTAGTTCCTCCCCAGGGATCACTAGTAAAGCTGTGGCAAGGAAAAGATCTATCAAACGACGGCAACGTCGCTGCTCAGTCCCTAACCTGGAACCCAGGATTGATTTACAAGTCTCGCATTGTCGAAAATTGGGTCAAATATCCCGGATTTTTCATTGAAAGCGTATGTTAGTCTAAATAAATACTTATCACATATTCCAAAATGGCTGCAATTCACAGGATACTTATTGATGTTTATAAAAATATGTTAACAAAGAGAGACAAACTAAAAATGTGTTAATACAAAACATTTATGGCAGTTTACTCTGCATTATGTTGTATACATAACTGTTTGATCTTATTAAGCTTTGAACAAATACACCAGTAAGTGATTGTATAAATAAAGCTTAATCATGAACGCTACATACAAAAATCCTTTTCAAAACAAAAAGGCATTGAAGCAGCGACATTTAAACGCTGTCTAAACAAACAAATCCCCAATAAAAACAAAAATTTACGCAGGTGCTCCAAACTTATTTGTCGTTAAAGTACATATATCCATTATCCATTTGGTAAATGGTGTTTTACATTAGAAATACTAATGAGTCAGTAAAAACAAAGAGACTATCCGATCCCGCGATTAAATTACTTAAGGGAAACTAATGAAGAATTTTTATTTTAATATAACGTTATATATTCGGCCAAAAATACAATTAATAATCGATGATTGCATCTTTAGTTAGAACGCAATATTCTTAAATATTGAATATTTCGCGCTAAATCTTCGTAATTATCTTACCCAATTAAAAATTCTGCGAAATATATATAATTTCTTTGACACTAAAACAGCATGCAAAACAATAAGGTAACGTGAACATTTTCCGAATTGAAAATGCTTTTGCAACATTCACGTTTTTTGGGGAATATCAAACTGTTAAAGGGTATGAGTTTCACATAGGCATACCAGTGATTGGACTTCTGAAAAAATACAGCAAAATAATCCATTACGAAAATGTAGTTATATACTACCATATCGTTAAATCATTTAGAACTGGTAGATCATCATGCCTTTCAAAACGAATGAAACAAATATCTTTTTCATGTTGCACGTTTTGCGTTTCATCTAAGTATAAATTTTTATGAACTAATACTAACTAATACAACTGTTTTTTGTATGAAATAGCTAGCACTCTATGACTGATTTATAAGATGCTTCCAGCCTAACGTATTTTCAATAAGTGACATTATTTAATTAAATATGTTAATTAAAATACTTCCAGGTAAAATACGCCTATTATACAAACGGATTAGAAGTAGCTTACACTGTGTTTGATGCTAGAAACACTGATAAGAACGGATGGTTTGACATCAGCAATATACTTTATTCTTATTATAAAGACATCAAGTCGTACTCTTCGATGGCCGGATCAAGTATTGTAGGGTATATATTACAACTATATTGCAGTTTTTTAATGCTGAAGATGATAATGTACGTGCTCTTAGAAATAATATACAATTTATATTAATATGGCAGTTTTTATGAAAAGGAACAAAATTAATGCATTTTAAATAGCAAAATGTATTATGAACTTCTTGCAAAGTAAATGTCTTTAAATTACTCTGTTTCAGAACAAAACAATTGATTTATTTATTTATAGTGACGGAACCAGAGCGTTCGCACTTCATAAAGAATGGGGAGGTTGTCCTAATGATAAAGCTTGGATGGAAATTTTAGACGATCCAAACGGAGGAACGCCTTGCAGCTGGGATCAAAACGTTAGGAAAAGACCATATTTCTTGTATAGTAATACGGGCGGATGGGCATTGTGTCAATATAGTAAGTACCTTTGTAATATACTTCTACACATTACACTAGTCTAAAACAATAACATGAGGTTTCATAAAAACGTAGACAAAACACGCCGAATATTTTGCGATCATTAGTATTTTTATTAAAACAAGCAACTTTTTGCAATAATATATAAAATGCAAAAACATAATATATAAATAAAATAAACTAAAGATAAATAATAATAATAATAAGAAAATAATAATAATAATAATAATAACTACCAAACAACCAAAACACCCTCAAACATGCAGTTTAAACAACATTCAGTAAAGATAGCGTTGTTTTTATGAAGGCTTTGTTCTGTTAAATGTATTTATTACCATTTTATAAATCTAATCGTTTTAAGCATTACCGTAAACCAATATTATTTCAGATAATGCATGGAACCAGGCTCAATTTCCATCTGCGGAAGTTCTGGCAGTATTTGTAAAGGGTAGCGTATAATAAGGTTTTTACAGTTGCAACACCAAATACTCTTAAAGTTTTATGTTATTGATAAAAAGCGTCAAAGGAAAAGCACTACTGGTTTGGGGAAATAAAAAATCGACATCAGAGACAACTAAACCGCAAAGCAATACTAAAATATACAGATATTAGTATTATGTTTAGCCTGTAACCCTACAATGTGAAGCTTAATTTAAATTGACTTAATTTGAAACCTTAAATTAATGTAGATTGTTTCAAGAATACATTGTTTTCAAAACAGCCATGAACAGTTGTGGACTTAGGTCTAGATACAGACGTGTTCAAGTTCAATATTAAACACCTCTGTTTCTGCTAAGCACTATTAGCTCTTCTCGCTCGAACACCTGACGGATCGTGCTTGCTTTTTTTTCTATGCTATGTTTAACAGTAGTCATTATAATGAACAAGATATTTTCTCCCCATTTACTATTCAGAACATTTGTGTATTTTATCAGGATGGAAGTTGGTATTTAAAGTAGCGAATGGTCAGTTAATATCTCCAGCCAGTAGCATGTATGATTTATGGACTGGAACTTACTCCATGAATGAAGGCGACGCCAGTGCTGTATCCTTTGCAGCTGGAACAAAAACTTTAAAATCTTCAATTATTGATCAGTGGAGTAAATATTATATATCAGCAGTGAGTATTAACGACAACTAGAACTTTCTTCGTACTTTTATGTATTTTATAATCTTATAGGTCGAGTAAATTAACATTGATGAATATAGAAATACATGAATGATTACAAAATGCTAAAGAAAACAAGGGTTTTTTTTACCAACAGGTGCGTGTTTCCATGTTTGTCGGTGGATTGGAAAAGGCTTACGCAGTATTTGATGCTAATGGTGCAGACAAAAATAGCTGGTTTGATAAAAGTCGACTTATCTATACAACATGGAATGACCTAAGTCAATCAGCGACCACGAATTTTCTCAGTATTGATGGGTTGGTACATAAAATATTGTCGAAAAATGGTATACAATCGCATTATCATGGATATAGGTCGAAATACTTATAAATTTAGGAGTGTCGCATGGTCATGTTTTCATTACAGCCAGTATAACATAACAAACAATCACAAATTAAATATCTATTATAGTCAGTCCTGATAATGTGTAGAATGAATTAAAACAATCGGATAAATTGAAATTATGTGTTCCTAAACAATAATTAATATGATAGACAACTATATTTTTCATATAAATTTATAGAGATGCTAGCGGCCAAAGAAGATTCTTCATGCAAACGAGCTATGGGGGATGTGCAGCTGATGCTGGCTGGATGGTTGCTGTGGAACGGATATCAGGGGGTTGTGGTTGGGAATTAAGGAGTGGCACCAAGCCATATTTCTTATATAGTGATGCTTCTACTGCCGAAACAGAAGACGGTAAGAAGTATTAGACAATGAAAACACAATGCTAATATAGCTGAAAAATCGAGCTTAGCAAGAAGATTAATTTGAAAAATATGATTTGTTTTCTACTGGTTTTGACTTTTGAATGTTTAATGTGCTTGCAGACTTAAAAATAGAATATAAATACATCTTGTAGTCAGATATCTTGTTCGGTAAAATACACATTTAACTGCAATTAAGTTTTTCTCAATAGGGTGTTTAAATATTTGTTTTTCAGGGATGGCTATGGCAGAAGTATTTGCAATCTCTGTTGGTAAGTGCTGAGATGTCCAAAGGATATACAATTGTCCTAGTTAATGGTTTTTCTATTTAAATCAGAAAGGCTTAGAATCACGTTTATTGTGCTATAGATAAGGACAAACGTTACAGGAGTATTTGTCACTCTTACATTACTCATAAATCCTATAACTGTTACTACTGATTCAAATAATACAGAGGAATGTCTTATGTATTCATATATAGATTACAAGATAATTCCGAAATGTTGTTACGATTCCTTCAGTATATGATAACAATATTATTTAATTTCAACGCCTATATACTCACAAAATGTTATTTTAGTTACATATCGTTCTCTATAATTTTAGTTACATATAGGGTATAACTTTATTTACATATCATAATGTACTGTTCATTTTTATCTTACAAAGTTTGGACTATGTTCTTTTATGTATTTAGATATTGCTGACTGTATACCAAATCCCTGTCAGAATGGGGCGGCATGTACAGATGAAGGTCTTACGTTCAGCTGTACCTGTAGCGGAAATTGGATAGGATTTACATGTTCGGACAGTAAGTCAAATATGTAATGCCTTGAGTACTACATTTGTTGTTTTAATATATTAAGCAAGCGCGAGTAAAGTTCTAATAAAATTATGTGAACTACAGTATCTTCATTTGTTTTGTAACCATTTCCTATCACTTTCATTAAAAAAATAATAACTGAGCATATATAGAGAAAGACATCGTACAAGCATTAATCTCATTAATTTCTTTTTAAAATAAATTAATGATAACCTTAAACTTCATTGTACATGCAGGAAATGGTGGATTTACTGATTGGACGGCATGGGGATCTTGCTCCGTTACTTGTGAAACTGGAACTGTAACAAGAACAAGGACATGTACCAATCCAACTCCTGTAGGAGCCGGAGCTGCTTGTTCAGGAGCCACAACAGAAACTGCTAGCTGCACACTACTTATGTGTCCAAGTACGATTTTTTTGCAAAATTGTATATTAGATACTAATTTAATACAACACTAATTACTATATTTCGTCTGTATGTAATTTAATATTTGTCCGAATGTTATCAGTAAACGTCATGATACTTATTTAGCGCAAAATGTGTAACAATGCTATAGCTTTATTAAAAGTATATGGATTTTGTTCCATTAAGTAAAAGTACATTTCTAACTGGTATTAAGACAATCAAACATAAGCAGCAAACTTACATTTAGTAATAAGTAATTGAGTCAACTTCTGTGTTTTATAGATAAGTGTTTAAATCTATGCTCTATAATTCGCTTTCGTTTTTAGTAAATGGTGGATGGGGAACATGGGCAACGTGGAGTTCTTGTTCTGTAACTTGTGAAACTGGAACAAGATCTCGAAGCAGAGCATGCGACAGCCCTGCTCCAAAGTATGGTGGAACTTCTTGTTCTGGCAACAATACTGAAACGGAGCCATGTACTCTACCAATGTGCCCAAGTAAGACTGAAACTGGGACTTAATATTTATTGACAAATAAGACGATACTGAAAAGAGATTAAAAATCAAAAAGCAACATGAAACGACAAAATATTTCATATAACAAAAGACAAAGAAATACAACAGTACACACGACAACGAGAAATAACATATACAATGATCTAAAAAACATGTTATTATATATAGTAAGGTTATGAAAGTTTCCTTTAATTAACACTCATTTTGGCGCTAAAAATATTTAAAATCCAAAAAACTAAGATTTTGAAGCGCATAAATCGCCGAATTCTAAAACTTTCTAACAAATTCGGCTGATACAATAAGTGATTGAAAAACCGTGGAATTTAAAGAATGCGAAATCTAAGGGCAGTAAATTTAGAAACGGCTATATAGCTTAAAGAATCAATGATATTCTTGTCAGCACGAAGTGCGACTATTAGGCTGGTGATACCATCGGGGACTGCAGTCCACAAGCAGAGGCGTTGACACTGTTGTGTCAAATAAAATGTCATCTAAGATACCAACGAACTTGGACACCATTAAAAGCTGGAGGCAAACATGGAAATGCCTCCCCCTCCCAAAAAAACAAATCTACAAGTTATATTGTTTTGAAAAAAATATTTCCAGTTTTCAGAGATTTTCAGAAATTAAACGACTTTTTAAAGTTTGATTGCAATTATGTACAAAAATGAAATAATCAATACATCATAGTTAAAATGATTTTAAATATAAACACTAATTCTATGAAGCAGTCATCCATACACTGTTTAAAAAATACGTTTCAGTTCATGGCAACTGGGGTGCCTGGTCATCTTGGGGTACATGTTCAGAGACTTGTGAAACTGGTACATGGACTAGGCAACGGTTATGTAACAACCCTACACCACAGTACAATGGCGCAAATTGTGCTGGTGTTGGCATGGAAGGCACTACGTGTACATTGCCTATGTGTCCAAGTAAGTACTACCAATAAGCGGATTTAAGGAGTAACTGAATTATACATATGGTTTTGAAGGATTGTTTGCTCGTCGTTAATTTTGTATATGAGTGGTCTTAACGGTCATTGTTTGTCTGCTTTTGAAAATCCATTTGCATTTTTGTATTGATTTATAATTGTGTTCTCACTTTTGTAGCTTACCTGTCTATAAGTCAGGATAATGCATTGCTATTTCCATTACTCGGTCGTCGCGCCGTCTATAGCGCAATCCGTAAAATTATTTTATTTTTTTAAACAATTTTACCTATATAATCAATGGATGGCCTCTTATCAATTTTATATTGTTTTCGATACTCAATACAAGAAAGAAAATCCTTTAATAAGTTCTATATATTTTTTTCACGGGAATTAAATATGTAACTTTTTGTTGTAATTTCATATATATGACGTCTTTACTTCATCAAAATAGAATTAATAGATCCCTTGACCCTCTGTGTTTTATGCACTATAGCTGTTGATTATAGTATTTTGCTAATCCTTATTTAGTTTTTTCAAATTAAAGTTGACGGCCAATGGGCAAGCTGGGAATCATGGGGTACATGTTCTGTCACATGCGAAACTGGGTCTTGGGGTAGATCTAGAACTTGTACAAATCCATCCCCACAGTATGGTGGAGCTAATTGTGTGGGGTCGTCTACCAGTACTGGGACGTGTACCCTACCAATGTGTCCAAGTAAGTTATCAAAATTCCTTAACAATGAGGAAAAGAACAAAATATACACAAATTTCAATGTACATTGTACTTCAATACATATACCGGAAAGAAGCCTGATTCAATACACGTACTTGTTTATATGTGGACTGTAACTATTACTTATAAAGTTATTATTGTGGAGTGTAGACGATTTGTAAAAGCTTGGTTGTATAATCAACTGTAGCTAATTCTTAATTTAAGAAAACTTAGATATTCTACTTTGTAAAGTTAAAGTATGTTAAAGAATAAAAAACTCAATGTAATAGAATTTTAATTTTGGTGATTTTATTCGTGCCTCTAGTTGATGGCCAGTGGTCTGCATGGTCATATTGGGCAACATGTTCAGTGACATGTGGAGGCGGAAGTCACGGAAAAACAAGGTCATGTACTAACCCGGCACCACAGTATGGTGGCGCCGTCTGTACGGGTGACAGTTCGCAGACGCAGCAATGCAATACACAAGTTTGCATCAGTAAGTATACCAATTTGTTATAGCTAATAATGTCTGTGTCGCTCATTCGATTTACAATAAGTGAGGAAAGAGGTAGCGCATTAGCAAATGATTGTGTACCTGTTTCGTTCGTATGTAAACTATACCTGGTGGTAACTTATTGAATTAAACTATTAAAAATCTTACGTCAAAATCCATGTCACTCTGTATGTACTTTATTTCGCTACCCAGCACGTTTTCTTAAGAAAAATAATTCTTTGCAGTTGACGGTGCATGGTCCGCCTGGGGATCTTGGGGTGCGTGTTCTGTTACATGCGGTGGCGGCAAATACTCAAGGTCAAGGACATGTTCTAATCCAGCTCCAGCAAATGGTGGACTTTCTTGTTCTGGTGACTCTAGTGCTTATGGTGATTGTAATACGGCAGCTTGTCCAACTGCAGCTGCAGGAACATATGTACAGGTAATGCAAATATAAAGGTAAACAACTAAATAATCAAAAGAAATAGTGAAAAGCAAGAAAAGGCGGTAAATAATGTTAATGTGTAACGAAAAATCCATCCTACTTCCATTTTTATTACTGACCCATGTTTGAGAATTATGTTGATAGTTTCCATGTATCGAAATCTTTATTGTAATGGTGATGCAACATAAGAAAAATTAAATCTCTTTGAGTACAAAACGTTGATTGTTGAATACAAGAAGGAGTCGTGATGATTTAATACTCACTACATAAAACGTAATGATTAACAAGTCCATGTTTAATGTATAGCGAGGACTATTACTTTTATGTTCAGGGAGGAAAACGCTAGCAAAACAATACGATCCCCGGTTGGTATCACACTAAATGAAATGGGTCGTATCAAGAACATCTTGATTGAAAGCTGGGTACTATAATAGGGTAGGAAATTTAACTTGACAGACACAATATAAGACCTCGTATTATGCGTAGTTAAACAGGACCAAGGACGCAGGTTTTAAACCCCAATCCAGGTCTTATTTTGTATTCCACGGTTCCTTGTGGATAAATTAATATCATTAATATTATAATGTTTTAAATTATAAGGTTTTGTATTCACAATTGGTAATCATATAGGCTGATTTTGAAATAAGTCTATGCACTTTTGATAATTTCGATAAGTATTTATAAGTATTATGTAAAACAAATTTTATAATATTATTTAGATTTTTCAAAGCAGTGAAAACATTTGATAACAGAATATTGACTGAAATCTAATAAGAACCTGAAACCTAGAAATGCAAATTTAACGAATTTTTTATTAAGCCGTTAATAGCTAGTAAATGTGTTTATTTATTAGAAAGATTCCAAGAATATAATACACAAAAATTAAATGGCCCGATTGAATAATTTACAAAGTGCGTGAGGATTGATATAGCTTTTTTAAAATTTTAGTGTAAAGAGCTGTGAGCTTCATCATTTGGCTTTCTATTATATTTTTTGTGTGCAAAACAATGACGAATCTTGATTATAGTAATGAATTGTATAATGTTCTGACGTTTAATTACTTTCTTGTACAACTGTTGGTCGATGGGACTGTTGGTGGACTGTTAGTTTCGGAGAGTATCACCAACCCAGTAGGCACACTCTTAAATCTCTTCAAAGTTTTGATTATTTAGTCTTCCAATATTTTGCTTTGAACACCACCGATGATTCTTTATTTGAAGACACCCGGCCGGGAGAAGTTACTTGTATAACCTTGGTATCGTTGTTGACTTGTATTTGCAATTATATATTTTACCATCTTGAATCAATTTATCCCAGAATTCAGATTTATTTTCGACTACTTTATATTCTGCTCAGTATACAGAATTCTTAGAAATGAAAACATATAATTTTTGAATTATTAAAATGTTCATGTTTATTTATTATGTGAAACTAGTTATTGGAATAAATCCAAGAAAAACAGTGAGATACATTTACTTACCGGTATTTTTCTTTAAGCTATGTCCAGCTGGCTGGTTTACCTGTAAGAGTGGATCTGTTTCTTGTATCGAGCGTGCTTTTGCCTGTGATTGTAGAAAGGAATGCTCGGATGGAAGTGACGAAACAGAAACCTATGCCGGATGTTCTGCAACTCTGCTGGCAGCATGCCCAAGTGAAGCATCAGGTATATTCTTTCAGTAATGCTTCTAGGCAGAATTAACGAAATACATCGTAGGACATCACCATTAAGGAAAACATAACTTTTTACATTGAAAAGCTATTGTTTTGATTGACCTTAAACTTTATGAACTTATTTATTGATACAATTATTTGTAACAATGCAACTCAGTCATATCGAGCCATAAACACTCAATCCGTGTATTACTCGATGAAAATACATACTACATTTTAGTTGACTATGACTATTGTCTCAATACGGATTTGGTAAAATAGGTAAAATAACCGTTGAGTTATCAAAGTTAGTTCTATGTGTATATAATAACAAATGCTCTCCTTTTTGCAGGTTCCGTGAAGATTTCCCTCTTGATCCTTGCTTCGTGTGTGTTTACCTCACTGGTACTCATGTGGGACAGAATAAACCAAATCTAAATCAAAACCACACTACGAACATCAAATAATGTCACAATTTAACAACAGATACATTTCTGTAATCAAAGACTCATTAGCAGCACTCATTTTGCCAGACATTTTTGTAACACCTATAAACAGTTCTTCAATCAGAAATCATCTTTAATCAATTCCATTAAAAACAATTTCTGTTGTCTTTTTTCATAAAACTGAAGTTATTTTTTACAACCTTATAGTGCCTGCAAAACTTTTCTGGAGATAAAATACAAGAATAGGTCCCACACTAAATCATGGCTACGTTTCATAAAGTTTCTGGTGTCCATAGGTCTTTGAGGTTTGTTGCTAGATCTTTGGGTTAAGTATGGCATTACTTCCGTACGGTTTTAGGTGGTCTTGTGAAATCTTAGGTTGCCATATTTGATAAGTGCTTTCTGTGTGGCCTTCATCGTCAACATAGAAGGTTTTTATGACGAAATATGTTACGTCGCTACCAATTTCTTGCTTGGCCGCTTAGAGTACACGGAACATGTCATTAAAACACTGTTCAGTGAGACGGCGTTAAATGTAGCGGAAAAATCACACACACCCCTGATCTGGTCGGGTTTCTCATGGTGGTATCCTCCAAATAAGGGCAAACACCAGCGCTCTTACTGGTTGTCAAGCGATGGAGCTACATCTGCTTGGTTGTTGTCCGGAATCCGACCCAT
Organism: Limnoperna fortunei; assembly: GCA_944474755.1. Taxonomy (NCBI): domain Eukaryota; kingdom Metazoa; phylum Mollusca; class Bivalvia; order Mytilida; family Modiolidae; genus Limnoperna; species Limnoperna fortunei. The sequence continues at coordinate 16,167,553 of OX104115.1, read as the reverse complement.
AAATGTAAAAAAAATTATTACTTTTCAACTGGGCTTTTGTTTAAACTAGCATCCAGCAGTTTAGCACGACGAACAGCTTATTGCCTCTTTTCAGGCAAAGGGTGATGTGGTTTGCGAAGAGGTAAATGAGACACATACCCAGTTTTCTTTAGCGTCTCGGCATAATTCCTTTTCCATATTCTTCACTAACAATATGTCATCGTAGAACATTACAGTTTTATCGTCGCAATTGGAAGTCTCAAAGAGATGGGAGTTGCCGGCAATCCGATGCGTTGATTGAGTACACGGTGTGTGTGTGTGTGTGTGTCCCTCCCGATGACAAGTCATATATCTGACAGTGTTGGTCAATAGGTATAATAACACCGGTCAATGCCCTTAGGTGGGTAGTTCCAGGGTCTCCTAAATTACACAAAATAAGAGAGAATTGGATATATTTTGTATAAATGAAAAGATATGTAAAACATATGTAGAAAAGTTTTTTTATAAACGCAAAAAATTAAACCATAATAAAGTTACATATGGATTTAGCCCAAATAAGGAGTTGTTAAAAGGTTGAAATAAATGAATAAATAAGTAAATAAATAAATAAATAAATAAATAAATAAATAAATAAATAAATAATATAATGCTGCAATGCAGTCTGTATGATGAAAACGTGTTGTATGACGTTAAAAAAAGATAACATATCTAACGTGTCTGTGCAAGCTTGAGAAATGGGAGAGAGATCTTCGGCTTATTTTAAATGACTGTTTAATAAATATTAATCTGACCATCTTTCCCATACTCCCAATTCAAAGGTTTTAAGTCCACGTTCACCCCTGACTTGGGAGGGTTCGAACGTATAGATTCTGAACGCTTGACTTTAAAGAATGATCTTTCCGATAAAGACGCATCATTTATCACATGGTTTGGAAATAAATGGAGACTATACTAAATGTTGATGTATTTTTGTTTTTGCGTGACAAATGAAAACTACTTACCGCGTATGGTCCAGCTTACGCTCATTTTGTATATCACAAAATCTGTAAATTGAATTCATCACTTTATTTTCTACAGTTATTTAGCGTTTTTAAATGCGGCGTATTTTGCAATGTGATAGAGCAATTTTCTAAATTAAAGTTTGACCTAAATTACAACGGAAGTGTATGTTTGGAAGAGTCCATTGTCGTCTGTTCGAAATCCTTCGGGTAATATCGTCTGCAGTTAAGGCGGGAAAATCCTCGCTGTTTGTCCGAATACCACTGAACGTTACGAAAGCAGACGATCTTTTTGAAAACAACGCGAGGTCCCTGTAGAAACTCAAATGGCTGACTTCCTATGTAAAATTCCCGTATCAAATGTCAAGGACGATTTTGAACTTGTCAACAACAAATGCATATATAAAATATTGACGTGTTATCGTGTAGACATGTTTTAAATTGGATTTTAACACTACAAAAGTACAATTAAGGATTGTTTCCAAATGCTGGTTAGATTATTGGATATAAACGACTTTGGGGTCGCTTTACGCTGAATAAACCGCGAAGTTGCAGCGTAAATCGATCCAAAGTCGTTTATATCAATAATCTAACCAGCAATTGAAAACAAACCTTATATTTCAAATTCCATAGTAAAAAGGAAATAACGAGAACAATATTTTACAAGTAATCAAATAATATTTGCAATTTACAATTTTAGTGTCGTCACTTGTTGTTTGCGGAAGAATTCATGTATAGTCAACGTCATCAATACATCTTATTATGACGTCACAATCAGTCACGTGCTGAAAAACCAAGTTAGGTTAGACGAAATAACCAACTTTGCTCATGTATTGAGTATTTAAAAGAAATTAAAATATTATGGAATAATTAAAGAATGCAAGCAAAACACCTAGCGCAGCGGGGTGTAACACTTATTAATCTAACACGTGGTCATTTCTGATCGATGACGTCAGATGTTAACGCAAACACCAAAAAAAAGTAAATAAAATAAACCGACGCATTAGAATACAGGCAGGAATTAGTGATTTGATGGTCGCAAAAATTGATGTACTGGCCCCGCTTACTCGTCATCAGTTAACTCAATTTGCGACCACCAAAGTACAAATGGGTGCCAGCAAATTTTCAAATTAAGACTTTAAAATTTTATGCGATGACGGTATGACTGCCGGGGAATCGTGTTAGGGAGACTGCTTTGATTCAGGCATTTTCAAGATCCCGTGAACAGATGTCCTTTTTGAGGATATGGAAGTGGTATAATGGTGTTGCGCATTTTTATCTACTTTACAAACAGATCATGATCACCTCATGAAATACCACTGTAACATTATTACAGTGATTTGTCTCAATACGTGTTGATTTCAGACCATTGCCTAAATCAGTAACTGGTTTGAAGGCTTTTTGATATCGTCTAAAAGGTGAAAAACGAAAATGCTTTTATATTTTGTATGAAAACTATTAAGATAATGCATACTGAGTCATTTTAAACACTCGTCCTTGCAAAAGGCATGCTACAACTCTAGCGTATTGAACAATAATACCTCTATAAATGCAGACAGCCAACACGATTTTATATCAAGAAACATTGTATTTCCAAGAAATATTTCAAATGTACACTGCTCTGCCGAAAATCAGACCCGTCCAAAATAGAATTCTACAGATTCACTCTGCAAATGTAACATTTCTTGTACAACAGTTTTCAAATAAAATCTTCCGGAACCATATGTCTTATTTCTTATCCTTTTTTTTAAATAAGAACTTCAAAATCAGCCGTTAATAATGTGGCGTCGTGAAACGTCATGTGTGCGAAGTGGGGATATATCGGGTGATATATCGTTTGACGTTATAAGGACGTCATATTAATATAGAGTAGGCATTGCCAAAATGCGAGAACAGACAATATAGTCCTTTATTAATTTTTTTTTAATTCCTTTTTTACTTTGTTCATTAATTTTGTGATTACACTATTTCACTATCATGTATACATGTAGTTTTAACGTCAACAAGAAGTAACTCAAATAAGTAATCTATCTATTAAGGTAAGATGCATATGCCTGTAGGTCAAAGAGAACCTAAAACAGATTGTCCCCGCCCCTCCTTTTTCTGTTGAAACATGAACCTCTTTTCGTTAAGAGTTATCTCTCTTTGGTCAGTGTTGCTATCATAATAACCATTTCATTATCCCTATTTGGAACCCCCTTTTCAAACAACCAATAAAAGTTAAGGGCCGTAACCAAAAATAGCGATTTACCATACAGTTTGCATTGGCGGAAAATACCAAAATATGTTATATTCGGATGTTTTAGAATTTTATCAGTCACGAAGTTCACAATTATTAAATATATTCTTCGGGTGGGCAGGAAATTAAAGATCCGACGTCACAATTATGGGTTATTATTTTCAAACACAACAATAAATTCCTCAAAATAGCAAGAAAATGCCAATTGCAGTCTTCAAATGCTTCAAGTGTATACAAAATCAATGGCAAGATTAAAACAGTCGACAATTCAAATTAAATCAAGAATTGCATTTCACTGACAAATTTACCAAACGCATCAACCATGTTTCAACAAATAAAATATAAACAAAGACAATATTTTGGCTGGTAATTGTCATGTATTTATTTCCACATCAATACACAATTCAAACCAATCAAAATTATTCATATGTTAATACACAATCAATAAAAACTGTTGGCGATCCAATAGTGACATTAAACACTGGGCGATCCAGAGGTGAATTGTATTTCTAAATCCGCCTGACAGATATAACAAGCGTCCGAAAACAAAGTAGGAAAACAAAGTAGAAACTGGAACTCGACATCGAGTAAAGGTGCCATAAGCCATGACCAAATCATAACTAAAATAGATAACAAAAAAGAGCAATAATATATATTCTAGAAGGAGGCAAAAGAGAAACGTGCCGTTACGTGGTCAAAAGCACGAAAAGACCGTGTCAATCGAGTGCGCCGGTTTTATGCCTAAATGCCGCTTAGATAATTGAAGAGTTACAAGAGATAACTCGACAAATAATTACAATAAACGAATTTAATTTTTTGATTATTTAAAGGATATTATGTGTCTATGAAGAAATAACATATTAGTAAGGATTCATTTGTTTTTATGAATCAGTTCCTGTCACAGTGTGATGTTTTATGTTGGCGGGCATATTGTGCAATTTGGTGATATTTATGTTACAATTTTAGTTCACTTATGTTTTTTTTTCTTTTTTTTTTGTATTGTGTTTTTAAATAACGCATATATTGGTCTATATTGCATTTTACTGAACACGGGACCTGTCGCTGACTAGTGTTAAGTTAACTACTGTGTAGATGCGGAACCGTAGTATAACGCTACTTTTATGTTTAAAAAAAGCAGAACGCAAACAGCTTTCAAGTACATTTATGTTAACACATTATTTTTATTGCAGTATGACGTTAAATTATTTATTGATAATGTTCACATCGCATTTAAAAATGTACATTATTTCGGAACACCTTATAACAGGGCCTCTAAAGTCCAGTTGTCGCGGGAAGTCTTTTTGTGTAATGGTGACGTCACATGAATGTCAGTTTTTAAATAGAGCGATTTAGAGATTGCAAAAAATTGTATGAAAGTTTCGTTGCTATTTTTAAATAGAACATTAATAATTTTTTATCAATGTCAAATTTGTTTTTAAGTCTACATTAAAATTAACGTGTGTGCTCTTCTTCGTTCACTTTGTGACGATATCAACTCCGGACGAAAAAAGTCAATATCAGCATTAAGCAGATTTGATCACGTGACATATAATTGCCGTAGAGCACACATGCGTGTAACCGTATTGCTCGCATCTTCCAGGCTCGACACCACAACGGCTGACGTTAAAGTAACCTTTTCCTCATTTTCAAGGAAAGTTTTATTGAAATTTGAGAACAAATTAGTGATTTTTATTACTAAATAAAGGTTACTGCCTATAGTAGAATCCTATTGTCACAAATACCTCTCATAATGTATTTGTTACTGAAGCGTATTAGTGCCACATTTATTTATTTTTATTTTTGAATTTGATGACTTTAATCTTGGAATTAACAACTTTATTCTTGGAATTATCAACTTTATTCTTGTATAAGGTTTTTTAATTATTAATCAATTAAAGTGTCAAAGTTCCTCATTAAACGATCAAAAAAGAAAAACAGTTATGAAAATTTTATTGAATTTCATTAATATTGCAAGACTCTTGAGGTTTTTTTAGATAAACAAAAATTATAAGATGAGAACAGTATTCTTATAATTTATTTGAGAAAGAAATGAATATTTGGTTTGGTAACACCATAGACAAAGGTGACACCACAGACTAAAAACGTAACACCAGCAGAAATAAAGTTGGAATTACCGAGATAAAACTTGGAATTTCCAAGATTAAAGTTGATTATTCCAAGAATAAAGTTGGAATTTCCAAGATTAACGTTGATAATTCCAACTTTAAAGAAGAGCACAACTTTAAAGTTGGAATTTTCATGATTAAAATTGATAATTCAAAGTTTAAAGTTGGTATTTACATGATTAAAGTTGATAATTCCAAGAATAAAGTTGGAATTTCCAAGATTAAAGTCGACATAAAAAATTAAAAAATAATGTGGCCCAAATACGCTTCCGTAATTTGTTTTATAAAATATCATGGTTTAAAAGTTCGATGATTCTAGACCACTTTGTACACAGGCACTTGGGGTCAGGATAATTTTTTTTATGGAATAAAAAGCCAATAAATGAGTTTACAATGTGTATTCACTCATTGGGTAACTAGTCTGACATGTCTCATTGTGAAATATTGACCTCAGAAAATATAATAATTTTTTCTTTATTATATAAGAACAAGGCATGAATCTTATCCAAGTTCTAAAAATAGCTTAAGTTTTATTTACTGGAATCCCCACGTTTTATTTAAAAAACATACTGTTCCAAGTGTCCAGTCAGGAATGAGCTATGTCCGTTTAATATTCTCTTGATAACTACCACTTAACTTCACTATGTTACATCGTATTTCATTAAAATTTTGTGTTTTCTTCTATCCAAGCGAACAACAATTTTTATCGGGACTGATTGATTTGGACTGATCGCTCCAATCCGTCCATTCAACTTCCGGTTAGTAAAATTAATATTTCGAAATGTGAAAATTCGTTTCACTCGCAAATATTACAAGTATAAAAATGTCAACTGTTATGTCCTCATTGATGGATCGTTTTATCTAATAATAAGGCTAAAACTGGTCTAAAGTTATTAATAAAAAAAATGGAAATTCCCCAATCTATTACTAATGCATCTGTGACGAAATATAAACAATATGTATAGTGTAATTTTATTAACAAAATAATTAAAACAAAGTAAATTTAAAAACGCACACACACAATGACTTTAAAAAGCATCTCGGGTGCCAAGGCGCACGTCCGTATTTTGAAAGCGGAAAACGTCTAGTCCAAAGTTATAAATGATAAATGGAAATCCCCCCCCCCCCCCGAAAAAAATCTTTCACTAATGCATCTTGACGGCATATAAACATCACATAGTGTCATTTTATTAAAAAAATAATTAAAAAAAGAAATGAAAAAAACACACACAATAAATTCAAAAAATATTTGACCTCGCATGCCAAGGCGTACATCTCGTATTTGTCTTCGAAAAGTTTCAAAGCGGAAAAAGCGAGAAACACGAAAAACGTGAAGGCGAAATCGTAACATTTTTTCACTTCGCCTTTTCGCGTTAGCATTATATGTATGTTTGAAGTTTGTTTAACACTATTTTTCAAAAATTACATTCGTTTATATAATATGACGTCGAGTGTTTATTGGGAAGAGCTGGAGTACCCAACGAAACAGCAAAGTTTCGACAGGAAATCTGGTGCTCTTTGCAAATTTATAGGGATGTGTCGAGCACACCATCTCGCTGTAAGGATCAAACAGACAACTTGGTGATCAATAATAGGTTACTGCTACCTTAACCTCCGAGGTCGTGGTTTTTTTTATTGTAAACGCTTAAAAAGATCATTTGTCGTGGTTTGATCAGTTTTTTTTCTTTGCCACAGTTCCTATGAATTCCGGTGTATAATACAGAATAAGATTTACGACAAAAGCGAAAACATCTATTTATATATTTTATTAGGTACCCCATAGTGTCACATGAATTTACACAGAATTAAATAAAGAATAAACTTATGTGCCACAGTTCCTAAACATTCCGCTGTAAAATATTGAATAAGATTCACGACAAAAGCGAAAACATCTATTGATATATTTTATTCACTATATATCTCATTGTGTCACATGAATTTAAAGAGAATTAAATCTCAAATAAAGAATAAGGGGTCTCGTTGGCCGAGTGGTCAAGGTATTTCGTCTACTATTGATCACGTGGTCTGTCAACACAGAGATTGCGGGTTCGATTCTCACTGCAGGCAGGGTGTACTCGACTCCAATCTTAATTGACAAGGATTGTCAGTTTTACTACCGCATGTCGGGGGTTTTCTCCGGGTATTCCGGCTTCCTCCCCAAATAAAAACACCATTCAAACAAACAAACAAACAAACAAATAAAAAATAAACAACTGTGCCACAATTCCTAAGAATTCCGATGTATAATACTGAATACGATTAACGACAAAAGCGAAAACATCTATTTATATATTGTATTCACCATCTCATTGTGTCACATAAATTTACACAGAATTAAATCTCAAATAAAGATTAAACTACTAACCGCGTTTGTATATCGAAGCTATGAGTTAAAAATGCGAACATGTATGCGTAATACGAAAATCAATTCTGCTTTCGCATTTTAGCCGTCGCAATTTGTTTATTTTACGATGTTTGTTGAAGTCATTCTACAGTTAATGATATATAAGTATAAATGGTTTCCTTCAAATTCCGAAGTACTTGAAATTAGTTGATAGGTTTAACAGAGCTGCCCAGCGCGTCCTCAGCTGGCGGACATGGGATGTTATCCCGTTTTTTTTTTTGTTTTTTTTTTTTGGGGGGGGGGGGGGGAGTCAGGCCATATTAAAATTGCCGCGAACCATAGTGACATGTTTAGAGAGTGTCACGCTCCTTGGACGAAAAAAAAAGTAAATCTTACTCCCCAACCCATACCCCAGATTTTTCAAAATTGCCCTTTTGTCCATCTTCTCTAATTGATTGAAGGAGCCGAGTGTTGATGTTAGTTCATCAACTATTGATCACGTGGTCTGTCAACCCTGAGGTTTCGGGTTCGAATTTCACTGCAGGCAGGATGCACTCGACTTAATTGAAAGGGAGCCAGTTTTCCTACTTGAGGACGGGTGTTTTATCCGGGTACTCCGGCTTCCTCCTCAAATAAAAACTGGAGGCCATGATATAGCTGAAAAATTGCTGAAAGTGGATTAAACAATATTTAAACAAGCAAACAAATCTAATTGGTTTATATTTAACTTATTCTCGTCATGAATAAAGCTGAAGTACTCTCGCTGAAAGAAAAGCAAACAATCGATCAATACAATAAGTTATTGTTTAAATTGAATGACACTCTTTTAAAGAGCAAGTTTTGAAATGGTTCTGTTTCATCGATATGACACTGTAATGTGACAATGTTAAGACCTACACAATTTTTAACGTTTTGTTTAAAACATTACTATTTCGTACTGAAACACGTGTCTATCTGTAACACATTTTTACGCTTAACTTCAGAATAGCGTTTTGATTGACAATGATTGTTTAACAGTTGAACAATTGTTATACACAACAGTTTTATAATTGTATTTAAAATGTTGTAGACTAAATAAAAACACGCAGGCATACATTTAAGTAACTAATAATGATGTCAAAAAGAGGCCACGTTCTTTCCTAAATGTGAAATAAATATGTTACTGATTGGGGGAGTCGGGTCGGCTTAATATATGACAAAAAATATACATGTAACAGGTCGCAAAAATAAAACAGGCCGAAATCACGAGTCGCGGGAATAAAAAAAGAGAATCAATAATGGATTACGAAAAAAAACATTTACCTCTTCGTTACTGATATGCCTTAAATAGAAGTTATTTGAAGGTTTAAAGGACTCGGTTCGCAGATATATCATGTTTTAAAGAAATGTGCTTAATTATATAATATAAAGAAAACAATTTTTCTTTAAATATGTTTATTTACTCATTTAGAACGAGACATTGTATTACAAATTTTGTAAACGCATGTTTCATTTTATTATAAAAAACTTAAGGTATAATAAATGCATATATTATATACAAATGACGCAGAATCCGTTTTATCTTTAAATTATTAATTTATACGAATCCGTCAATAAACTAACCGATTTATGCATAAAATTAAATGACGGATTCTGGATCGCACTGATTGGACTGATCGCACTGATCGCTGACGGTTACCAAGGTAATGACGGATTCATAATTTTGGACGGGTGTAGTCATCATCAATCAGTCAGCGATCCGTCAGCGTTCCAAAATCCGTCAGCAATCAGTTATCAATTAGTCAAAGTGTTGCGTTTACGGGTGCAAGTACTGTATGAGCCCAGCTAAGTTTTTCAGGGGTTCGTGGACACAGAAACCCTGACTTGTGAGGATGCAAACTGACATAAGTCTTCTTTATTTTTTCACTCAGCAAATGAGTATGTAAACAAAAAGGTTGAGTTTGACCTTGAATCATGTGTTATATGTATTTCTAGTCATTTTATGATTACTTCTATTCATTTCATTATGTACAAAATTTATTCTAGTTGAACTGTATTGTAATTTTAGTTTTGTTATTTTCAGATCACATAATTGTAATCAGCATCATCATTACAAATAATTACACATATGCGTGTATACTTTCGTAAGTAAATGGTTAAACTGTTGCAATCGTTACATATCTGAAATCCAACGCAGAACAGTTAGATTCAATTATGGCACACCAGTTGGAGGATATAACATGGATTTGGAAACATGGGATACAGATCGTAATTGAACACTTATTGATAGCTGTAAAGAACAATTTGATGAAACAAGGGAAAAATATGCGAGCTACTTGGACACAGGATGGTAAAATGTAGAAATGGTATTGGACAAAATCTCTGATTAGGAAGAGGTAGACACCAATAAAATGGAAAGCGAACTTATTAAGCACTACATTAGATACAGTGACTTGTGTCATGAATATATGGTTTTTTTTAAGAGAACAAGGACACAGGAGAGCCTAAATGAGTTAAGACTTATGGAGCGTATTGTGGCTAAAGTGGATTTACAGAGGTGGAATTAAACAGATTCAAGCATTGCGCAACATAGACATTCGTTCGGTACGAACAACTTCGTCAAAACGAATGAAAGCTAATGCAAGGATGGAAGTTGTAAAACAAAAACAAGAGTTAGCTGAGAAAGAAGCCCCCATGTGCAAGCAACAACAAAAACAAGCCGATTTAAGTGTGTTACATATCAAACGGGAAGCCTTTGAGGTCGAAATTTAAGCAAAAGCAGCTTCAGAGCATAGTGTGGATCAGGAAATGACAAAACCAAAAATAAATTTTCAGTCGATAAGGATAGAACAGAAAGGTAAGTGAAAGAACATTTCATCCGACCAAACTGTGATTTTCCAGGAAACACTTATCCTAAACAGTTATCACAGCAAGTCACGGCAATATCTAACTCGCAGAGCTTGGTGTCTGATTTAACAAGTTTGCTGTTGAAAAAAGACCTAATGCTGACACGATTTTCAACATTCGACGATCAACCAGAACACTACTCTGCGTGGAAATAAAACTTCCACAGCAGAATGAAGGAACTCAAAGTACTAACGCTAGAGGAAATTGATTTGTTAGTTCATTGGCTGGGTCCTGAGTCATGCAAACTTGCCAGAACAATTAAAACGGCTATGAGCTATGACACAAGCTGGGTTTAGTGAAGATTTGGGAGAGGCTTGATGAGTGATTTGGATCCCGAGAAATAATAGAGGAATCTATCAAGCAAAAGATCAATTTAGTTCCAAACCTAAGCAAAAAGAAAAATTAAATGCTTTACGACTTGGTCGATATCATGATCGAAATTGAAATGCTTACGAGAAAACGGAATACAATCTTCTATTATCATATTTCAACTAATTTTCGGGCTTGTCGGGTTGCAGGACTCTTAGTTCGTATTCTGGTCATGCTGTTAAAGTATCCGCTATTCTGGAAAAACTGTATCCATTTACAAGATGTTTACCTGCTCTATATTTTATAACCATTTGGTACTGTGATAACTCTTCGATCTTCGATAATAAAAGGACGACCCAGTAAAAAAATGGCGGAATTGTCGGGCGAATGTTATAATTGTTAGTAGTTCCTTTCTGGTTGTGCAGTACTTACGTTGGGATCTGGTCAGAACTTTACTTACGTATCAGTGGAGTTTGGGTAGTGGAGTACAACAGCTTCCACTAGTGCAGTAATTAATGCTTCAAATGCCGTTTGGTGCTGACCCTCCCTGGAGAATAGGATCTTTTTCTTAACTGCTTCATATAATGGGCGCGCTAGACTAGCAAAATTAGCGATGTGTTCGCGGTGGTAGTTCATGAACACAGGAAAGATTTCAAGTCCTTTTGCTTACTGGAGTCGGCCATTTTCTTACCACATCTATGTTTTCCGGGTTCACTCTTACTCCTTCTGCGCTTACAATTTTTCCAAAACATTTAACTTATTTTTGAAACAAACTACATTTTTAGGTTTCAATTTTAAATTATATCTTCTAAATCGTCCCAGCACATGCCTGAGATTGGTTAAATGGTTCTCGCAGTCACGTTTTAGCACAATGACGTCATCCAGATACGCAAGACGCGCCTTCCATGTAAAGCCATGTAGCACAAGCTGCATTACCCGACTTAATGTGGCTGGGCTATTACACAAACCAAAGGCCAACTACACATGTTTGAACTGACCATATTTAGTGATAAACGCGGTCATGTTCCGGTCAGCTTCGTCAATTTCTAGCTGCCAGTACCCTGCAGCCATGTCCAGTGTGGATATAAATGTATTTCCACCAAGACTATTCAGGAAGGAGGCGATGTTCAGAATTTATTCAATGATCTGCAGTCTATACAATATCGTAAACTGCCATTTTCTTTCTTATCAATACTGGTGTAGCTTCTCATTCTGAATTTGACTCTTGAATTAACTTTTTTGCTAACATTTGTTTAAGGTGTTCTTCCTCCTTTTCAACTGAAGTGGTTCCTTTACAATTTTTGCTTTTGCTTTATAGACTTATCATTTCCTGTATTTATTTTGTGTGTAATATCTCCGTTAAAGAGTCCAATGTCAAAATTATTCTTTGGAAAAAACATCTGGGTAGTCATATAATAATTTGAAAACCTGCCTTTGTTCAGTTTTTCTTAGGTAGTCTATAGATCTATTATATAATTCAGTAGCTTGTGCTGGCAACTGTTTATTGTTTTTTTGAACTGACTTCTTTGATATTTATCTTTCTAGTGGTGGTTGTTTTCGTGCTTTCAGTGTCCTCCATGACTCAATGTGCTTCGATGCCCACTCCGAGCAATTGTTTCTTTTTCAATATGATTACTTTGTTGGTTGGGTTTCTTGCTAATAAGTAAACTGTTTTATTGGGGAAATACAACGTGTTTGGTGAAAAATCTGGTGAGGTTCTGATCATGGTATCAGTTTCGGGTTTTGTGTCTAAGCTTGCTTTAATATATTTTCACTAAAGGGTGGCAAAACAGTTGTATTTTCAACACGAACTCGGTATATGTTTACGTCTCCATACCCCTTGGTAAATGATGTTACTGCTGGTATTATCTGTTGTTCTAAGGTGATGGTGAATTGACCGTGATAGACTATTATTTTGTTTTTCTCTAGAAAATCTAACCCAAAATTAGTTCGCCGGATATCTCAGCAACAATCAAATTATATATTACATTAGTTTTGCCGATTTGTAGCTCTACAACTTCTGCTATATTACCTCTTATTATACACTCTGTATTTAACCCTTTTATTAAGACATCAATACTCGATAACGTCGGTTTCCTTTTTAAGTTCGTCAACCAACGCTATGCTGGCAATGGAAACTTGAGCGCCACTATCAATGACTCCTTGACGAAGATCGCCATTCTCTTGTACTGAAACCGTCATAGTTTTGCATCAAATTTAAATTCTCCGTTCGGTGAGGACTGAAGAACGGCCTACTTACCCAGCCCGTTGAAGTTTAACGGCTTCTTTGATGATGGTGACCTTAATCTATTTCGAGTTGGAGAATCGATATTACCCTTGTTAAGACAATCTCTGAAGAAATGTCCAGTTCGAAAACATTCATAACGATCCCAACTCCCGTCTCTATTTCCTTGTTTTGCTGGGCTAGTTAGGAATGGTTGTCGGAGAGGTGGTGATCTCCCACGACTATTTGTTGATACTATTTCCAAAATATCTTTAACCATTGATCTAGTTTTCTCTTAACCCTCGTCTGTTTTTCTAAGTCTCTGGTCTATCCCTGGTCTATCCCAGTTAAGCTGATATCCTGATCTGTACAGCGCACAGTCCGTACTAAAGGTTCCACCTGCGCTACATCTTCCGAAGAATTTGTAGTTTCTTTATCAACAAATGTCACTCTTACAAACGATAAGGCTTCGTCAATGTTGCCCGGGGTCTTGTGCATAGATATGGAAGATTCTTTTCGTCGACACACCCTTTCAAGAAGGATGCCATGGCTACGATTTAAACAAATGTTGTTTTAGTATCCGGGTACCCATCAGTTGCTATTTCCCGTGTTCTTTCCCCAAATTCTTCTAAATTCTCGTCAGGATCTTTTTTAAGGTCTTTTAATTGTCTTCTGACAAGGTTGGCATATCCCGTCTCTAAACCGTTCATTCATTTTTTTGCACAGAACCTCAAAATCCTCTTGTACAGCTTTGGCTTTCACACTGTAAACCTTTAAGCCTGTTTATCTTAAGCACTCTATCAGCTTATCCAACCGTTGCTGATTTGACACTGTACCTATTTGCAATGTGGTTAAGCTGTAATATATATGGGCGCCAATCAGATTTTCCCTCATATGTTGCCAACTTTGGGGGAGAGGGCCCTAAATTTTTCTATCAATACTTACGGTTTGTGTTGGATTCTGTAAAAAGTTGGCTATCTTGGAATATTCTGATGTCTCCTCTTTTATGTTTAAACTAGTCTTTCTTTGCTTCTCCACAAACACCCTGTCTTCTGATTTAATCGATGCATTTGGGTCTCCTGAATTCCATCTGTTTGATTTTATTATCTCGCACCTGAACTTCCTGTTTCCACATTTCCTATTTTCTAAATCATTGATTACTGCCTCTAACCTTTCTTTGCTTTCAAAATGAATTCTCTCAATCTCTTGTTGAAAATGGTTCTTCTGTGTCTCCAAATTTATTTGGAATTCCTCCATAATTTGTTTCATTTTATTTTGTAGCGCTTCTATTGTCATTGGTTTTTCCTGCTGTCTATCTCATATCTTGCAACTGCTCCTCGAGTTCTTTGATTTTTTCTACTGGGTTTGATTCGAAAAAATCCTAATCCGGCAGTCCCACAGAGTGTTGGCTATGCCCTCAGTTTGTTTCAAGTCTTCTACAGTAAGATTACCTTTGTTTTCTCTTGCAGCTAAGATAAGGTCTGCTCTTATGTTGCCTATACCTTTAATTGTGACCAGAGTGTCACGAGCAGCTGTGTTTATATTAACTCCATCCATTTTGCTTACACTTTCAAATTGTAACGACAAAATTTACGTTCGTAAATGGCGCGTTAACAAAACTAATTGTCTCCAAAAATACCGAATAAATGACACGACAGAGCAATATGTGATCTATCAATAACACCGAAGGAACTAATATTTGTGTGTGTTCACTGTCTTGTTAATTAATATGATAATATAACACAAAAAGAGGGAATGTGGTAGAAATTGTTTTAATATACAAGTCCTAGTTCAAAAATGTATAAATCGCATACATCAGAACATCTGATGTTAGTAAAAAAAAACTAGTTGCAAATAATGCTTATAGAGCTAATACGTAGCCATCAGAACATCTGATGCGAGATTTGTTCATAAAAAGGGGGATGGGTGGACGAGTTATAATATATATTTTTAAATATAAATATATCTCAGTGGGTGTACATATACTATAAGATTAAATATTTCTTACTCGCGAAATACTAAAATCAATCAAAGAAGCAATTGAGTTGCCCTCCTTTTTTAATTTGAATTTGGCGCCGAAAAGCGTCAACAATAAAGGAGACGGAGTTCTTTGTCTACTTCTGACACCAATGTTGTGCCCGCTTATATGAGCACTAAATACTAATAAATATATTACATTTAAAGTATCTGTGACACTCTAAGATCTGGAGTTAAACTGTCTTCAGGCTGGTGACCAAGCAGGTACGTCTGACTTGTTTGACTGTCCAGAAATAACTTAGTCCCTATCTGGGAAAGCCCTCCCGTTCGGAAGTCTACGAATGTGATCACTTGATTATGACATCACTGCGTATTACGCTAAGTGCACCATACTTTATTGCAAATTATCAAAATTTGTAGGGTGAGCGTATCCGAGTCATTACCTTTTGTAATATTTGACACCTCAGTTAAAGGTCACAACTGTTAGTTGAAAGCACCCAGGGGTTATCCCATAGTCAGAATAATATGAAGTGTGGTTTGTACTATTTAGTGTATTGATACCTTTAGCACAACATTTTCTGTCAAAATACATCAGTTTCTTCTTGTTTGAAACATTACTTATCCATTAAAAATTAAGACTAATTAAGACCATATGTTTTCGAGTTCAAAACAACAAAAAAAATTCTCACGCGACCATCAGGGAAAGACCTTTTAATTCAACATAAACAATAGGTCCTATGCAATTTTGATTTTCTTTTCTGTACTTCATTATAATATTGATTGATTATCTCACCAATAAAACAATTTTAAAAAATATATAAAAAGAATTTATACGATTTTGCGTCAGTTTATTATTTTTTTCTGTTTTGAGTAGTGTATCATTGTGCAAATTAGTTTTGTTATATAACCAAAAACAATTTTGTAAATTTATTAAAATACCCTTTTGTGGCCAGCCTCGTGTTTCAATTGTTTTCTGATAAACTTTTACAAGCTTCGGTGTATTGAGTCTTCTTTAAAACATGCCTGTTAGGATTCTTTAAAAATAGAACGGATAGAGTGTTGTTTGAATTTGGCGTAATATAACCTACAGCAGGTTTGAAGGTTTAATTAAGGCGCCGGGTTTTTATTGGAGAAGAAGCGTAAGTACTCTCGGTAAAATTCCTGACTTTTGGCAGGAAAACTGACTATCCTTGTTAATATTATCATATGCAACTATTTCGGTCATAATTAGGCTCGACAACTCTGTTTTTATTTAACGACTTGAGTATCATTAACAGAAAAAAAATTAAGAATATATCAAGCTATATTAATAACACTTTTATACTGTTTACCTTTTACTAATATTGGTCAAATGTTTTTGTCCATTAAAGGGAAACTTCGCGAAAAAATGAAAATTTGATATGTTATTCTTCATCTAAAAAGAAACACATTTGCCTCTTGATGTTTTATTATATTTTCAGTGGTTAAGTTTCTGCATGGAATTTACGGTGTAAAAAATACACTTATGGAGGTCCGCCATCTTGTCACTATCTCGTCACTAGATGGCGATACTAGACATCCAAGTACCTTAAAAGTCGTCGTATGATAATAACGCGAAACGGTCAATAATAGAATGTTGTACTATAAGACAATGTTGTGGAAAGATTACGTTTCGCATTCCTGATTATATACAAGCAAATAACCGACTTGTGTAACAAGTAGTTAACAAATTTAAAGACTTCTGCTTAATACTATTTCCACAGCAGCAACAACGGTAAACGGAAAGAAAGTCACAGGAAAAAAGTCACAGTTTTGATAGGAAAAAAAGTCCATAAATAATAATTAAATTGAAAATTATTCGTATTATTGTTTTCAACATAAATCAGATTAAGCAACTTATTGATCGAAACTTTTTTATACAAAATATTTCCGAAGTTGACTATTTAAGAAATAACGGTCATTAAATGAAATATTTGTAAATACTCTGGTTTTCGCGCATCAAATTTCACGTTAAGTACATTTATAATTATTATTATTGTTATTATATTTATTGTGCGTGTGCGTCCAAACTTTTACATATTGTGTATATTTGAGTTAACGTGTAAGTTTTACGTTTCCGCTGACTTGGCATCTTAAGGTATTCGAAATCGTATATACATCCTGTGTTCTGACACTTCGGTGTATTCAAATCATACCTGTCTTGGCAGGAGGGGACGTGCCTTTCTAATTTCGAATTACATGATTAACCTTTAATCTGGTTAGCTTTTGAAAAAGTCCGAATATTCATACTTCAAAGTCGGCGTCAAATGATAAAGTAATTGCAATCACATTCTGTTTGTTTACCAGCTAATTCTGTTAATTACCCTTCATAAACGAGTAATGATTTACCTGTAACATTTTCACGTCCAGGTACAACTGCCGTTTCAAGACGTGCAAAATTATCAACGGAATTTTATTTTTTATATAAAAATAAACATATAAATATATCTTTTATTACAATTATTATTTAGGTAAATTATATCTGAATTAAA
Source organism: Limnoperna fortunei (assembly GCA_944474755.1). Taxonomy (NCBI): domain Eukaryota; kingdom Metazoa; phylum Mollusca; class Bivalvia; order Mytilida; family Modiolidae; genus Limnoperna; species Limnoperna fortunei. The sequence continues at coordinate 16,149,961 of OX104115.1, read as the reverse complement.
TAAAGACATGTTAAAATGTGTGTCTTAAAATAATTTTATTAAAACAAAGAACATTAAGACGTATTTGGTAATCTTATGTTGTCAGCTGGTCATTAGTCATCGCCACAGTTTATATATTCTCCAAAGAGCTAAGGCAGAAAAACATATTTTTAAACTGGATTATTTATCATATTTACTAGATAATTACATTTATCACGTCACAAACGCAGTCACGTGATAAAATAATGTCAATATGGCGGCCACCATACACAAAATTTTACCACCTTTAATCCACTCTAGAAGCGCAACGGTAAAGAATACAATAAAAATTCAAAAGTCAATTATATTTCTTTTTATTTGAAGAATTACATATCAGATTTTCATTTTTTCGCGAAGTTTCCCTTTAATATGTGTATTTATTTTATATAATTAGAAATGAAGGTTCGCATATGTTGTATGAATTATTTTTGGATTTTTTTTGTTTGTTTGCTTCATTATTTTTTTCTCCAAAATAAAAAAAAATTTTTATAATTTAAAAAGGCAAATATAATTAACAATAAATGATAATTACTTAATAGAAATTTGTGACAGTTTTGTTATTTAGAACACCTTTATTAAAGTCATGCAATTTAACCCATGTTGTGTTGTCCTGCCAGGACTTCTGTCATAAATTTATACAGAATGTTTTACATTTTATTCGTAAAAAGTTGCATTCTGACAACCTTAATTAATTCGGGGGGGGGGGGAGGGGGTCTTTTTCAATTAATTTTATAGAAACCATTTATAAATGTAAATCACAAATTTAAAGTTCATTTCCACATGCATGTGACCACATGTTTTAATCGTGACAAGACAAATTAAGCACATGCAGTAAATTCCACTCTTTATAAAGACCTTATTCGGTAAGTCAAATAGTTTCAAATCTTCTTAAGTCTTAAAACATTTACTTCAAATTTAAAAGTAACATAAATTTCATTAAAATAAATGGGCCAAAATAATGCCATACAAATCTCTATCTACCGACATACGCGGTCGTATAGGAAAAACAGTTCTGCTAAAAATGTTAACATCTTTAAACGAAACTGGAAGAAGGAAAATCAAAATATTTAAAGATAAAAACTTTATAAATTAAAAGCTGAATGGGCTTAGATTAGCAAACAGGTTGTATACGCTTAGTATCATTAAGCTTTGCAAGAGAAAATGGATTTTTGTAGCATGGGTACATCGATTTTTCTCCTACTTTTTATGGCTATCAATGGTCGTATTTTTATCGGTCAATATGGCAAATCTTTAAATGGATTTGGAAGAAACTACTTGAGAAATTAACCTGATCTAGTTATAATTTTCGGAAATTAAACTAATCTAGTTATAATTTTCGGAAAATTGCTTTATCGCAGAAGCCCAAACAAGTTGCATGGGATCGTTTAGAACAAACCATTAACTTGTATTTTAACTTTTTGCAAAGGTTTCATTGAAAGTTTATAGGCGATCGAAAAACAACATGGCTACATGATTACGTCTTTAAAATCACATGAGGTCCTTTATTAGTGGATATGGGTTCGCGTCTTATACATCCTACATGTTTAGGCACATTAAATTGCAATTGTCATTAGAACGGTGTTTTAAAACCACCCGTTCAGAAATCATATAATAGAGTGTATAATGAAATACAAACTGCAGCTTTTTGTAAATGTCTGTTTAACTCCACAGTTGTCTAACTAGAGGCGGGCACTGCTTAGTTGTCCGGTAAACCACCAGAACGCACCCATTAGTTTTATTTGGCAACGGTTTCTCGCCTTATTATTTCCGAAACATTGGGTATTATATTCCATTTTTACTCTTTGACATTTTAAAATCTTTACTTCTAAAAAAGCAGTCACGTGATCGTATCTCTGTTTCCTGATTGGGTAAAAACCAATAGTACAGGGTTGTTCCGGAAAATGTGGAAAGTTGAAATGCACCTTTAAAGTTATTATTTTAAAATTTGTTTCTTGGAATGTAAACAAAGAAAAAGAAAATAATATCTAATTAACAACCATTTTCATACACCTGTTAATTATAATATCAAATATGGCGTCGTCGACCTACACGCAAAGACAGATAGGTGTGTCTCTAATTGTAAACTTCCTTTATTCAGTAAATTTTAATTACATTTTATTACACAATTTCTACTGACATATTTTTCACATTATTGTAAAATATACATATTGCAATAATGCTTAAGGAAAAAAACCCATTTCTATCTAATGAAGTGATTTCAATATATAATATATAAATATAAACATAGATAAATGTACATGCAGAAAAAAGTACATGTATGTGTATGTTTATGATCATTTTTCACTAATATATTTTTGGTATATCTGTTAATATTGAAAAGTAAAAATATATGATGAAATATGATTCAATCTATTTATGAAAAAACATTAAAAAAATTTAAAAAGCGATACTTCAAAATCATTTTCATTGGTAATAACTAAAAAAAGTTAAATACGTGCACCTTCACTAATATGTCGTGAGCATCAGAGTAGTAGGGTGGGTGATGTTTTAGACCCAACAAAAGCGCAGAGCGCTAGGGCGCATCTAACTATGGTCATGCCCCGCCCCTTTCTATATATGGTCCACATTTTTCATGACCTCACCGGAAGTACGTGAAACATCAAAGATTCCATCATCGTGCAAACCCTATCTGGTCGACCGATTCCAATGAGTCATCAAGACGGGGACTGCTATTAGGGCCAGTTAAAACGTCAATGACGCAGACCAGGAGATAGCGTGAGTCATCGCGCGACGTATAATAATCCAGCCCAATTTCATTTTCGTAATATACTCGTGTTGACATTAAGTGATATCGCATGTGATTAGAGATGGGACATGGATATAAACATGATGTAAACAATCATATGAACACTCAATTGAAAGTTACAATTTACATAGTACAAACTTTGTACATGGGGACAGAGGGGACATTAAAGCTTAAAAGTTACCGTGTCTATGCAGCGGTTTTTTGGCTGACAAATGAAAGCTGCTTACCGCGTTTGGTCCAACTTATGGTCATTTTGTAGATCCATATATGTGTAAATTGAATTCAAACATTATTTCCCACAGTTAATTAGCGATTGGAAATTCGGCGGATTTTTCATTTTGATTTGGCGATTTTCTACAATAAGTTTTGACCTAAATTACAAACGAAAGTGTATGTTTGAAAGAGTCAATTGTTGTTTTTTTTTCGCAATCCTTCCGGTAATGTCATCTGCGAACTATTTGAAAACAACACAAAGCCTCTTTGGAAGCTAAAATGGCTGACTTCTTATGTAAAATTCCCGTAGCACATGTCAAGGATGATTTGGGACATGTCAACAACAAAGCCATAAATAAAATATGGACGTGTTATCGTGTTTTTAATTGGCTTTTAGCACTAAAAATAAATCTGGAATAATAAAAAAATTAAAGCAAAACACTGACCGCACTGTGGTTTTTTTTTTGGGGGGGGGGGAAGTTTAGGTATGAATAGTTCAGTTCTTTTAATAAATAGCTGAAATAGTTAGCAGTTGTGTTGGTAACTGTCGATTAGTACTTCGACATGGAAGAGCATATAAAATTTAAATCATAATTTTATCAACCGGATTTTTTTTTTCTAATTTAAGTTGAGAATATGATAGTTTCCGCAGGACATAAAATAGTGCTCCACCCTAACAAATCTGGTTTTCAAAAAGTTAGGGTAAATAAGGAATGCCTTTTCGTCACTGTTCGGTATTTTGTTATTATCTTCACTAGTAAACGGCAATTATAGCGTTGTCTGGTATAAAGATGTTTAATGTCTATTAATTCACGTAGGGCAGCAATTCAATCAAAAGTAAGCTACATGCCGACAAATATAAACTTCGCGGAGTTGCAGCATCTTTCGTATTGAAATATAATGTGAAAAGGAAAAGCAAGGCTGTAGGAATAACAAATAAAAACTCCTATAAGAGATGCCCGATATAAGATGGTGATATTTACATATTACTGATACTTAGTCAACTCAATGCGCACATATTGTATATTTTAATTTAAAAAACTACTTTGACCATGCATATGCAAGACTATGGTGGCCATTTTCTTTTTTAATAAGATCGAGACGTAGTCGATACCTATTAATAAAGAATGTGTTATCAATTTATTATAAACTTGCTGACACATATTTTTTTTCATTCCTTGTTTAGATAGAATGAAATCTCCCTATGTCATGAGTAGATATATATTGATGCAAGTTATTATTGCAGATATCAAATACCAAACTGATTTTCATTTCGGGCAGCTTCTAAAGCACATGCGCGTCTAGAATACTGATCAAATACAGCTTTTAACCTTAAATTATGTTCATGCATGGTTTAAAGCTCATTACTTTATTTAGCAATCTTATCATGCTGAGCTGACTTAATTGTCAGTTTTTGACCTTCAATTTCTTTAAATACGGGGAGATCTTGGCCTAGACAGTCTTGGTTACTATAGATTTAATTGTAGAAATCATCGAATCTTGATCTTAATTTGCAACATTGTTAATCATTGCCAAAATTAAAAATACATTTTAAGCAAAAACCAAAATTATAAAGGTTTTCCTGATATTAAATGTTGTTTTCTTCGTTTGGCACAGTATCGTCCAGACTAAACTGCATTTATAGTTCTGTATATGTTGTAGGAGTTTCTATCTGGTCTTTGTCCAAGGAATAGTACTCAGATGCCGAAATCGCTCCCTTTATCGGTTCAGAGTCTAATAAATTATGATCGATGATTACTGATTTGTATACATGATCATTGTAATTAATCATTTGCTGATATGGATTCAAATAACCAGATTCGCTATCCTTGTTGTCTAATTCAGAGGAATCTGCGTGGGAAGAAGTAGAAGTGGATTCACCCGTGTAACATCGAGTAATGTTAGCATTTGTTGTAAGTAATGCGACACTTTTGCCATCTCTCAGTATTGCACGAGACCCTGATGCTTTATTTTGGGTTTCTATTGTTCCTAATGGTACATCCAACATCTTTGATTGGTCAATAGTTTCATATAATCCATCCGTTTCCTCAACGTTCATTTCAATAGCTTGGCTATTATTTATTGGAGCTGCCAGTCCAGATTTTAAAGAATTGTTTGAATTGTTTTGTTTATATTGACAAATGCATATAGAGGAAACAATTACCAAAAGACCTAATAAACCAGTTCCATATGTGTACACCACTATCTCCCTCTTTGAAATAACTGAAAGAAACGTAAAATGACAATTCCTCAGTCCAATCATTCTGTTAATGTTTTTAAATCACAAAATAATAAAATTTCAACACAAATTCTACGACTATTGTTTACAATAATTTCAAAAAGTTTCTGTAAGGTTGAATTTCTTGTACTTGAAAAAGTTTCCATATTCAAATGATACTTCGACATTGTCACTATATCTGTTTTCTATGTGGGATGCAAAGAATTGCATCCCAAGTTAAATGTAACCAAGTGCCCTCAAGAATCTGTAACTCTCAATTGACTTACCAAAAAATCTTTTTGAGAATGAATTTTCTTACAAATTATAAATGTTTCATTGAGATGTCTTTTTATAAAAAAAGCTGTTTCTATATAAAAGTTCCAGGCTTTCGCATCAATTTTTCCGAAAATCAATGTATAGTCAACTATAGCAATGTACTTATTTCCGTTAAAATGGCTGTAGCCATGCCATGGATCCGCGCAATGGCCTTTTATTTTCATCGACGGCCATGTTGCATATGTTTAAAGTTTATTGCACCCCTGTGAGTTACCCTTTGGATGCCAGCAAACAAATTGCCTAAAATTACACTGGATAGTATTAAAATTTTGTTGATTGAAATAGGACAAAGGTGACTTTTTCGAGGGGGTGGGAGGGTTTACATGGCAGTCTTTTAAAATGACGGATTTCTCGTAAAAACGTCCCCGCTGAAATGCGCAGGATAGTTAACTGTATTATTGTACTAATTGCTATTTAAATCGCTGTAATCATCTCAGAGGTCTGAGAAATGCACTTTTATTTTCAACGGCGGCCTTTTTTAAAATGGCAGCTATCTTGAAAATTTAAAAAGCTGTTTGACCCATCTGAGTTACTCTGCATTGCTCGTTAAGATTTTAATAAATTGGTTGAAGCGTTTTCCCACAATCGTGCGGACAAGTTTTGTCTTAGAATTTGAAAAAAATAATCAATAATATTTAGCTTGGATGCCAACACAGAAGTCTCCTACAATCATCAAAGATAGTATTTCATTCTATACAATCAGTACTGTAACAGTAAAATATGCATAGAAATCTAATTTCGTTTAAATTGGACAAAGTTAACGCTTTTGGTGGGGGGAGTAAGGAATTAGTAAAATTGCGGTTTTCGCGAGCTACTAATTTCCATTGAAATCACTGTAGCCATCCGCGAGATCATTGCCCGTAAACTCTTCAATTAAAAACAAGGATCGAGACATTGAAACATACCTCAAGCAACTTACTAAATGCACTTGATCGCATTCTCTTTACATATACAATCCCTCTGGTCCTGTTATTAATGGTGATCTGAACATCATTGACCACGAGAATCTCAGAAAAATTATTATCGTGGTCCAAAATGCAGATTACCTTAACCAGTAGACTGCAGATTAAATTCCAAAACTATTTTGGATTCAGTTGACAAATCTTGGACATTGATTTATTAATGATCGACCTAAATCCGTATTCAAAGAAGAGGATGCCTCAATTCCATTCATGACAAATATGTTGACGTCATTGCAGAAAAGACTTCTAACAATATTGTGTTTGTATGAAAGTCACATTACTATGAATGCCTCATTTAAGAACTAGGCATCAAGGATAACTCCGCATACAAACGTACCACATTTGGCAAAGATGAAATCATGGCTAACCATAAGTCATACATGACTTCTTTGAATATTAATTACGACTCTAAAGACTTACCATACCTGTATTGGATTCCTAAATTACATTAAAATCATTACGAGGAAAGATACATAGGCGGGTTTATCTACATGCTCTACAAACGAGTTGTCAAAACGATTGACTAAGATATTGTCTGTAGTGAAAGAAGGACAGCAAAAATACTGTGAAACTGTATATTTGTGTAGTAATATTAATCATATGTGGATTTTAAAAAAATCAAAAGAACTTTTGGAAAATTTTAAATCAAGATTGATATCTACAATTTCATTCTTTATACTACCAAGGCTAAAATCCTCTCTTAAGGAAATCAGAAATAAAGCTTCCTCATATGCCTACAAATATGTCGTTTTATGTTACGATAATACTTTTTCCTACTAAAGAATTAAAAGGCAAATAATGCTACAGCGAAGAACAGGTTAACAGTATGCTAGATTTTCTGATAGACAACATATTTGTTTTCAGCAGACAGTCGAAATTCCAATGGGTATAAACTATGCCCCATTCTTTGCTAATTTTTTAACACCCTAAGTTGGCAAAGTGGCTTCGTTAATTATATCCTTCAGAACTAGAAATTAAAAAAACCACAGAAACAGATTCATTTACCTCATTTTTTGACTTATTTTGAAAATTATAAATTTTTCTCACATATGTAGCAATATTGCAGATTGCAGATTTTTGCATACGGTTTCTGTATTTTCTCAATTGATCAGGTAAGCAAGAGCTTGTAGCGAGTATACTGATTTGAGCACATATTTCTTCGGAATAAACTTATAAACCAAGATTGCAAATAAAAAAACGACTCTTCCGCACCTTTAATAAGTTTTACTATAGAAAGAAGTCGTAAAATATTCTCGTTTAAAAATATGTTTGCAGATAGTTTTTCCAATTTTTGAATTTAGTGTATTGTGAATGTGCTACGATGATCTTTGGGTACACCTATTATTGACTATTGGTATATAATACCCATCTATTTTAATCAACTAACCAAATCACATTCTACAGTAATAGAAGTGGAGGTTTGGCATGCCATAAAACCTCGTTTAACCCACCATTTCTTTTGAAATGCCTGTAGCAAGTCACGACCATTGCTTAGTTTCTATAATTTTTATTGTTGGTTCTGGAGTTTGCTGGTTTCTCGGATTTTGATTTGCGGATTGTCTTATTTGACAGTTTCATCGGTGTTCGGTATTTTGTTATTACCTTCATCATAGAAAATTTACTTTTATTTTCAACGGTGGCCATTTTGAAAATTGGGGAGATGATTGCACTTTGAGGACCCTCCAGTACTTCACCAAGTTTTCGAGCTGTATTTCTTGTCATATTAATGTGTAGGAATTTTGAGCATTTCAGAACATTAAACACCTGCTGGAATGTTTTATCATTAATGATTAGAAACCTGTAAAATCTGTTGAATCTGTTCTCAGTTTAGTTGCAGATATGGTTGTTACATCTTTTCTGAAAACAATAAGTAAAGTTCATTATATTGTACAAAAAACAGCTATTCTGTAAAATACTTTATAGTGGAAATTTGCAAATTGTGAAAATAAAGATTGGTGGTAACGTGAAATATATGGAATTAAATTAGAGTGTAAACACAATATGATTTTATTACTTGTTGCCATTTTTATGATTAGAATAAAGACCTATAAATGTTTTTGTTGTCTGTTATTCAAACATTATGTTCAGCATTCAAAAACATGTATGTAAAATGGGGGTGTTCCCGGAATGCCAAAATGTAAAAAATCACATGATTAAGTTTTGTTATTTTATTGGTTACAAAGGGGTACAACAAAGGCTGTAGGTATAATCATATTTAAAATAACCTTTTTTTACAGAAAATGGTTAATTTTAAAATTGTAAAATTACATGTATTTAGAACTTATTATTATAATGTTATTTAGGTAAAAATGAATAATAAATAAATTTATATTTTAGGCATCACATTTAATTTTGTTAAAAATATGAAAATCAACAAACTGATTATAATATAATGTATTAATTACTATAATTATAAGTATAGTAAGTAAGTATACCAAGCTGCTTAATTCATGAATTATATTTAGCCTTCAATGGTTATCTTTTCCGGGTAAAGACTACCCGTGATGAAAGAACGTACTATACCAGCAAGCCCGCGACTATCAACACTAACCACACTATTACGGGACTAGAACAGTATCAACACATTCACCCTGCAGACCAATCAAACATTGTCTTCCAGGGTATAAATCTAAGAGGTTGTTTCTTTCTCTAAACCGAGTGTATTTGGCGCAAAACACAGTCAACAGGTTTAGAGATCCAATGCAAGGACAATGACGACATACGACAGTTAGTAAGACGCGCAGCAGCACTCTCACTTCTTCCAGCCCAACACGTAAAAGATGTCTGGTTCCACACGCAAGAAGACTTAGAAGACACCGACTTGCCAATCGACACTACTGTTGTTACCCAATGGATTGATGGCGACCACACTCTATGGAATCAACACAGAGGGACACCTCACCATCAACCACCTGAAAGCCTGGCACGTTAAACTGAAAAGGAAAGTCCAGCATAGTCACCCGAATATCTACACCATCATCAAGATTTTCAGACATCGACGCAATCAACAAGATAACCCGCATTCAAATTTATGCCGGCGGAACCCAAAGACCCAGACCCAAGAAGTACCCAACCATCGACAACTGCATCAGCACATGGAAGGACAGACTCGCTCATAACACCATCGACCTCATGGAATATGTTGATGCCGTATCACAGCTACTACATCTTGGATAAACACTAAATAGACTTTACGTGTAATTTTATTTTTATTTTGCTATATTTTGCTACAATGACTGAATTTATAATGTTAAAATAAAATAATGTCGTATATTGAGTGATAGTATTTATAATAATATACAATTATTATTATACAACTCAATCAATATACTGTATACCAGTACAATATTACTAATTTTACATTTAGTCAATTATTTACCCTGTATGAGGGAACCCTTAATCTCACTAATGAGAGCCTACAATGTTCTTTGATCTTTCAAAATGTTGGTATTCCGGCACACAGCCGTTAAATAAAACATACCTATGAAAAGCAATACAAGTAGTTATACGTCTTGCAGTTATAGGAATACATTCATTTTCTGAAAGAGAAATATTTCACTTTTAGTCTAGCCAATAAATAAAGTTATTAAACCAAGCAATTAAACAAAAGAAGACACAAAATTAAAAATCCATGGAATAGAAAATTCATGAACACAACAAGCAACAAACCCTCAACACATACAATAAATAAATTAAAAATCAGTACAATAATGGATTCTCCACTAATTACATTTTATTATAAAAGAGCAGTAGTCGATTTGACAAAAAGTCGCATGTGTAAACTGTGTTAAAAGATCAAAGGGGTATGAATTGTGACGACGGCACTTACGATAGATTTTATACTTTTTGTGAAATCGACTCCAGTGCTATATAGCCTAAGGGTATAGTAATTTCTATTTGATTTCGAAATAATAATTCTAATATGATTCGAAATTAGTTAATTTAATTGGTCAAGATTTCTTTCGGTAGAAGTTTTCAACTGAATTTATTCTTCGATAAATGACGTTGACTAAATTTATTTTTGAATAAATGACATTAACCGAACTGTTTTTAGCGTAACCAACGTAAAACGTAAACAAAGATGGGATAAATTGTCATTAATGATTTGTTAAATTTAAAACTTTTTCTTGTATTCATAAAGGGCAATAACGTTATAGATTGAACTAAGTTGTGTTTATTAAAATCACTAGAGTCGATCCCACTACCAAATACACAAGAAATATGAAATTGAGAATACCTAAGACAAACTAATTTCTTATATATCATCATTGTCCTTCGGACTTCATTTGTTTGTAGGAGATTTGGTCTTGTTGATATATCGTGAATCCATTGAAAACGATGTGGTTTTTCCTATATTATCTCAATACATTTGATTCGATATTAGGTAAATAATTTGTAAACAAATAATACATCCAAACGAAAAGAAATAAACAAAAATAATATGGGTCGGCCCCAGATTTGCTTCAATCATATGTAGAAATATCGATCATTTTATTCTAGAGATAAAACCACGTGACCATTTCATGAATAGTAAAGACGTCATGACGTCGTTTGAATACGCCGTTTTAACGTTGACGTATTTTGACCCTTTAAGGAATTTTTTGTTATTACTTAATGTATAAAATTGATTATCTCATACACAAATATAAAGGAGGTTGTACCGTATCTATACCATGTATTTCTACTTTAACTTTTAAAATGTCTATTTTTTGGATGATGAAAAAGATGTTTTTTATCAATTTTTCTACATATCAACATATCAACAGTACGTTACGCTTCATATTTTCAAATGGCTTTGGAACTTTGTTTGCTAATGTTACAGAACTGAATATAATTGTTTGGAACAGCCAAACCATTTATTGATGTGTATTTAACCCTGTATTAATGACCTTGGAGAACAGTTGTTTACATTTTTAAAAAGTTTAATTTTTTTTATGTTTCCTTATTCCGTAATAAGCAGCGTCAAAACCAATATGGCGATTATGTACATATGGTGAAATACCATAATTTATCCACATGTGCCACACTGCGATTCTTACCTTTAATGTAACGACCCGATTTTTGCACGGGAACCTCATCTTAATGTGGTGATAACTTGCAAATAATATTTAAGATCTCCCGATAAACAACGACGTTTATAGGTAAGTCAGGAATGCGGGACAAAATACGGGTAATGTTAAAATATGGGCAATGTTAGCTATATTAAACTATATACATGTACTAACCGGAAAATGCACATTTGAAATTATGGTTGAGGACCCAAATCTTCAAAGGTAAGGTTTTGGGTTAGGGTAAGTAGTAAACGTGTAGGTGGTGAGTCCCCATTTTACGAAGGATTATTTATTATTTAGAGCATAAGACTAGGTGGCGCTGTGGCAGTCTAAAATTAGTTACAGAGATGCCCATTACGAAACATTTTAATAGTATTCCTTGGATTACCAACTACTCTTTCAGTATGTAAATTCGAGACAGCTATCTTTGTAGTCTATTGTTGTTTGATGGACTCTAAATTGCTGTTGTGACTTGCTCACTAAAATCAAAGCAAGAACTCTACTCCGTTTGGTTATTGAAAGTAATTAAATTGACTTCATTTTCAGTGAAATTAATGTGTCCAATTCAAAGTTTTGTATTCATATTGATTTAAAATCTAAATTATTTAGGCATGCACATTTGTACGCTTACATGTAATCGATTACTTTGTCGGGTATGTCACGGTTGCCTTTTTCTCGGGCGTTCATTATACCACACCGATCAACCGACTTACATCATTTTGGTAAAAAGGAGTATGACACAATCAAAGTTAAGACGTATAGGTATTCTGGTGACGTTTTTTGAATAGCTACTTTAAAACCTCACTATAGTAAATAAGTTTAGTAAAAAGGATTTAGCATACCGGTATATTTGTCAATTAACATATTCAATTGTTTTGAATAATATTTTATACTTTAAATCTGAAAATCTGTTAAAATGTACTTAGATTATTATACAAAAAGTCCACAATTGTTACTACAATAGGAGCTTGGTGTATACATTCTTGACACAAATTAAACATATGGAAAAAAATAAGCAACGGAGCAGCGCTTTAATTTATTTTAAAACCACAGTGATGCGTTATATATAGAATAAATGCTTTAATTAAGACAATCATAAAAGCGTGCTTAAGTAGAAATCTTTGTTAAATGTTGATAATGCTTTACGCGCTACCAGTGAGTTTGAAGCCATCAACAAATAATAACATAATAAGGAATGAAATTTTACAAATATTTCATACCGATATTAAATACTATAAGAACGAAACAAACGGAACATAAACACCTACTGGGCAAATCAATATATTTATGTAAACTTACAAGTATAAGGTACGAATTTTGGCAAACTTGGGCTGCCAACAATTTATAATAAAGACACAGGGCAAAAATGTAAATAGTGAATTAGAGTACAAATAAGAAGTTATCTCAAGCTTCAATACGTCATGTTAACGTGTAACACTGGGACTTTCTATGTCTAAATATTTGAAACATTTCCGGTTGCAGGTATTTTGAGAATTCCTGAGTTATCTTTTCCATAAAAACTGAAAAGAAAAACGTGCAAGATGTAGTGATTAAATGACAATATTGTAACATTAGAACAGACCGCGAAATTTGTCTTAATTTAGCGAAGTACAACATAATTTTCATTGCACATTACACATTTAGGCACATGAAGTTACACAACAAAGACTATGGTTAGTCGTACTTTGTATGGCTATTTTTTACTAATAGGTTGTAAGTTATACGCAATTATCACCGTCTGCCCTCTACTTTATGTTTGCTCGGCATATACGTATAAAAATGTCCGGCAAACATTTATCGGCTTTCGAAAAAGTTGGATATTTCATAAGGTGATTAATATTAATTGAGTGTACGATTGATGTAAACTATTTGAAGACAACTGCTTCCTTTTTGCCACCAAAACCTAAAAAAAACGTCAAATCTATTTCCGTGATTGATCTGAAAAGTATTATATAATACCCGCTTATTGCTTAAAAAATTAAGTGACCCGCTGTAAATAGAATGTGATTTGACCTCAAAAAAGAAAACAAACTTATAGCCAAGACAGCAATATGTAATGATAAAAGGAAATATGTCAAGATTTGTAACACTATGGGTTTCTAACCCGGAAGTCGTTAACATTTTAATAGAATTTTTCAATAGTTAATTCATTAATTAAATATTATATTTTAACTATTTTAACATATTTTATCTGTAATTGTATGAAGTTTATCTTTAAAGTGCATTGCGTTAAAAGTTTGTACTCTGGCTTGATAGTATTTTGAACAAATTATCTAATTAGAGCCTTATTGACAAGTTTTAATTCCAAAACTTTCTGTAATATAAATAATGTCAAACAGCGATCGTGGTAGGTCCGTAAGGCACAATCAGTACTGTTACCATATTGGGTGAGGGTGTTTGCACGACGATTCAATTGATTGACAAACAATGTAACTTGGGCCAACCATGGTAGTGTTAGTGATATGTATTTGTCACATTTCTTATTGTTTTATTTTTCAAAAAAGTTATTTGCTTTTGTGTATTCGAGACTGCAGGTGCAGGGCCAGACATTGTGTCTCTGCGACTGTATACTCGTATGACCTGGCTGCAAGTGATGGAAATTGCGTCGTATTTTTACTGGGTCTATATAAGCAGCGCAATTTCCAACCCTCTTCAGCCTGCTCTTCAACCCTGTTAGGAAAACTGTTGAAGTTATATTTTGGATTTGGCAACCTTTTATTGTTAAATTAACTTTATTGTTCTGTATTGACGCTTTGCTGATAATACATTTTATTAACGAACTGAGTTAGTCAATTACGGCCAGTGTTGATATACCAGTATAACGGTTACGTGTTCCTACAACCAAAGAAACACACAACGCGAAGTCATTGGAAGGCCAGCCCTGTCCAGTACCGTAGGACTACACGTGATACGTTTTGGTGCCGTGACCAGGATCGACCTTAGGCCCGCATATACCAAAGAGATTGAGAAGTTTCAGACAGTCAAACCAAAAAACAAAGGTAGGAGTTTCGTTTTTTCTCAAGTACCTCTCTTTATGGCTAACTTCGACGAAAACATTTTGCTTTTTCAACAGCGAATTGCTGAACAACAGGCTCAAATTTTAGGTCAAAATTTTGAAACTATTTCTTCACAGTTAACAGGGCTCACATCTGCTGTATATACTCAAAGCGTCTCTCAAATAGTAAATAATTTTGAAGGGGATCCAAAACAGTTTAAGGAATGGGTGAAAAGCATAGAAAAATATGCTAAATTAACTAATCTAAATGATAAGGATGTCCCCAGGGTCGCGTATCAAAGTTGCTCAGGACCTGTAGCAGATTTTGTGAGAAGGTACTTAACAGAACAAGAAAATAAAAGGGAAAATCCCAGTTGGGATGTACTAAAAAGAAACCTCACAACTAGATTCGCTGATATAACTGATCCACATCAGGCATTTGCTGTATTAAGACAAACCAAACAGAGACCAAATGAAAGTGTTCAGTTATACGCTGAACGATTATTAAATGTTGCCGAAGATGCTTACCCTCAACCAGGCGATAGGCCAGTTGTAGAACAACAAATGATAGACATATTTTTAGATGGGTTATTTCATGACTATTTAAAAATGAAAATTTTAAGAGAAGACCCACAAACTTTTGACGAGGCCGTACAAATTGCCGTCCATGAACAAAACATTAGGAAACGTTTTTCTCTAAGACAGGAAATTGAGCCCAAACAGTATAATAAAAATCATAATCTGAAAACTCCTAGCGATGAATCTCCTATGGAGTGCGATCATTTCAGACCAAAACGTTGCTATAAATGTAAAAGAATTGGTCCTTGGGGAAAAGATTGTAAAGTTAAACCTATACATAAAATTGAAGTACTCCAACAACCACGTTTTGGGCGTACAAATCATGATACACATAAAACTCCTCTCAAAACCAATAAAAAAGCAGAAAGTGTGTGTTGGGGGTGTGGTGTAAAAGGTCATTGGAAAAATGAATGTCCCAATCGTGAATCAATGAAGTCTGATGTCTGGCAGGGAAACTAAGGAACTCTCTTCGAAATGAAGCCGTCGGAGAGAGAAATAATGAACAGTTTAATTTTAAAAAATTTAAAATTTCTTTGGCAGGTAAACCAAATTCTTGTATTTTACAAATTGGCAAACAACGATTTCGTGCATTGGTTGATACAGGAGCAGAAATATCTTTAATTCACAGAAAAATATTTGACAATTTGAAAGATAAACCTAAAGTGACACGTTTGCGTCATTTAATTCAGGGTGTTTCAGGAAAAACATTATCAGTACTGGGTTGTGCTGATATTTCCTTTAAAATGGGGAATCTATTGTTAAAACATAAATTTTTTATTGTCGATGGTATAAACAGAAATTTAATTTTAGGATTTGATTGGTTGAAACAAAATGGAATTCGATTATATTTTGATCTTGGTTATTTACGAATTAATAAAACATATATTAGGCTAGAGGAGGATATTCATATTTCTTCAATTCTAAGATTTACTAAGAAAACATTATTGAAACCCCAAACTTCTACAATTTGTACAGTAAAAGTAAACAAAGGCTTCAACCTTGATGAGTTAGATGCATTAGAAATATCTGACCTTAAAAATAGTTATTTAAGTGCAGAACCAGGCGTAATTTTATGCAGGTCAGTTACAAAGGTAAGAAATCCTAGACGAATACCAGTCATGATAGTAAATCATACCAACAGATGTTTTAGATTGAAGAGAGGCACAGTTATCGGAAAAGGTGAGAAATTGAGACGTCATGATGTTAAAAGTGTAAATGAAATTACAATAGAAGATAAACAAGAGTTTTTATCAGATCCTAGTGTGCCTGAAGAATATAAAGCAGACATAGATAGGTTATTAAGTACAAATCAAGATGTGTTTGCTAAGAAAGATTCTGAATTGGGTCATACTGATACTGTTAAACTTACAATAGACACGGGTGATCATCCCCCAATCAAAAGAAGACCATACAGAATTTCGTTAAATAAACGTAAAATTGTAGATGATGCAATAGATGAAATGTTATCAGCAAAGATTATTGAAAGGTCGCGTAGTCCCTACAGTTTTGGTCTTGTGGTAGTTGACAAAAGGGACGGAACAAAGAGAATTTGTGTAGACTTCCGCCCATTGAACAAGATCCTAAAACCAATTTCTTTCCCGCTCCCGCTGATTGATGATATTTTATCTTTGTTAGGAAATTCAAAATTCTTTGGAAAGATCGATCTAAAGTCTGGTTATTGGCAGGTATTGATTGATGAGAAAGATAAGGAAAAGACAGCATTCGCCTGTCACAAGGGGTTGTTCCACTTTAACGTTATGCCATTCGGAATAAGTACCGCACCAAGTATTTTTCAGGAACTGGCAAATATTGTTTTAGAAGGGTGTAACTTTGCAACAGCTTATCTTGATGATATTATCATTTTTTCAAAAACTTATGAGGAACATTTAATTCATATTCAAGAAGTTTTTGACAGACTTAGGCAACATGGCCTAAAAGCGAAATTAAAGAAATGTAGTTTCTTTCAAAGTGAGACTGAATATCTTGGATTTGTTATTAATCAAGACGGAATTAAACCAGATCCTAAGAAAGTAGAAGCAATTAAGACATTACTAAGTCCCAAAAATGTCAGGGAGGTTAGAAGTTTTATGGGAATGTGTAGCTATTACAGGCGATTTATCCCTAACTTTTCAAAAATAGCGGAACCACTGATTTTGTTGACAAGAAAGCATGCACGGTTCAAATGGAATGATGCTTGTCAAAGTGCTTTTGATTTTCTTAAGAATAGCTTAACAGTAGTTCCATTGTTGTCCTATCCTGACCCAAACAAGCGGTACGTCCTTTATACTGACGCCAGTGACACATGTATAGGAGCTTGTTTAACTCAGACAGTCGAAACAGAAGAAAAACCAATTTATTTTCTATCTCATAAGTTGAGTAAATCACAGGTCAAATGGTCAACGATTGAAAAAGAGGCTTTTGCAATACATTATGCATTACAAAAGTTAGACCACTACTTGCATAATGCAGAGTTTGTTATTAAAACTGATCATAAGCCTCTTAAATATATTTTAGACGCTCCGATGCAGAACAAGAAAATCCAGTTATGGGCCCTCGGAATTGCTGGTTATAACTGCAAAGTCGAGTACATTGCAGGGACAGCAAACTCCTGTGCAGACTTATTGTCTAGAATTCCGAATGTGGAAAGTAATAAGGAGTTGGACGAAGGGACTTCTGACGAAAACGTAGACATAGATGAAAGAACCTTTGAAATAAGTACGTTGAACTCAAATCTATTTAATCCCAGAAAATTTGCAATCTGCGATATTGACACTTACGATGACCTTTGTAAACCAGAGTTAAATTTACCCGAAGAAATAAATCTAAGTAAAGAACAAGACGAAGATAAGGCTATACATGAACTAAAGCTACGATTAAAAGGGGGAACTGCAACAAAAACTGAGAATCAGAAATTTATTATTCTTGATGACATTGTTTATTTCTTATCAAATGCAGATGCTGATCCCATATTAAGACTGTATGTACCTGAAACGCTTAAACCTGTTGTGATCAAACAATACCATGATCACTTAGGTCACATGGCGCTTGACAAGACATATGACACTATGAGAATGAAGTATTATTTTCCAAACATGTATAAAGAGCTAAATGAATACATAGAAAAATGCATTACATGTCAAACCAGAAGTGCACGAAAATTGAAACCACCACTACAAGAGACTGATATACCTCCATACCCTTTTGCGAAAATAGGACTTGACCTATCTGGCCCTTACCCTGTAACATTGTCGGGTAATAAATATATTGTCTCTTTCGTTGACTTGTACTCAGGTTGGCCGGAAGCATTTGCTGTACCTGATAAATCGGCAGAAAACATTGTTCAATTACTTATTGATGAAATTTTTCCAGTACATAGTTCGCCATTACAAATTTTAACTGACAACGGAAGCGAACAAGTTAATAAGGCAGTAAAAGAAACTCTTGAGGCACTTAACATTCACCATGTTACTACTTCATATTACAGCCCCCAGGGAAATGGGAAGGTTGAAAGGTTTCACAAGACAATGCATGATATTATTTCTAAAAAAATTAAGCAAGACACATCGTCTTGGGATATTTTCCTCAATCAAACATTAGCAGCGTACAGGTTTCATGTTAATGAATCCACAGGTTTTTCGCCATTTTATCTCTTGTACAACCGGGATCCAGTCCTTCCCTTAGACAATATTTTAAAACCAAGGAGGAAATATACAGGTGAGGAATTTCAAAAGATTGCATTACAAGAACAGCATAGATCTTTTGCTTTGGTTCGTAAGCATTTGAAACAAGCAAAGAAAAGGCAAAATAAATATGCAAATAAGGATAGTCAAGAAGTTGATTTGAAGGTAGGTGATGCCGTTTACCTTAAAAACCATCGTAGAACAGGTAAATTAGATAGTAAGTGGACACCTTATTACAGGATAGTAGAACAAGGGTCACCAGTCAGTTTTATTATTAAGAATCAATTAACAGGTGAGTCTACCAAGGCACATGCTAGACACATAAGACCAGCAAATATTCCTGAATGGGATCTCCCTAAGGAAAAATTAGCTCGTCCTTTAAGAAAAACTACTTATGTTGTTCCTCAAGAATCATCTGAAGAACAGGATTCATTAGAGGAATCCTCAGATGACAATACACCTCTGTCTCGAATCACTAAACATTATAAAAAAGAAAGAGACGACTGGTCTTCCGAAGAAGACATACCCTTGTTTGAATTAAAGAAAAGGTTAAGACAAAAGGCCCAAGAAATTAAAGAAACAAGTAAAGAACCAAAAGAGAAGTTAACAAATGAATTAAATGAAAATTCTGATTCCGATGAAATGCTAGTTAATACTGCTCTTGTATCACCGAACAGAAATAAAAAGAAGGGCTTCACTGACGAACAAAATAATAGTAACGATAGTTTAAAAGTATTATTTGCAACAATTGCAAAATTAATGTAGTCATTTTTTTGTGTAACATTATAACACAATTTCAAACAAAATATAAATAATAATGTTACTTACATCTTTTATTTCGTCCTCTCATAATTATTCCAAATGTGTGTAGACAGAAATTATGTCGACGATTGCATAAATTTGGTGCGTAATTGCCACAGCAGTTACAGCAGTGTTCTCATTATCAGTGTGTTAAGGTCAAATAGTTTTATTGTTTTGTCGGGAGTTTTATGGCACATAGTAACCTTAATGACCTTGTAGTAAACATGTTAAACATGAATGAAATTAGTGTGGGAATAAAATAAATTATAATTGATTCTGAAAGGTATTTCCATACGGCTAAAATTAGCGTGAGTGAAATTTTTATAACCTTTCAGATGGGTTAAAATATATTTAAAGATTAAGAAAATAAAACAAACGATAAGGGAGAATAAAATAAATTATTTATAAAAGTTTCTTAATGTGAATGAAATAAATTTATTACCCAACGTACGGGAGGTTAATAGAAATTGCTTGTGTACTAAATATTTTAATTAGGTAAATACACAGTGGGCTAATACAGAGATAGAGCCGCCTATATTGAATACTTCTATAATTATATTGAATCTAATTTGAGCACTGCTGTTGTTGTTTTTAAATTTAATTATTTGCTGTTATCACTTCAAAATTATAAAGTTAGTCAAGAGTGGGAACGAGGAAACGGAGTCTTCTCCTATATCTGGGGACCAAAACTGTCAACATGAACTTCAAGCAGTTAACCAAAATGGTGATGATATCAGTAAAACTGGATGACGATGAACCCGTCAACCGAGATGAGCAAAACGCTGCCTCGGCTCTGTCATCAAAGAATGGGAAAACAAATAGTGAAGAAGGACATTTCACTGTTAAACAACTTTATCCGAGATTACAAATCGGTTAAGAATATAAACAGTGCCGTTCTGTATATAAACGAACACTGAATGAACTCAGAATATTGACATTCGATATATAGGAAGAAGTTATTCTACATGTAATAATGATAGTCAGTCGAATCCCGTTACATTGACAATGCTTTGTGTATATAGAACACGTGATATAGAAGACAAGCACAATAAAGTTTATAGTGTTCCGAAGTTGTGACGAAGTGAGGAAATTAGGACATAAACATTAATATTTGCTATATTCCGTTTTATACCTGATGTTGTGTGCGTTACATATCCGTGCAAACAGATGATGAAACGTCGTGGAAAGAAACTTGTACTGTACATAGATGTGTATTCACCAAACTTTGAACTTGCATGTTAAATATATTCGTTTATATGTCATATATGCTTGATTTGTCTACTATTTTATAATTGTAATAGTGTTACTACTTATATTTAGAGTCTTTAGGAAATATTTGCATATTTCCTTTTTGTTATGGGAGGTGTGTAACACTATGGGTTTCTAACCCGAAAGTCGTTAACATTTTAATATAATTTTTCAATAGTTAATTCATTAATTAAATATTATATTTTAACTATTTTAACATATTTTATCTGTAATTGTATGAAGTTTATCTTTAAAGTGCATTGCGTTAAAAGTTTGTACTCTGGCTTGATAGTATTTTGAACAAATTATCTAATTAGAGCCTTATTGACAAGTTTTAATTCCAAAACTATCTGTAATATAAATAATGTCAAACAGCGATCGTGGTAGGTCCGTAAGGCACAATCAGTACTGTTACCATATTGGGTGAGGGTGTTTGCACGACGATTCAATTGATTGACAAACAATGTAACTTGGGCCAACCATGGTAGTGTTAGTGATATGTATTTGTCACATTTCTTATTGCTTTATTTTTCAAAAAAGTTATTTGCTTTTGTGTATTCGAGACTGCAGGTGCAGGGCCAGACATTGTGTCTCTGCGACTGTATACTCGTATGACCTGGCTGCAAGTGATGGAAATTGCGTCGTATTTTTACTGGGTCTATATAAGCAGCGCAATTTCCAACCCTCTTCAGCCTGCTCTTAAACCCTGTTAGGAAAACTGTTGAAGTTATATTTTGAATTTGGCAACCTTTTATTGTTAAATTAACTTTATTGTTCTGTATTGACGCTTTGCTGATAATACATTTTATTAACGAACTGAGTTAGTCAATTACGGCCAGTGTTGATATACCAGTATAACGGTTACGTGTTCCTACAACCAAAGAAACACACAACGCGAAGTCATTGGAAGGCCAGCCCTGTCCAGTACCGTAGGACTACAGATTGAAGTATGAGGTCAAATGTCACCAACACAAATTGTTCATTCCGATGGTCTATCAACATGCCCAAATATCAAACGTCCAGCTCAAAAGACAGAAAGTTTAAATCCCGGACAATCATTTGTCCTCCAGTATGCGCAAATATGATCGGACTTAAGATCAAAGGTCCAAAACCATGGTACGAAGAACAGCAAATTAAGTCATGGTTATAGAGGGATAACATCAACCTAGGTACAACACACCATTGGCTTAGTAGGTTAGTATTCAACAGCAGTGACCGGTCTAGAACAACTATCCCACCGATGTCAGAGATTCTCTGGGTACTCTGGCTTCCTTCACTAATAATAACTGCACGCCAGCTGTCAAATTTCCTTAATTCGCATTAAACACCGTTCAGACAAGCCAAAAACAATCAAAGACCTATCTTAAAAGACAATACAGTTATATTGCAGACACGAAGTAGTCACTCAAAAAGCAATGATGTGACCTTTGGGGTTCAAAGTTAAAGGTCATCATCCATGGCATGCGATGCGATGCATCGATTAGTTATAATCTACCCACATGCAAAATATTAAAAAGCCTCCATGAAGATAAAAAATTATAGCCTGAACACGATTTGTTGTGGACGGACAGACGGACAATCTCAGCTCATTATGGCGACCCTCTTTCACCAAAAACCCATTACGAACCACCAGAAAAGTGGAATGCAGCACTATATATGCCTATCTAATATATCCTAAAAGTGTATAAGAATGCGAATTTCAAAGAAATTAAACTCATAATATTAGCTGCAAAGAAGAAGAAAAAGAAGAGGGAGTAAAATGCCAGACAAAAACAATATGTCCTCCAATTACGTTTGAGATACATAACAAAACAATAGTGCATACATTCAAATGTAAACGAACACTATGCATAGTTTAAAAGCTTTTATTCGACTGTCATTGTGTATCGCAATGTGTACATTGCATATTTTAGGCACAATAATCAAAATTAATTTGCATATCTTTCTCTTCAAGTTTTATATAAACCCAGAAAATCTATAATTAAAATATATTATTTAAACGACAAATGTTATTCAGTTACAAATTAATAAAGTGCACTCTTAAGCAATAGATTAGCAGTATTTAATAGTATACTAAAAATCCAGAAACCTGTACACACTAGCTTCAAGAGGAAATTATGGTTTTACGATCGCGGAAATTTCGACTTGTATCGTGAAAAATTAGAAAACGTCGAACGTCGAATGGGATGATTTTA
This sequence comes from Limnoperna fortunei, assembly GCA_944474755.1. Taxonomy (NCBI): domain Eukaryota; kingdom Metazoa; phylum Mollusca; class Bivalvia; order Mytilida; family Modiolidae; genus Limnoperna; species Limnoperna fortunei. The sequence continues at coordinate 16,126,898 of OX104115.1, read as the reverse complement.
TTAACTACAGAGAATTTCTGGACTATCTAGTCGATGCTCTTTCCAGTCTCATATTACACTTTGCAGATGAATGTATCCCTAACAAAAATTATAAATTTGAAAATTTGAACCGCCATGGATGAAAAATGTTATCCCCAAATCAGTTCGAAAACGAAACCAATTGCATAAAAAAGATCGAATTATCCAGAACATTGGGTAGAATTTAGGAGGGCACGGAATAAAATTATTAATACTATTAGGTGTCAACAAGAACGTTATTGTACAATTAGATGATAAGCTTTAGTCTAACGCAACAAATATAAGAAAATGGTCGAGTATAGCGTTAAAAATTGCTGGTATGAAATCAAAAGATTCCCCCACTGAGTGTAAATAGCAATGTTTCGCACGATAATTTTAAAAAAGCAGAAGATTTTTTTTGGTTTTTTGCGAATCAGTCTAATATAGAATAGAATAATAAAACTATTCCCTCTACCGATCAATTACCAACTGTCTGTCTGGATCATGTTACACTACATAAATATGAAGTAGTAGATGTCCTAAGACTTTTAAATACTAGCAAAGCTTCTGGTCCAGATAACATTAGTGCCAAGTTACTTAAAGTTGCCCGTGACTTCCTTTCAAAACCTCTGTGTGCAATTTTTAATCTAAGCTTATCTACAAAAAAATTTTCATTAGAATGGAAATCATCAAATGCAACACCAGTTAAAAAAAAACAATCCACACATAGTTGAAATTATCGTCCGATTTCTTTACTTCCGATTCTAAGTAAAATATTCGAGAAGTGTATGTAAACGAATTTTTACCTTTATTAGGGATTTATTAACAGAACATCGATCTGGGTTCATCTTGAACGATTCTACTATAAATCAACTGCTCTAAATAGCTCACACATTCAACAATGTTCTTGACGAAGGGAAAGAAATCCGATTTGTATTCTTTGCTATTAGTAACGACTTCAATCGGTTATGGCACAAAGGCCTTCTATTTAAACTAAAACAAATGGGCATCACGGAGATCTCCTTTTAAGGTTTAGGGATTATTTGTCTGATAGGAAACATAGGGTGGTTATAAATGGAACAGAATCATCTTAGGCCAATATAAATACAAGGATTCCCCAAGGGTCCATCATAGGCCCTCTACTATTCCTTTTTTATAAACGACATAGTAAATAAAGTAAACTTTCCTATCAAACTATTTGCAGATGACACGAGTGTATATGCTGTTGTAGAAAAAACCCTAGTAACTTATCTTATTTTAAATTTAAATCTTCAAAAAATCCATGAATGGTCGATAAGGTGGTTGGTAAACTTAAACCCACAAAAGACTGAATCGATGGTTATATCAAGTAAATTAGATTTTGTATCTCATCCACCTTTAACAATGAACCAAGTTTCTATAAAATCTGCCACCTCTCATAAACATCTAGGTCTTATATTTTCAAGTGACGAAACGTGGAATACTCATATCGATGAAATTATTTCGAAAGCATCAAAAAGACTTAATTTAATTCGAAAGTTAAAATTTAAAGGAAATTTCTGGAAAAAATGTACTTCAGCTTTATTCGCCCAGTTCTCGAGTACGCAGATGTAATATGGGACAACTCTCCAGACTATATGAAACTGAAGCGTGAACAAATAAATTAAGAGGCTGTCCGCAATGTTACTGGTGCTACCAAATTAGCAACCATTTCTTTACTCTTACAAGAATGCGGATGGGAAACATTAGAGGATCGCAGGGAAAGCCATAAGCTCATACTATTCCATAAAATGTTACATGGAAAACCCGAAACGCTAAAAACCTAGTTTCCCATAGTATGTTGTATTATAACAGCTTCTTAACATCAACAGTGCGACTTTGGAATGACCTTCCTGATTACATAAAAAAGTTCTATCAACGACTTAAAATCATTTTTAAACAAGTCAACTACTGTTCCGTCCTAATTGTATACGTGTTGTCGTATCGGTCAAATACTTCATGATAAAATAAGGACTGAAAGTAGTGCCCTAAAAGATCACCTTTTCAAAAAGAATCTTGAGTCTGACCCCTATTATAAATGCACACAAATAGAAAATTCTGAAAATTTTCTGCTCTCATGTCCATTGTTTAATAGATTCCGAAATATTTTGCTTCCAAACTTATCATGTCACCTAAATATTAGAAACCTTCTATGGCGACCCAAACCTTTATGATGCTAAAAATACACAAGACTTCTTAATTGTTAAAACATATATCATCAAATCATAAAGGTTTAACACATGAGGGTTTAAAGTTTTTTCATTTTTAATTTTGTGTATGTTGATCTTGCTCTTGATTCTTAAACTGTATAAGAGTAAAATGCCAACCATAGTAATAGTAACACTAATGTTATAAAAGTAACTTTTATATGAAATTGTGATTATGTCACTGTACGTCATGCATTCTACTATGTATTTTTATACACAGTCAAACCTGTCTTAGCGACCTCCTCCATATAACGACTTCCTGTGTTATGCGACGTATTTATTCCTCCCGAGCATTTTCCCATTCAGTTTACCTTTATATAACGACTTCCTGCCTTACGCGACTAACGACGGTGTTTCCGTTCGTTTTGACCAAGAAAACCTGTCTAAAACGACTCTCGGGACTCTTAAAATCATTAAGCAATAAATAAACCTTGTCTGACGAAAAGAAGATTGTTTATGGATGATGATGATGATGATGATGATGATGATGATGATGATGATGATGATGATGATGATGATGATGATGTTTCTCATAACGGCTTGTTTATTGTATAATCACGCCATTTTGTTTTACAAAGGAAAAAAATCAATACGAAACCGGTGTACACTGGTTCTAAACCGACTTGCACTTTCTACGTAGAGCTTATTGTTAAAACTCAAGGAAACCAGTAAAACCGGTACAAAGAAAAATACAACAACTAAATGGGGGAATAAAGTTGACCCGCGTTAATTCAATGGAAATCCAAACGCTCATTATTGTTGTATAATTTGTACTTGCGGTATTTACATAAAATAAATGTCATATTTTATTGTTTACTTAATAAAATAAACAATACAGGTCTTCAATTAACTCTTTCAAATGCTGACAACATGACTTTGTTGATTGGTCTGCAAACACCATGACCTGTGTATAAAGACCCCCTGTATTATGTGACCTTTTTTACAATTTCCCTTCAAAGGTCGCTTAGGACATGTTTGTACTGTGAGAAGAATTTATAAAAGTGCTTGTAGCTCTTGTTTTTTAATCCCAACTTGTATTATACCTACATGTATTGTGTACTATGTATTTATCAATAAATAATGTTACACTAATAGTATTAAAAACATTATATTTCTTGTTTTAATCGTATAATTGAGCTGGTTTATTCCGTATCTTACTTTCTCCGACTATGCAATCAAAATCAAATTAATATTGTTAATGCAGTAGGTTAAAGGTACACATTTGGCACAAACCGACAGCTATATAATGATTCTATATAATAAAAAGATAGATTTGAAAAAAATATCATAAAAGGTGATTTTATCATTTTATTGTTCGACATTTGCATTTATCCGCCTTTTTCATTAGATTAGATGGACAAAAGTAAAAATTAGATATTAAAGAACTGAATATATCGATTATAATATCTGACTTAATAGTCTTTTAATATATTTTATTCATTGTATAAAATTTTAAACATAAAAAAATGGAAAAAATGAACCTGCGCCTCCATCTTTTCGAACCTTCTTAGATCTTTTTCCATCATTTATACTACTTTTCACCAAAATGATATAAGTCGGTTGATCGGTTTGTAAGTTCGTAATTTTAATACATACTAAGTGCAAATAATAAAGTAATGCCTCACTGAACATGGGATTCCAGTTATTCCTGGTATATAAATTGTGCATTTCAAACATCCCTACTTATAACATTTTGATTAAATGTTCTGAGCTTTAACAACCTTTACCAGGCAATTTTACCAATAGTGTAATTAAGTTGTATGACTTATTGTATGCAAGAAGACGTACCCGCAGAAAGAAGATGGTTTTCTGGACACAGTTGTTCATAACAGCTACAGTCCTCCTTTGAAGGAACACAATCACAAACATCACCAGGCCTGGTTACATATGCATATCCTTCTGTATAGTCACAAATGCAAGTTGTGTCAGCTATACCTGAACCCTCCGATGCTACCACCTGTCCACTTTCAGAGCATCTGGATTTTAAAAATATGCACATTTGGCCCATTGATTTAAAAGATTTCAATGGTTGATATCTTTGTGTTGAACATTCCACATTTGTAAGCGCATCTTTAAACACAAATCTTCTACCTGGAGAAAAAAAATCTAAACTATCACATAAATCTGTATAATTTAACTTCTTTTTAATCGGCAAGGAATGAGAAAAAAAATTTCATGGCAGTTTTGGCATATTTACATGACGAGACATTTACCGTTTCATTGCTTATTTTGAACATTTATGTACCCTAACGAACACTTAAATATTTTTCTTTCTTGAGGGCCACCCCGCCTTGTATCGCTCAACCCCCACCCCCCAAAAAAAGAAATCCTTTTATATGATTAACATTAACCTACATCATTTCAGCTAGATCTATGCACAGTGGTCCATTGGATTGTGTTTCAAGTGTATTAACGATGGCATAAATTGGTCATCAATAACAGCAGCAGATAGTCGAACAGTTGAGAAAAGAGCTACAAGCAAACACAAAGTGGTGGAATGATGTGGAAGCACAATTAAACGAGGACAAATAGACGTTATGGTTAACCTCTACTAAATAGCCAATCAGTTGATGCCTTAGTAAAAAGAAGTACTTAAAAGACCAAAGTAGTTCTACTTTCACTTTGCGTAAACTACTAATCACAGCAGATAAATTACATCTGTACATGTTCCAGAACATGCTATGGCGGAAGCAACGCAATGCCACAAAATCTATCGCCAGAAGGGTTGACTGATCATAACTAGAGGTTTTCAAAGCTTGTTACGCTCATCTGACTTACAAAAAAAAAACATTTTAAGAGAAAATAATTCCTTACAAATTTTGTTTTTAAGTGCTTAAATAAGATGAATGTTGAGGAAAAGCTGTTTTATGTATTTCCAACAAGGCTCTTTCTAAATACGCGTTTTCATGTGGCAGTCATCTTAGATTAAGGACTAGAATCAAAAAATTAAAATTAGAAGAGAACCATCTGAATGTATTTTTCTACAAAATTACATGTATTTCTCCAATGCGCTTTAATCAAGCAAAGCAAACACGAAATTCCAGCCAATCAGAACGCATTAGAAGCCCCGGCCATGTTGAATAACTGAGTGGGTCTAAAAAATCCTGTCTTCGTTTCTGCATTATTTAGTTTAAATTTGTGTGGTTGTTTGGAGAGATTGATGGGAATCTTTTTGTCCGATTTTTCAATAGATTCATAAGAAGAAGTCCTTCCTGCCGTATGGTAATATGTTAAACTATGTTCCAAAGTTTTTAGATTTTGATTTTGAATTCGAAAAGATAAATGAGCATAAATAATGAAAGCATGTATGATTGACGTATGACTTAAGGTTACATAAATCTCTAACAAAACGTTTGTTACTAACGCCGCTGCCGCCAGAAACCCAAAAGCGCATGAAATTACCCATTTCGTCCGTAAATTTTCACATCGCTATATCCTTTACACTCACCTTTGTTTTAGACTCCATTGTCTCTGACATCAGAACGCAGAAAACAAGAACGTTAAACATGAACGTTGGTAATATGCTTCTGTAACAACGTTCTTGTTTTGGGGCGTTGGATGACAGATGTGTGCGCGTGAGCTCATCTATACTGGGTCATCTGTACCAGAAATTGGCCATTTCCGGAAAAAGAAATCATTATCAATGTTAAAAGGCAATACCTCTGTTACGGGTGGTGGCCAGTATCATGATAATATCCTTTTGTGAGGTTAATTTTGTGGTTATGTTTGCGGCAATAGCCCGAAAATTTGACACGAGGAAACGTTTTATAATCATCGGCGTGGTTTTACTGTCGCATTACCTTTGTAGATTGTATTTCTTTATTTCAGCTAATCAGTTGTAAACCAATGAAAGATTCTTAATGATAATAAAAACTTGATAAAAGCACATTTCGATTTCGTTCACTTGTTGAGCATCGAGAAATTATCAAATAATCTTATCTAACTTGTGTGTATAATCATGAAGTGATTTGTGTATGATGGAATTTGGCACGTGTAATAAAAGGCTTATTTTACATCAAAGAGAAATGAAATATGTTGTATAAAATTAATTATTATTATTAGTTTAAATGGCAAAGTTACGATGGTAAGGTTTGATGGATGTTGGTTTGTAAATTATGATGAGAAAATAGAAAACAAAATTGAAAGATTGATGTGTTACGGTTGTTATTAATTTATTGAAATAAATAAACATACGATATATTATTTCCAATACCAAACTGGTGCAATTCATTATTACTGTAATAATTTAATTTTGTTTTAGAAGCTAAAATTGATTAATCAATTCAAATGGAGCACATCAGGTTCATTTTGTTCTATTACAAATAAAATATGTCTAAACTAAACACAGCCCAAAGACAAATCCTACTATTGTGTCTGTGCATTTTGTAATTGTTTCGTAACAAAACAAACATTTAGAATTTAAAAAAGAACAAAATTAATTCCTTTGCAATAGCAGACATGCACAAAAAAGAACTATTGTACTTTCGTGATTGTACTCTGCGGTACAAATCTAGAACATATATTGATGTTTGTACGGTTAAAAACACGCTCTTTCATTCCCGCCAATTCTGACGTATACACATTTTTCACAAATATTGTTTCACCTAATTCGGTAACCATATTTTTTTTCTTCACTTTAGATAGTAAGTTATTCTAGATCTTCTGTCTGTGAAAATATAGTTTTATTAACATAGGTCAATTTGTTGCGATCTGCGAGTACACAACAAAAAAAGCGGGAATGCATTAATTCCACATTTATGGTCGAAAATTACGTATTTTTAAATATTTTATGGCACAGTTGTCTTCGCCATGCCATGAAAGCCTTCACAACGATCCAAGTTAATTCGAACAGAAAACTATGGGAAAATAAAATAACACATAATTCTATTACCCTTAATACAGGTAATAAAGATGGCGTCATAACTTTTAAATACGGTTGGTGACCACTAATGTTTTAGCTTTATTTAAAGATTTTGTCATAAGGAAGGTTAAGACAAAATATTAAGAAAATTTCATTTGGAGGTCGAATAGTAGGATATGTCCTCGAGAGTAAAACTCACTTTGTTCCATTACAATATTTTATTGGTTACAATTTATATTCAGTATCGCATTCCCCCATTTTGTTAATAGCCTGTTTATTGTAAGCTCTCTGATTTTTAAAGCAATATATCCTTATCTTCTTTCATTGCGTTCGTCGTCATTCACGTTGATTGAATACCAGTTCGCATCACTTAAATTATTTACCTCCATTAATGAAGGAAAAGGTAACGTTTCTTGTCTATTTGGTTTTATAAATTTAAAAAAGTCTTGACTTATTGTTATTTGTTCAGTTTCCGTTCTACTTTACAGACATCTCTAAGAGTTGAATGTGTCGACCATCTTTTTTACCGTTAATATCAGTAAAACAAAATTATATTTCAAATTCGAAAAAGTTCTTAATTAAATGACAAGATAATTAGAAACTAACTGTATAAACAATCTTTAAATAACCCCTGATAGTGTATCAATGTAGGGGAAATCAATTTGTAAATAGAGTAACGAACGGAAAGTAGTATTGCGATCATAGATTGATACATGTAGCATTATTCGTCGCAATAATGACCGAATAACCGATATATGTCTATTTAATCTTCACACGATAGTACAGATTCGCCTCGGATAACGAATCTATATTTGTTATACGGCTTTAGTCGAATGGTCTAGGCCGCTGGTAAATCAGTGTTACAACGTTGAGTTGGAATCAAGCTGAGGTAAGCAGACAGTAATAAATCTAATTTAAACAGTGTTGGGCTTAATTTCGAGACGTATATCGTTCTAGTATTTAAAAACTGAAACAGTTGAATAATATTTGTGCACGATTTACTATTACATGTATATTTTGCCTTCTAAATATTACCATTCCAAATTTTTCATTTATGTTGGACATTTAAATACCATCGTCTTTAGACAGATGACAAATGTTAATAAAAACAAAGTAATAACTGCAGTCTCTCAGTAGCCTGCATCGCTCACCTAATTCATATAGGCAATGAAGAAGGCATTTTCCGAATGTTAAACCAAGGACTGTAGTTTTCAATTTTCTGTGAATATAGCTTTTTGGGTGCAGCTGGTTAAAATTGCCATTTCAGACGTTTTTGCAGTAGTGTCTAAGCTACATTAATCCTTACAATGGCAGCCATCATGGATTTCCGATAAAATAATCATACAATGGTGGCTATTTTCAATGTCTGATTGTCATAAACACATTTTCAGGAGCATCCGATAAATATTGTTCATGCGTTTTGTTTCAATTTGTTTAACCGATTTAAGAGAAGAAGTCTATTTAAAGTATTTTCCACTATGTTCTTTTGTTTCACTATCATGCGGTGGCGGACATTTTGTATTTATGATTGGCATAAAAAATATAAACCTTATAGAGGATCACACAAACAATATTGCTGATGTGTTTTATTTCATTTGATTCACTTGTATCAAAGAAGTAGCCTTTTTAAATATTTCCAATATGGTTTTATGTTAGACTAAGTCATTTGGTAGCCATTTTGGTTTTCAGATCAGAATAAAAGACATAAACTTTGTAAAGGTCCATCTCATGAACATTTGACCAAGTTGATTTCAATTTGTCCACTGGTATCAGACGATTGAAATGTAAAAGTTTAATAACGTTTCCTTCGACAACGACGTCAGATACAATAGCTAGAACGACGCTTCTGGTTATATGAGCTAAAATTGTGTAGTGCGAGCACAAACTTGGTATGATGGGCAAAATTTATTTGAAACAATGGCGTTACAAGTACCAAACGACTTAATTAAAATTTGAGTCAAATTTAAATACTTGAAATCTATATTAAAATGACAGATACTTATACATGTGTTTAGTTTGAATGAAGGATAATATTGACGAGAGAAACGTGATCTTATAACAATAACACAAGTAAACAATAACAAACCTGGTCTGACAATATCGTCTTCTTCTGAGCATGACTCATTATATGTTTCTTTATCAATATCCTCGAGACAGGAATATACAGTATTGGTGTGCATACCACACAATCCGTTAATCCGAAATTGTCTCTGTGAAGGGCCTGGGCATGATATTTTATAAGTCAGCACCAAGGCAGGCAAAAGAATAATAATTTTACTCATCTGAAATAATATAAAAATATTATTGTCTCGACTTGTGACAAGCACCACTGTGTTTAATAGGTAAAGTACAATTATGACAATGGCTGTATTATTGTTCTCTTTAATTGGAATTTGAACACATTACAACATGAGTCATTTTAAAAATTACTAAGTTATTAGCTGCATTTCTACTGATCCTATAGAATACCTGAAGAGGATGGTCACTCAAACTCTCTAATGAGAGTTTTTCTTGGTGTTCAAAGACAAGTTGTGTTTGTGTGTTTGAATGATGTTAAACGCAACTTTTTGCAATTTTTCAAGTTTTTAGAGGAGGAAGTCAGAGTAACCAGTGAAAGCCCCCATTCTTCTGTAGGGAAACTGGCAATCCTTGTCAATAAAGATTGGAGATGAAATCAGAAATTTTCATCAAACAGCATGAATACTTCTTTTAAAAGTGCACCAACATACCCATTGTGTATGTAATATTGACATGCTTGTTGTCTATTTTACATACACCTGTAATGGAAAGATTGGCATTTCTAAAAATTCTACTGAGTCCAATAATTAAAAAAAAACTTCATGTGTTATGAAGAATTATTGATAAATATTTTTAAAAGTATTTTCTAATTTAAAATGTTATAGCAAGATTAAGGTTTTGTATGTATGCTTTAAAATTAAAATGCAAGAGTAATATTTATTGTTGTCAAAACAATAAATATTACTCTTGCATTTTAATTTTAAATGTAACTGCATTCACAATCAAAAACTGTTTATTAGTTATTACTAATTTGTAGATCAAGATAAAGTATCTATATTCAATTTGGTATTTTTTATTCCTGCTTTAAAAATAATTTTTGTCAAGGTTGCACAACTGCAAAACTTGCAGATCATAGCATTTATAAATTGTGTGATCTTTGAGAAAAAATTATCGTTTTAATTTCATCAATGGTTGACTCCTTATGGGCACTGTTTATTTTATCGTTGAACTTAATTTATTTATTTGTTTCAATTGCAACACTTTTAGTTTCCTTTTTGAATTCTAGCCTGCTTCATATGTCTATAAAGTAAAGCAGGCTTAGCAGTAATTATTATGTAAGTGTGTACAAAGTAGGGCGAGAACTCAACCTCAAGTACTGTATGTATTGAACCAAGTAAGATGCAGTATATTTTTGGTCTAGTGGTTACCCAGCTCCGCTTATAATTGGGCCTAATTTAAATTGTACTATCAAAAATCATTAAGAAATGATAGTGCTCATTCATGTTTTTGTTAGGTCTTTTAATGCATCTAAGAATAGCATAACGAATGCAAATATGTTTTCATCTTGTCAATCTTGGGGGTAAATACATTACTGTATCGTTTGCTATTTTTCAGACCCTTATAATTGCTATTTTGTGTAGAACATTGTTTTGCTAGATCTTCAATGGATCTTTCAAAATATCAGTATGAAGACAATTACATCAACCCAATAAAATGTTTGGAGATTTGTTATCTTAAATAAATAACGATCGAGGAACTAGATTTTGTTAGACAACTTTTTTAATCCTGTAATTTCTTCTATTACAATATATGTTATGTGTATATTGTTACGAAAGTCTGTGTAATATGCTTGAAAAGTTACATAAAGGCGCACCATTTCAACAAACTTTTTTCATCAGTCATTAATTCCCAATAAAATGGAATTGCTTTCTTGTATAATCAATTGCCTACATTAATTTTATTCTTTCAGCTCTGCTACTTATAGTTTCACGTTTTTTCTTTGTTGTATATTAATAATTTTAGTGAAATTTTGTTTTTGTTTTTGTTGTTAATGTTACGAACAAAGTTTCAAAAAGTAAATTTAGGTCAATATGTGTATAAATATCATCGAAAAAATAACAAGAGAGTTGCTCCATCGTCAAGTGGAAAAGCTTTGAATATATCCTTCAACTATACTGTATGTTTTAACGTCTTTTTTAATTTACGATGAATTTACTTCATGTTTGACAGGAACAATTTTCCAAGTAGTGTACATGAAGTTTCCACTTGCTTGATTGAAATTTAACTTTGTGTGAAATAAATATTTAACTTTTGTATGAAAATATAAAAAAACTGAACAAGTCAGACTCCTTTGTAAGAATGAGCTATTATTTGACTATTTTAGTCCTGTCATGCCAGTCTATAAAAACACAAGAAGTATAAATTACGAGACTTTGTCGCTGTACAATTAGACTGGTCCCTTTGTCGTATTTATAACTCGTAACCTAGTTTTACATTTGTGGGTGGAATCATTCTGGCAAAACATGATACACAAAAAACTCCAAAATATTAAAAAAATGTTTTGATAATCTTGAATATTCTTTTCTTTGTATACACTAAAAATACTTACAGGAAAAACAGATTATGATTTAGAACAAATCTGATTTGTAATATACAGTTTAATAAGGTTTAGTTTAAGAAATGCACGAATTGAATTATTTCCTTATTAGTCATTAGTTGAAAACAGCATACTGTGTTTTAATGTATTTGTAGATATTTTGACAAAGAGTAGAAATTTAATCTTACTATTGAATCAGATCTCGTTTTAAAACTGTACATGTTCTTTTACAATTATTAAATAATTCTTGTCTCGGGCGCATTTTTGTTTTTTTTTTTACTGATGTAGCATAACTGTAGTTGACATCAGGGAAAAATTGGTAAATTCGCAAAGGATCACGGGAACCAGATTACATTTACAATGTGCTGTTGGGGACCTCTAAATTTATACTAATGACAAGCTGTTTGTTAGTCTTTGTTATCTCGTAAGTCATTTAAACTGGTGACTGAGTGCGTAATAGCTATGTATCCCTTTTCTACAAAATTGTACACCGTATATAAACACCAATAGCGCCTCTAATCAATAAAACATGAACAAATTAAAAAAGATCAATTTGTCTGGATAAATATATAGTTACACAATATATTTTATATAAGATATAGTTAATTAATAAAAATTAAATTACTTACTTTTTATATAGCCGATGATTTTCTTACTAAGAACATAAAACGGACACAAATAAAATCAATAAAATAAACGAAATGATATCTCTGCCAAACAAACGAATAAAAACTAGGTCAGATAGAGGAATTGACCACTTTCAGTTAGTAGTGTAACTTTTTACATAATATTATAAATATCCACGCACGCAAGCAAACAAGCAAGCAATGCAACACATTTTATTTTCTTGCTTAATGTAGGAAATATGCGCGATATGTAACCAATCAGAAAAATAACAGACTTTGAGTAAGAAGTCTGCGTTCGGTAACCGCAATAAAGCAGTAGCGCGAGCTCACATCTGAGATGAAAAATAATAATGAACTGGATAGAAATATGAACAATTATCTGGTACAAATGTATAAATGGATTAAATTTGATACTGAACCACATGCATATTGATTTGTGGTGCACATAAACTTCACTAAGAAATACCCATGACCCGAAAATCACGTCAAAAATTGATTTAGATTTTAATATTTAAACGAAGTTTAAGTAGTTATAATAAGTATCTATTAAGTTTTCATTGATCTCGATAATTACTTAGCCGTAAAAACAGTTGTTTATGTTTCCTATCTCCTGCTTGCGTATAAAACACAATTCAGCAATTGTTTATCTATATCATTTCGTCAAGTCTTTATCGAAGGGAGAAAGCCATATTAACTATCTTTGGCATGAAAACTGTATACGTAATCTAAACTTCCAACTTACAATTGACAAAGTCATGAAATATGTCATAAAATACAAAAAGTCGATTTAAAGATATCCTAAATATTTCAAATTTCCATAAATAATCAGACAAGACTGCTATACTTCAGGTCCTTCACAAGTAAGTGTTCTACTTTTGCTGTTAGTATTTGCAAATCAACAACGAGACTCAGTCTAGATTACTGCAAAACTCCTTATTGTACCTACTCAACATCTGACGATTTCTTGTTGGCAAATGATGCCTATATTTTCCCTTATCAGTTGCATAACATAAAAACATTATACACAAATTGATTCCAGTACAATATTTGATGAGTTATTTGTCAGTGTTCAATTATCGCAAGCATCCCGTATTAGCAAATCATTAGTATAGTCCCAAACAACCAAACATACACTGGAAACTTGCTGTATCCAGCTTTTTAAAAGAAGCAACTGCAGCATATAACATGAAGTTATTTTAAACCACATTCAACCAACCAAACGAATCATGAAAAGACGCCTCCAAATGATTAACCGATTGTTGTTTATCCTCAACCAAACACGCTTTCGGCTATATTCAGGACTACAAGTTGATACAGAAATAATAACTTGAAGTGGATGGGACCAAGAGCTAGAACTATATATATAGCGATCGGGTGGAGTGTTTTACTGAAATGGGGATGCATCCGATTATCTCGAGTAACAATTGCTCACTTTAAAAATTATAAATGTTGATCGAAATTTGATAAAGAAATAACTTAAAAATATATTCCTATTTGCATTAACAAGTGTTTAAAATTACTTTAACTAACTTTATGTTTAAAAAAAATACAAAAAGCAAGGCTGATGATAATCGATTTAATAAGATGTTCCATTCATCTTTTATTATAATATCAGGAACTATTATTTTTGGCGTAATGTTTGATTGGATGAAATTTTATTGTCGAAAAATTATTTCCTTTCATATCAAGAAGTGTATAAAAAATTTTACCAAAGTTTACATTTGAATATTTTTATAAAATATTACTTTATCAATTAATTAAACAAATATTATTGTTATGCACAATCAAGAGAAAATCTTACTGTGACGTCATTTTATAAGTATAGACCTGTTTGCATGGTTTTTCTGGTCTAAATATAGCGCCCTAAAAATCATTGTTTTGGCTACACCTATTGGCAGCGAAATTACAACAAGGTGATCCCAGACGCTATTATATATGCGTCTGAGTGATCGAGACTACTTTACCTAAGTAGGAACGACAACACAATTAATGACCTTTGCAACTCGTTGTCCACGAATGTAGTTCCCCATAAAATGGTATATTTCTTTGTAATTTTTTTTCTTTGGCTTTTTTCTTGTTTTGGTTCTTGCTTTTGGGCTTATTGGAAAGAAGGATGTTTGAAAAAAATTTTAAAATTAAACATTTGATGAAATATAATGGATTAGGAGTAATTTGGTCAAGTGGAAGGATTGCAAATTTCCTGTTTTCAGAGTCTCTCTGATTTCATCTCTAAAGATAGGGATGCTTCCAGAGCTTTACAAAGAGTTAGAAATGGTCAATTTTTCTAAATTTTGGATATAGTTTGAAAGTGGTATGGTACTTTCAGACCACCAAATGGCATGCCAATAAAATCGGTGGAATTTTTTTTAATTGACTTTATGTTAATATAAACAAAGAGGGAAAAAGAGGTCTTCAACAATTGTGTTGTCGTTCCTAGGAGCCAGAATGAGGTGAGTAAAGAAAGTTAGATTTTTCAGTCTACACTGGCACTAAAGGCAAAATTTTTGTCAAGTTCAATGAAAAACAATAGAAATACAAGAAATTTATGCAAATTTAACAGTTTTATTGTTTTTTAGGGTCTTTTTAAAAATTTGGTTCAAAATTATTACTTTTCTATATGATTTTCTAATAGGGGTCTCCTATTGACCACCCCTCTTTTTGTTGACATACTAAATACCCATTTCCATGGAAAAAAAGTTGTAGGATTTAAAAATAAAGGTTTTTTTTCAAAAATATAGCTAGAAAATTGAGAAAAACTGTGCCATTGGGCTCAATGGAGAGTGCTTAATTTGGCAAGGAGCTTGCACACCCAACCCAAAGGTAATAATGGGGTTTTAAATTGTAAACTGCCATAAGCCAGGGGGTGGAGACAGATGCCCGTGAGTGCACAGATTGGCATACATGATACAGCAGGGGATACTTCAGTTTTTCTAATGCTGATGATTCGCAACTGTGCCACAACAGGAAAGTGTGTATGTCGGCCATCTTGTGAACTGGAGCCTAAGAGCTTCCAACAACAGTAAATTAGGCCACCCTGCTCCTTTGTGCTCTTGTAAAATTGCTCGAAAGATGGCAAAAAACAACATTGGTAGTCTCTTCTGGTTACTTTTAAATGATAATAGTTTTTTTTGTTTTTTTTTTGAAAAAAGGGGGGGAGAGAGACTTTTGAATTATGTCAACTGTGAAAAGGAGCAGGTTGACCCTATTATTATTTCCATCTGTTCACATGTATTTGTTTATTTCATTTTAATATTGAAACAACAATTTAGATTCTTTTTGTAAAATCTTGTTGGCCCTTAAAAGGGCCTTTTTAAGTAATCAGCAGGATCTCTGGGTAGTTTCGTCTTGCAGCCGTCACTGTTGTGGAAAGTTCAGATCTAGCTGTCCTTTCTTGAACTCTGGATTCTTACTGTGCAGATCTTTTTATGTCTTGTGTTCTTGAAGTCTCACAACACTTTACTTGAGTGGTCTTCTCTTTCGGTATTTAGCTATTTGTAGGTATTTAGTGCTATCCTCACATAGGGAACATCTCTCTGTACTGCATCACTGCACGAAAAATCGTCTTTTGTTCACATTTTGTCAAGCCCAAAATATTATCAAAAGTTCACCCATCTCCGAAGTCCATATTTTGTTAAATTTTGTGGTAGAAAAGGCAACCTTTGACCTTTTGTATTTGAGAAATGTGAATGACAGACAATATTTGATCTTTCATTAAAATTAAAAGATGAATGACATGTCATCTTTGAAATTTCGTTGAAACTGAAAGGTGAACGATATATTTACTGGGACATTTTGTGTACACTGACAGGTGGACGACAGGTCATCTGCGACATTTGTTCCTAATAAAAGAGGAACGATATGTAACCTCAGAAATTTTGTTGATACTGACAGGTGGATGAAAGGTCACCCATGACATTTCAACAAGTCCACCACAAATCATCTACAAGGACATGTTATATGGACATTTAGTTTATAATGAAGGTGGATGAATAGTCATCTGTGACATTTGATCATATTAATTTAAAATGTGAAGAATTTTTTATATTGTTGGTGTTGACAGTTTAATGACATTTTGCTGCAATATCAAATAAATAATACAAAACTTTGATATTTTTATCTTTCCTAGTAGTGGTCCAGTATTGTATCAATATTGATCTCAATTCCAAAATCTTCAAACAATACTGTAATGTTAAACTAATGAGAAATTCAGTGTCATACAATATTGAGCAATGTCATGAATTTCAGGCGTATACTTGTGAACATAAAAACGCTCCTGTGATTTAAATGACACCTTTAAATTGGACCTTTAATATCTATCTTAAGAATGATAAAAACCAACAGAAAATTTATGTTAACATTTATTAATTAGAAGCATTTGTAATAAGAACATTACACTATATATGTAAGTATTTAAAAATATACAAAATAAAAACACTACATCATACTATTATACTATTTTTAACAGTGTCTACAAAGATAGTTCAGAAGTTAGTTGTCACTATATATTTCTTCATTTTTTTTGCATTTCTTTTCTTTCCTTTCCACATAAATTTTATTTGTGTACACTTGACATTAATGAGAAAATACTTCCTTACAAACATACCACAATGCAGCATTAAATTATATTTATAACAAATTACAAGCAGCAAATATCTCTGCATACTAAAAAAATACAGCACTATACTATTGTAACTTGACTTGATCTAAGAATCTTTAAAGAGCTTAAATATTACCATTTATAAGAAAAAATCTAACATATATATATGAAAAAAGAAAATGTAAAACTCGTTATTAATTTGCTTTAGAAGGGGTTGATCACAAATTTGTCCAAGATGAGAAAGAAAATGGTTACGAAATTAAACATTTAACTACACGAAAACAATGACCGAATTAATACAAAACTTAACATCTAATACAAACTACATATTGCTTGAATCCTAGCATTCCTCTTTAAATGTTTTGATAACTGGTACATGTTTTCAGAGTAAGTCCTCTCATCTTTGGAATACACACACAATTTAAAAAGACAGCAACTTAAAAATGCCTATATAATTTTCAAAAGGTCACAGCAGCATCAGAAATATATTAAATATACTGCCATAATGCCACAAAACCAGTATGTTTGCTTCCCTATTTCTTACTCAAATTCTAAATTTTTGTTAACGTTGTCTTCATTTAAGTCATCCTAACCTGAATTTGCCTCAAAACAGGCTTCAGTACCTTCTAAATTGTTATACAATTGTGATAGAATATAAATCAATTTTCTCATATGATCAAAATAAAATTTCAGTTTTTCAAAACTAATGTCATTTTGATTTTAACTATGTAACTAATTGTCGCATCATCAGTCAATAAATTAATGTCGCAAACTCTTATATGGCATTCTAATAAATGCTTATGGACTTGTCTGTCAGAAATAACTTTTTCATTTCATGTTGCATTCTAAATACCATCTATGTATTAATATCTAACACAATGGCTTGCTCAGATTTGCTTGGTGTATAAACTGTGTAATCTAAGAGTAGCGGCTTCACTGGTTTGTGTACACCTTTTCTCCCAATGCAATGAGTAGCGGCTTCACTGATTCGTGTGCATGCTTTCTCCCAATACAAGGAGTAGCGGCTTCACTGGTTCGTGTGCACACTTTTTCCCAAAGCAAGGGATTAGGGGCTCACTGGTTTGGGTGCATGCTTTCTCCCAATGCAAGGAGTAGCGGCTTCACTTGTTTGTGTGCACGCTTTTGCCCAAAGCAAGGAGTAGCAGCTTCACTGGTTTGTGTGCACGCTTTCTCCCAATGCAAGGAGTAGCGGCTTCACTAGTTTGTGTGCATGCTTTCTCCCCAAGGGCAGCGGCTTCACAGAATTGTGTGCACACTCCCATTAAAAAACAGAAGCTTAGTGTGCACGCTTTCTCCTAGTATTGCAGCTCATTTACCAATAAATTAAGCATGTCATTGTAACTTCATTTTTGCAATAAGAACAAGAGCATCAGAAAAAATATTCCTCCAAACTAATCAACTATTGTTTAATATTTTCCTAATACTGTAATGATATTTTAACTATTCTATAACTAGTACATATTGTTGACAACTAGAGAATTTCAATTCAGTGACTACAAACTTCACATTCAATCATTAATTTGCTTATATTTCCTTTGCAAGAATCTTGCACTTCTCTGGTATTTTACCATGTTTGAAAACAAAGTCTCTTTCTTTAAGATATTGATTATTTTCACTAGGAACAACTGTTTCTTCTCTAAATGTTCTATACTCTTGGTGGCCAGTTCAAGTTCAAATATGATTTGTTTTTCTGTACCTGAAATGGAATGCAAAATTGAAACAATCAAAATATTTTATAACTACAGCCAACAGAAAATTGATATAATGTGTTTAAAGTTGGACCAGAAAATGATTTTTGATGGCAAATATTAAAAATTGACTGAAACCTAGTAAACAAGTTTGACATGTCAAAATTCAAATGGGGCCTCGGTGGCCGAGTGGTCAAGGTAGTTCATCTACTATTGATCACGTGGTCTGTCAACACTGAGATTGCGGGTTCGATTCTCACTGCAGGCAGGGTGTACTCGACTCCAATCTTAATTGACAAGGATTGCCAGTTTTCCTACCGAAGGTCGGGGGTTTTCTCCTGGTACTCCGGCTTCCTCCCCCAATAAAAACTAGACGCCATGATATAGCTGAAAAATTGCTGAAAGTGGCGTTAAACACCACCAAACAAACAAAACAAACAAAATTCAAACAGCAAAATTTCCAAGTGACAATGTCATACCAGAGTCGGCGAAAATCCTCGGTACGGTCTGCCAAAATATGACTAGGTCCAATATTTTTATCCCATGTGACGGCCCCAATGACCGGCACACAAAAATCACTATTGTTGTTTTATTTCTCTACTTCATCAGATGTATGACAGCCAAGTTCTGGTACAGGTTTCCATTATTTATTCTGTTACCAGATTTTGGGAGATAAAAAACCCACACACAATTCAAACTTTTGATCTTTATATCTACCCAGTAATTTAGGGCAGAAACATTTTAATACAGGAAGTAGAACATACATATAAATTCAATTAAAATTTAACCTGCTTTTGATTCTTTGCTTTGTGTCCCCTTACTCTTCTTGCTTTAACCATTTCTTTCCTCATTCTTGTAAACTCCTTTGTAAAATTACATGTAAAAATTAAAATAAGTACTTATGAAAAGTAAAAACGAAAACTAAACTAAGCAACATATCCTACTAGTATGAACAGCTGTGTCTGGCATGGAAGCACGATACATTTACCCCCATTCAGGTATCAGAGGCCTCGGTAGCCGAATGGTTAAGGTAGTTTGTCTACTATTGATCATATGGTCTGTCAACACTGAGGTTGCTGGTTCGAGTCAAACTGCGGGTAGGGTGTAATAGACTTCAATATTAATTGTACAAGGATTGCCAGTTTTCCTACTGAAGGTCGGGGGTTGCTGCGGGTACTCCAGCTCCCCCCCCCCCCCCAAATAAATACATAGGAGTAGGCGGGGCTTTATTACCGTAGTATAATATTTGGGTTATTAATGGAATTTATGTAAATTATGTTACAAAATATAACACAACTTCTATTAGTTTTATTACAACACCTCCCCCCTACCTCCTTTGTAAATCTCATCTCATCAGATGAATGCTCCTGGATCAATAACTGAGTAGGAGTCAAACATGTTTAACACAGAGATAATAATATTTGTAAGACTCGCCAGAAGTTATTACTTTTAATAAGCTGATAATTTACTGTGGCTTACCATTCCTTCAATGAATCTTCATGTAATTAGACATCTTGTCGAAGCAATTTCTTGTCCTGCTGCAAACCACAAATTATGAATTATAGTAAACACATCTCCATACCTGAGCTTCAATGGTTCAGTTATACATGTATTGATGAATGTGTACTTTCATACGAAAATCTGCTAAGGTTTAGGTAGCAATATTTACCTACAAAAAAACACAATATATAAATAATATTCAAAGAAATACACGGTTTATATTGGAGAACTATATTCGTCGATAATGAGAAGCAGTCCAAATGAACGATACATAAAATGGTATCATAACACTAGGCATTTACATTGTATAAATATATGTAGTCATTAAATTTTATAAATTAATAAGCATATGTTGGCCCATTTCTTTGATTACTTAATATTTTGTCCTATACACAAGCCACAAGAATGTAAATTATGTATTGATGAATAAAATGATGACCTTTTGGCAGATTTGTATCTTAGTATCGCATTAAACACCATTAATCAATCAATCAATCTTATCTTTGTATCACAATTTTAGTACCTTAAGGTGGTATCAAGTCAGTTAGCCCCTGACTTATGTTTCAACCAGATAACTGTTTGCTCTGGGTTATTTCCCCACAGTAAAATATATAATAGTTTACATATATAGCCTTTTGACGATGTTTTTTTAAGATGATAAGTTTATGCAAATACTACGACCTCATTTGTATTTTGGTGTTTCAGTAGATACATTATATTGTACCTAGTGTTTAAAATTGTTATTTTTTAAAATAACTTCAAAACTTGTAAAATGTGTTTATTACTTTATCTTTAATGTTAGGCCAAACAAAAAAATATGTTTGTTTCCGGTTACATAGAATTATAAAATAGGTAGGTACTCATAGGACGATTTTTTTTTTTGAATCATGTTGGTTAAATTAGTAATGTTGGGGCGGAAGTATTTATAGGATAATTAATTGGGCGGAGTGAATATCCAAAATATGATCACGAGTGCCGCATAACGCATCTGATTAAACGAGTGCGTGGAACTTGTTCTGCGCATGAGTTCAATCTGACGCTTTATGCGGCACGAGTGATCATATTTTGGATATTCACGATGCCCAATTGATTATCCTATTTATTATATAGATCAAAATTGTTTTCGTAAAATTTTAATGCTTAATCCTAAATTTTATGAACGGCGGATGAATATCTGTATAGTACAAAACCAACGGCGGGAAAAAACCCGAGAGTGAAAATAAACGATAATTTTCACATGTGATTTACTGTGATTTCTGTCACCCCGAAAATTCGATATTTCATCTCTATCTATATAATAAGATTCATTGATTGATTAATGGTGTTTAACGCCCGAGCAGCAATATTTCAGCTATATTCAGGCGACTATATAATAAGAAAATATAACTAAAACCCAGAACAATACTGGGAGTTTTCCGGTTCAAAGTAACCTCCGTTAAAACGCAAAAAAAAACTTTAGGGTCGGCTTAAAAAAAATAGGTTAGGTAACCGGAAACACAAGCCCCACGGCTTAAAAGGGGTATTTATATGCGACTTCAAATTTGTCCACAATGGAAAATCAAAATTGGTTTAACTCCATTTTCAAAATTTTAGTACAAATTAAATGTACTTTTTTTAACTATAAAAAACCAACTATTAGCAAAAATTTATGAAATACTGAACATTTACTAAGATATGAGAGTATACTACTACTATTCTAGTTGAATAGATGTCCTTATGGATATTTTTAAGTATCCAAGTTGAAGTTGAAGTACATGTAGTAATAATACATGTGTCAAATTAACAAAATGTGCTTTTTGTTTCTAAAATAGAAAATGTAACAAAGTGTGCTAGTTATTAAGTATTTAAAATGTACATTGAAAGGATGTTGACAAGCACATTTTTATACAGCCATTTATTTATTTAAAAATGGAAAGTGTTGATAGTGTGCACCAGCACAGTGAAAATTTTGTGGTAACATCTATAAATATATTTTTATTTTTATACAAATTGTATTATAATGAAAAAGTATGTAATTTTACACTGTACACTTACCAAAATTTAAATTGAATAACTATAAAACATATTTAAGGGGGGGAGGTGTTGTAATTAAGATACTACAGATTCTACTTACACAAAATACAAGGCCACAGTGCACATGGCTTCGTGCGTTTGCGCGTGTGCCGGAATCGATATCATTAACCACATCCAATCAGCATCTCAATTTTCTAAATGCCAGGCCTCGGCGCCTATTTTTAAAGACAGTGCTCACATTTCAGTAAAAAAGTCAAGATTACGCGCTTTCATTCTTGTGAACTTAGTAGTTCGAACAATTATTATGGTTAGTGTTGCATTTGATATCTCAGACGATGAAATACTTGAGGATTCAGCACTGTCAGTAGGTTTACTGGTAAACAAGAATGTCCAGATTGAAATTTACCACTGACGCACATGACATCGACTGCCACATTGTTCTTTTTATACTCAGCGAAGTGTTGACTCCAACGATGAAAGTACTTCATATCAGGTATTTATATCCAAGAATATATAAATCTGTTTTATCTTTGAGTTTGTCCACGGCATTCAAGCAATGGAAAATCACACCCAACAGAACACATATCCGCCATATTGCAAATTGAAAGGGAGATAATCATACATAAGCATATATTTATTGTCTGTATATAGTTCACATTATATGAATGACTTAAATGTATATTTCATGTATTATGTTTTTAACAAGCTATACTGCAAAAATATTATTTTTATTTAAATATTGTACTTAAAATTGTACTTGCTTCTGTGTGTGGTTGGGGATTGGGGGGTAGATGAAGGGGTTAGTTTCATAACTGTTTTGTTATTTTTTTTTCAGATGCTGTTAACAGAAACATGTACTGCCAGACAAAAGAAGCAGGAAAACGCTGCTATCCATAACGACAATCTAGACGTCTAGAAAAAGAAGAAAACATCACTAGAACGGGAAAAAAGAAGTATGTTACGATAATACTTTTTTCAGTCTTGAATTTCTTTGAGTGTATAAATAAAAAGGAGATGATCAGAATACACATGTTAAAAGCAAATCACAACCTTCACTGATGAGCAAATGCTTACTAATTTAATATGGAGTGTTCTAAATGACAAATTTGAAACAGTAGAAAGCAACTGTTAACTTTCAACCATTAGCTGTTATCTGTTTTTTTTTAAAATTGACATTGTTGTTAATTGTTATAATGTAAATAAAAACACTGTTTGCTGTTTAATAATACTAGTCAGAACACTGTTTACTGTTTTACAGATTTTTTCTGTTATCTGTTAATTCATTTTAATCACCACTTATTTCAATGTAATTGAGTCTCCATATGAAGGGAGGGATATACATAAGATCACATACTAGTTACTGTGGAAACACTGATTAATTAATGCATTTTTTTACCGTATCGCCCTTTGATGAGATTCTGCTGTTATCTGTTTTTTCGATTTATGAACTCACTGTATTGTTTTCTCATGTAAATTGCTGTTATCTGTTAGTGTTATCATTATTTTAAATTTACTGTTATTTTGGGAAAAATATACAAAATGTTACCATGTTAATAGACCCCCCTCCAGCCCCCTCAGCTCCCAAATGTTCAGTTTTATGGATGTTTTATACAAAATGTCAACATTTATTATTATTACATAATGTGCCACATATCATTTTAGTTATGTCTAGATCTGTAACACACACACATACACTGTATATATATTTTTCAGAAAGCCAAGCGGATAATAGCTGCACTAGACAATATGGAGATCAGAGATATCAAGAAGATAAGACCCGTCTTAATGGCCTATATATGTCCTCATATGACATGTATGAGGAATGTCAAGATGGATTTATTACATACTAGACATCTTCGAAGTTGGATAAATTTATAGAATAAAAGATAAAAATTAGACTGTAAATTTATTGACATTTCTTCAACCAAAAGCAGAAAGGACAGAAAATGAGCAACCAGAAATGAACTAGAACACCTTCCTTTTGGATTGTAAAACATTGAAAAATGTACATATTGACATAATGAGCATTTATTCAATAAATCGTTAAATTGTTTCTTTTTTATGTAATATTTATCCACTTGAAAATGAGAAAATTGTAACACCTTTGGGATTAATTGCCATTAGACAAGCCTGTCAGCTCAGTGATATATACAGGCAATTGTACATCTTGAATTCCTTGACCATTGTTCAAGTTAGTGGTCATCCTATTGATACAAATTCAACAATCCAATATTGGAGCTTAAGTGAGCACAGTGTCAGCAATATTTCTAGAGTAAAACTTGCACAAACTTTTCATTGGACTAGACATGTTCTTTTTTATCACAAGACTGTTATTGTTGATAAATGTAAGTGAGCAATGATGCTCACTGTTTTACAAAATGAGAGGTCAAGGTGGACATTTGTGGAATGCTGATTCTGGATAGGTTGAAAAAACCAAATCCACGTGAGCCGACCTGTGCATGCAGCTTTTTTTCATCATATCATCTTTCCCCTAACCTAAATGTCCATTTTGTAATATTATCCATGCAAAATATGGAAATTCATAACCTTTTGACCATATTTTAGATTATAACAAATAACCTTTTGTGCACTTTTTTGTAATTTCATCAATACAAAAGGAGACCTTTTGGATTTTAATTTGGTCAAAATACCATATGACCTTGGTCTTTTGGTTTTGAAAATAGCATCTGTGGACTACCTTTCATCACCTTTTTTTTGTTGATATATGATCTTTTTATTATCTTTTGTCCACAACAGATTATATTTTGGAAAAAAAAGGTCATATTTTGTTGTTCACCTTTTGAACACATTTTAGATCTGGAAAGGTGAACTTTGCAACACCTTTTGTCAAATCAAAAGTGGGCCATTTCGACTGACTTTTGAAGTCAAAAAGGTATACAAAAAGATGATCTTTTAGATCTTTTGTATTTTTTTAAAATGTGTTCAAAAGACTACAAAATGTATTCAAAATTGGGACTTTTGGATACCTTTTGACTATCTTAAAAGTTATTGTTTCGTGCAGTGATGCATCATGCATGTGAAGCATACAATGTCAACAAATCTCGAGGTGCCAGGTACACTCTTCTCTTCTTAATGTTCTGTTGTCAAGTTGCTGCATTTACCATCTGAGGAGTGAAATGTGAGATGATATTGATTAGAACCTGCTGTCATCTCTGTCATTCCATGTACATCTAGACTGTGTTCATTAACTTCCAGTCTTGAGTCCATGTGATTGCTTGAGGTGTTAATGGCATCTTCATCATGAGCTCTAGATGTATAATCATTCTTCTGAACAATTCGTGAGCCTTCCTGTATCTACCAGCATGGAGAACCTTCATATTCTGCGGTCGGACAGACTTTCATGAGAGGATTGTAACCAGTGGTAAACATCTTCAACACTAAGCTTGCTGGTGTATGGTGTAGCCCTACAGCATAAACACAGAAGTGATGACATAACCACAGAACTGCAGGTTTGTTATAACTTATTTTTCTATTTAATTTCATATTAAAAGTGTTTCATTATTTTATTCGTTCAAATCCAAACATATTCATTTTTCAAGCTAGATTTATGATTTTTAAATTTTTTTAATAATTCTTATCTTAAATTTAGCACTACATCCAAAGACTTGCTGGTTAATTTATTTCTGTGAAATTTATCTTCAATTTACAATTAATTAAGCAATAGAAATATTAGTTAATGAGTTATTTGCAATTTCTTTGAAATTTACAACCTGTTGAGGTTTATTGCTCTCCCCTTGACCCGGGGCAAGTGTAAGGTATGTGTATTAAATATTTTTTTGCCACCTTTTTTGTGCATCTCAGGCATGTAAAAAAGCTTTTATTTTATAATAGAATGTTTTTGGCATTTTTTTCTCTAAAAGTTGAATTTTTAAAACCAATCTTTATATTTTAAATAGAATTTTGAATGTTTTTGGTCATTTATTTCCTGATTTATTTAAAATATTTAAATTTCTTTAACATTTTAGGTACTTAAAAGTCAAAATTGCCAAAGAAAAAAGATTGACTAAATTACATGTAGCTTTTTACTTTCTGACACATTTTACTTTTTGTAGATATCTTTAAAAGCAAGAAAGTTACAGCCATTTTAGTGAGAGGGGTGAAGTTGGAAAATTTGGTTATAATGAAGAGTAAATGGTGCTGTTTAACAGGCTTACAGTAGGTGCAATTGACTCCAAATATCTCCAAAACTATTGGTCAGACCGACATAAAATTTGGAAGAATGACTCATATTATATCAAACAAGGCATATGGTAAGTTTTATTAAAATCGAGCAATTTTCAGCTTATATTTAGGAACGACAACACAATTAATGACCTTTGCAACTCGTTGTCCACGAATGTAGTTCCCCATAAAATGGTATATTTCTTTGTAATTTTTTTTCTTTGGCTTTTTTCTTGTTTTGGTTCTTGTTTTTGGGCTTATTGGAAAGAAGGATGTTTGAAAAAAAAATTTAAAATTAAACATTTGATGAAATATAATGGATTAGGAGTAATTTGGTCAAGTGGAAGGATTGCAAATTTCCTGTTTTCAGAGTCTCTCTGACTTCATCTCTGAAGATAGGGATGCTTTCAGAGCTTTACAAAGAGTTAGAAATGGTCAATTTTTCTAAATTTTGGATATAGTTTGAAAGTGGTATGGTACTTTCAGACCACCAAATGGCATGCCAATAAAATCGGTGGAATTTTTTTTAATTGACTTTATGTTAATATAAACAAAGAGGGAAAAAGAGGTCTTCAACAATTGTGTTGTCGTTCCAGTATTCCCCTGATGATAGTCGGGATTGATATATTAGTTATATTAATATATATAATAAATAACTGCTGTTTGATAAATTATTTAATTATACAGTAATGTTGTGTTTAGCATTCACTATGCCAAAATTGTGGCCAAGGTTGAAGACATAGTACACGACCTTAAGCATTCACTCTGACAAAATAGTGGCCCAGGTTGAAGACATAGCGCACGACCCGAAGGAGAGTGCACTATGTCTTCAACACTGGCCACTATTTTGGCATAGTGAATGCAAAACACAACATTATTATAATTATTATACTGACTGTCTTGACTTGGAAAATAATAACAAGAAGAAAAAATAGGGCATTAATGGAACATTAAATGATACCCCTCCACGTACTGATGTAAAGTATCCACATGCAAACGTCCGTAACTTTTTTGTAAATTATCCAATCAACTGGATATTGTCAGGCTTTCACCGCCGCTTTGTTTTTGTTTTTGTTTTTGTTTTTTTGTTTTTTTTTTTTGCAGACGTTATACGTTGATCGGCTTCTTCCCTTGACTAGGATAAAAATACCTTATGTAAATGGCGCAGCAGTGGTCAATCATTGATTACAAGTTAACCCCGCCCATTCGCGTGAATTACAATTGATTGACGTCCAAATCAATAATTTTCTCAGGCAGGTGGAGAAACTATGAGGGCATAGTGCACGGAGCACAATATATTCGTTTAGAAACATATGTCAAAATAGTAAAATGTTAAAGGACATTCTTACAGAAAGTATACTAAGTATTAAGTAGTATTCTAGCTAAGGGTCAGGCAGTGGGCGGTACATCAAAAATTTTGTTTTTAGCTTTTTTGGCTTAGATGCGTTTATTTTGATATAAAAACAAATTCTAAAAAAAATTTACATTTGAAAAAGTGTCAATTGTCTAGATAATTTTTGACTGGTTATATAGAGAAAATTTCCCGGTATTTTTCACTGTACAATTCAACTAAATTTCATATGCTTATATCTTAAAAAGTCAAAATAATTGAGAACTTTTACAATATAGAATGCTGTTATATTGGATAGTTTTATTAAATTCCATGATCAAAAGTTTGCGTTTTTTCCCTTCATGTGATGGCATTTTGCCTGATTATTACGTGGAGTGATACTTAATAAGTTGTGTTAATGTCAATATTATTTCTAATGCAAGGAAAAGTTTATTCTTGATAAAGAAAAAAATCGTATTTTTTTTTCTAATTTGATGATTGTTTTATAGCAAGGTCAAGACAAAAGTACTGAATTGTTTTCCTGAAAAAGGGGGGTCGTCTTATAAGCGTCGTAGTCTCATGAGCGAGTTTTTACGGTACCTACGCGCCACTCGTGTAAACCTTATCATAACATTATTGGCATAAAGATTAGTTGCAGCCGAGCACTTTATGTCCGAAGTAGACTCTTAATCGCATCTTCAGTTAGTAGTAGTGGATGGTTAACTACTTGGCAGCCTAATGATACAAGTGTACATTGGAGAAAGAAATAAACTCAATTTTTTTTAAGTAATTGTAGTAATGTTTTACTTACAAAGGCTGTGCAAATTAGTATTAATGGTTAACTCTTTACCATTCAATAGATTTTTATCAAATTCAGAGCTAATTGCAAGCCTTACATTCAACATTATTGTGCAGAAAAATGACTGCATGTATTCATTAATATGTAATAATCAATTATATTTTGTCTAATTTGATGACAGTCTTATAGCAAGGTCAAGAAAGAGTACTGAATTGTTTTCCTGAAAAAGGTGGGGGGTCGTCTAATAAGCGTCGTAGTCTTATGAGCGAGTTTTTACGGTAACTACGCGCCACTCGTGTAAACCTTATCATAACATTATTGGCATAAAGATTAAACTTTATTAATTATTTCTTGGTTGTATTGTTAATGGTTAAAATAAAATGGATATAAACTAGGAAGAAAAAACAAACACAAACAAATCACAATAGGATGTTATTTAATTTTTAAAAAAGTGATGTTAAAAACACTAAATGCTCGCTTCCGTCCGTATCGTTTGTTTGTTTAAGTGGGTTTTTACACCACTTTCATAAAATGATCAGTTGTACCATGTCGTTCAGTTTATATTTTGAGTGGGAAGCAGAAATATCCGTGGAAAATCCCGAACAGCAGTAAAAGACTGACAATCCCGGTCACGTTTACGCAACTATTACTGTCATAATTATGTTCGATAACTCTGTTTATCAACGAACGACTGTTGTGTATCATTAACACCAAAATTTTATCATATATCAAACTGTTACTATTATTAATAAAATTATTTTATGTTTTTAACATATTATTAATATTTGACAATATTTTCCATTTTTTATATATACTTTTATTTTTTATCTTTATCATTTATCGAGTTCCTCGTTTATTCATGTTATTGTTGTTTCCTTGTGGCATCACAACTATTAACTACTACTATAATCATAATTTAATTAAATTATAAATGAATTATGGTTACCTAATAAACATTTCTGACATATGTATGTGTGTTATTTAGAACACCTTTAATGTATTGAAATTTAACCCATGCTGTGTCTTCCTGATAAAGCTTGTACTGCCATAAACATGTATTCTCTGTACAGCGGATTTTATTGAACAGC
This sequence comes from Limnoperna fortunei, assembly GCA_944474755.1. Lineage (NCBI taxonomy): Eukaryota > Metazoa > Mollusca > Bivalvia > Mytilida > Modiolidae > Limnoperna > Limnoperna fortunei. Next base: position 16,097,356 of record OX104115.1, on the reverse strand, counting down.
TTATTCCTTAAAACTTGAATTTTGACTACCTCATAAGACTGAGAAAATGCGATCAAAATGGGGATATTTTTAAAATTATCTTTTACATAAATAATTTACAAATGTTTATCACAAAGTTCATTACCACATATTCAATTCAAGAAAATGCAATTGCAGTCAGTTTTTTCTAATGACAGTATTTTGTAAGTCAAATACTCTTTACAGTTTTTTTGGTTTAATTATTAAAATATTTACATCTAAGTTAAACATGTTAAAATTTCTGAGATATAATAAGACCATAAAATTGGAGAAAGAAATAAACTCAATTTTTAAGCAACTGTGGAAATGGTTTACTTACAAAGGCTTTGCAAATTAGTATTAATGGTTAACTCTTTACCATTCAATAGATTTTTATCAAATTTAGAGCTAAATGCAAGCCTTTCATTCAACATTATGGTGCAGAAAAAGGACTGCATGTATTCATTAATATGCAATAATCTATTATACTCATAATCAAATATTGTATTCCACAATAATTGTTTTCATTATGTTGCTATGGAAACCATAAAGAGTCCAGTTATAGGACTAATTTTAAACATAAAATTGAGCTGACATATAATTTAAGGATACATCTCAGTGAAATTGTGTACAAATAACATTTTTTTTATTCAAAGTGCAAGACTAAAACCTAAAAATAATGTTTCATAAATTTTTTCATAACAAATCCACAACGGGTATTTTTTTTGTTAGATGTTTTGATAATAATTAAACTATTAATTATAGGTATATCACAAGCAAAATTATTGTATGAGTTAATGAGAATCCTCAATTATTATTAAATTTTGATTAAAACAAAGTGAAAACTTTTCACTAAAAAGTTTAATTATACAAAAATTGTACACTTTTCACAAGAAATTGAATAAATACTTCTGATTCTAAAGAATTTTACCAGTTGTCCAAAGTATGGCCAATGCACAATTAAAACATTCAGTTTTTTACAAGCAGACTATTCGCCAACGCTGCAGAGAAGAGACTACTCCAGCTCCCACTATCTACGAACAAGAAGTTATAAAATTAAGAAATACAGAGTGGAATGACAACTACCAATATCAATTCCTGCAGAGGTCAAATGTAAATCAAAGATCAGCGTTGATTCCAGCACTACTCAAGTCGAAAGCAGACATCAACATAGAGGGACCATAGAGAATGACCAGCTGGACACCCATTCCTAATGGCCGACGACGGTGATGTAGACCTGATACTCATCTTCTCGACTCAGGAAAACCTTACCCACCTTGTAGCAGCGAGTACACGATGGACAAGTTACAGTAGAATAATTTGCTGATGCTGGCACCTCCTTCCAGTTGCACCTTGGTTAGGCTACTGACATTTCAATTTATATTGTTTCTGTTATTTATAAATTTTAATAAAATTATGTATAAATATACTGTTTTGTTATCTAATCTTTAATTAATTAATTATTATTAATAATAATATTAATTAATTAATTCTTAATATTATTAATAATAAATAAAATATAACAAAAACCTTACAATGGATTTTACCTGTATTCACCTGTAACACTTTTTAACGAATTGTTTATAGAAGGGATTGACATATTTATAAAACAATTCAATGTAGATTCAGATTCAATATTTTATTAAAGTCTCACCACTTATAAAACAATATACAAATTCATAATACATAAAAGTCACAGAGAAAAGTATATAAGTGCCATTCTATTAAGAATTATGAGAGACTATGCTTAATATATACATCTTAAAACATTTACAACACAAAATACCTTAAAAAAATGTATTAGAATATACATTAAATAAAGAAATAAAAATAAATAAATCATTAACACTAATTATTATGAGAATAAAATGGTATTCCTTCTACTTCAAATATTATAGCAGGTCTTGGCAACTAGATCATAAAAATCGGTATTTTGAAATAAAGTTATAAACTTATCATCATCAGATAAAGCATTAAAATTCACAATATATTTTGCTGCTTCAGTAGATAATAAATGGGGTAAATCTGCTTATAATGGACATGATAACATTACATGTTTTTCATCTTCTATTTCTGTGCTACATACAAAACATACTCTTTCATTTACATTTTTATTTTCATATCTGCCCGTTTCTATTTTTAACGGTGCTACTCCACATCGAAATTTTGGCAAAATCACATCTATATCTAAATGGTACAGATTTAGTTAAGTATACCTCTATTCCATAAGTATTCTTAAACAATTTATACGTACGTAATTTATTACTAGTATTCTGGGATGTAATTCTATTTTCCCATTCTACTACAAATTTCATATCATCTAATTGTTTGATACAATTTTTACTAAGCACATTATTTATATCTACATAATTATCCATATTACATTCCTTGAATTTAAAAATTACTTAATAAGACCAGTTTCTTTTCCTATTTACAGCATTGTTATACGACCACTGAAAAATTTTGTAGTTAACTCTATCTGTAGACATATTAGTACATCCAGCCCAGTTTCTAAAAACACAATTCCTTTGCTTAGCACACGGAGGTCTCCAGCCCATATCCCTATTTATTGCATCATTCGGTGTGTATTTACCGACTCCCATGAAAAACCCGATAGCCCTGTGCTGGACAGCATTAATACATGAGAAATTTCGGGTGCCCCAAATTGCTGCACAGTACCTTATAACTGACCAGACCAGGCTATCATAAAGCTTTGAATAGGTACTGTGCTGGAAACCTCCGTGGGCCTTATACTTAGCAATAAGCAGACCAAGAGCTCTGCTAGCTGATCTAGCTACAGCCTTTGCAATCTCATTATAATCTAAATGTTCTGTCAATAACAAACCAAGATATTTATATTTAGACACTTTGCAAATCTCATTACTATCAAATAAAAGGTATAGTTAGTCTGACATACAGAAGGGTTTCTAAAGTGAACAATTTTGTTTTTTTTCTAAATTCACCTTTAAAATATTATTTTTACACCATACATTCAAAATATTGATAAGCACGTGTAAATCATTTTCATTTTCAGCTATCAAAACAATATCATCAGCATATAATAAAATTGCAACTTTTTCACCATCAGTATCTATTCCAATACCTGATGATTTTACTTCTGTAACTAAAGTGACGATGAAAATATTAAACAATGCAGGCGATAATACACAACCTTGATTCAGCCCGGTATTAACAGAAAACCACTGGGTCATACTACCATTAAATCTAATTGCACATTCTACATGTAAATAAATAGCTTTAATAGATTTAACAAAATGCTTACTCATTCCAATATAAGATAAATCTTGAAATAACAAATCTCTGTTAACAGTATCGTAAGCCTTTTTTAAAGTCTACAAAAATGACAAAAGTGGATAACTTCTTAAGTTTACGTGTTTCAATGATAGATGTAAGCGAACTTAAGTGATCTATAGAGCTTCTACAACGACGAAAACCATTTTGTTCATCATGAATTATTTCTCTTGTATCTAACCAAGTCACTAGACTATCATTCAAAATACAACAGTATAATTTATACGCACAGGGGCCAAAGTAATAGCCCTATAAGATAGAGGATCCCTTGGATCAGATGTTGAACACTTAGGAATGGGTGTAATAATGCCTTTTCTCCAAACAGAAGGTATAATACCTGATGTGTAACATTTGTTAAAAATATTATGTAAAACCTTTAATAAAATACCATTTCTATATAGTTCAACTGGAATCGAATCTAACCCGGTGCTTTACCATTTTTAGCTTTAAGTAATATATTTACAACTTCCTCTAAGCTTATCTCAGCATCTAACATATCATCAAAATTAATATTATTAACATTTGAGCTACTAGTATTTGATACATTAGGATCAATATCAGTATTTAATAAACATTCAAAAGAGTTTTTCCATTTATCTAAAACGACAACAGTATAGTGCACAGTGATCCGTCGTCGTTGTCTTTTTTAATCGCCGACACTGACTTTACCAATCCTTTTCCAGAACTCACGGGGATCCCTATTTTGAATGGCACAGAGTTCCTCCTGGCTTCGATACCAGTATTGACGTGTGGCCTGCTGACACTTCCGATCGAACGACTTTCGCTTGGAGACATACTGATGGCGTGCAGTCCTCTTATGTTGGCGATCATCGCTATTGTACACCCGTACCGCGTGTATGCCAACATTTTTTCTTACCTTTTTAAACCAAAATTATAAATGTAGGCAAAGGTTGAATGAACCATTCATTTTATTAAGAAAAGTCATATATATATATATATATATATATATATATATATATATATATATATATATATATGTGTGTGTGAGGGTGTGTGTGTGTGTGTGTGTGTGTGTGAGGGTGTGTGTGTGTGTGTGTGTGTGTGTGTGTGTGTGAGGGTGTGTGTGAGGGTGTGTGTGTGTGTGTGTGTGTGTGTGTGTGTGTGTGTGTGTGTGTGTGTGAGGGTGTGTGTGAGGGTGTGTGTGTGTGTGTGTGTGTATTACATCAAAAGCAACAACACCTTTTGTAAAATATATTGTTTCCATGGCAACCAGTTTCCATGGTGACAATTTATATCATATTTCTTTAACATGAAAGCAACTTTTCAAGAATAAGTTCTGATGTTTGTTTAGGTTGAAAACACAAACATAAATGTTGTCTGTTTGTTTCTTTTATATTAAGAACAATTGTTTTCTTGACTATCAACCAGGGGCAGTCTATACTAAGTATATCATATCCCTGTTTCAACAGTTTTGCATATGCTTCTTAAAATAAATGCCTGTTTGCTGTATATATCAAATTAAAAATTAAGAACAAGAACAAAATGCCAACTAATCCATAAGACACTACTGTGCGCACCAATTATTGTATTTTTTTTATAAAATGCAGTTACATGTGGAGATAAACTTTCTTCTGAACAATTGAACATACAAACGTGCAAAAGTAATGTTTGATATTTGTTTTTACTTTTAAACTATTGCACTTTTAGGCTTTGAGGTGGACTTTAAGCACCAAATTCGATGTCTCGGTGTTTTACATTAAACTATCAAAGCTTCTATTAGCAATAGTTTTTTACTGTAGTAAAATGTTTCATCTTTTTTCTTTCTTTTTTTAATTGTTATTTTTTTTTATTAATTTGGTTTTTTTATTTGTACATATCCTTTTTTCAATATATACTGAATATATATTTTTTAAATTTATTAATCTTATTTTTGATTTTTTTTTTAAATTGTTTCTAACATTTTTGTTTTGTTTTCATGACTAATTAAATATCAGATAAATACATAGACACAATATAATATTAACAAGTGTGGACTGTGAGCACGCTCACAAAGAGATACCTTCCGTTTCGCTTTCAAGTCCAATTTTCTCCCCTTAATGATATCCCAGGTCAATAAAAATCCTTCATGCACATCTACATAATATCATAAAGGGACCTTAACGTTATAAAGAACGTTACGGTAAAACCGACGTCAAACAACACGTTTAAATAATCGAACGTAAAAATGTGGACGGCTTTTTTCAATAGCGTTGATTCGTTGTTGAAGAAAGCGTGTTTATAGCAACTACATAATTATTCGTTGGGATTTTGTATGAAATAAAGAACATATACATGTTTTTATTAACTACATTGAATACATCTCAGTGTATTTATTTTTTAATCCTATGTACATAATGTTTCGTCTTATTAATTTTTTGTTGTCAATAGAGTGCTGGTTTGAATAAAATATTAAAATTATTCCAATAGTTACTTTGAATAGTTATAAAACTGCGAAAAATACTAACATATATATTCCATTTCTCTACAAAAATGTGTGGGTGTTCTTCTTAAGATACTATGATACAATTCCTGAAATGAGAGACAGCAAAATTTGGCTTCCGTACTTTTTGTTTGTTTACCCTAGCAACAATCGTACAGTAAAAACAATAACAATCTTAACCACTGAAAAGGGGAGAAAAAGGTGATTATTTTATAGTATTTTTTCGTTGTTTTTTGTAATACTGAAAAGAGCTTATTTTATTTAGTTAGTTCCAAACTAGAGAAGAAAAAGGCGGTCGTCTGTTTCACTTCGTCTCGTCAATTTCAGACGTATTGTACGAACCTTCAATACGCTTTTATTACATACATATTTTCAATAATTTTTAATGTATTAATTTACTCAAAAATATAACATAAGTTTTCAATCAGTTTTAATTATTTAAAATCAATAGTAATGTGCCGGGACAAAGTCAAAGTCCTTTTTCTTGCACGTAACTATACCCCCTTTCCTCGAAATTTACTTAAAGTTATAATATTTTTTCTTGGAAAGGACTTGTTGAACGTCGAAATTTTTTATCATCTATTTTATTAAATAGTGTTGAGAAGTTGGAAGTGATGACAAGAAATATTTCCATTAGACCTTTTATTTCACTAAAGACCCCTCATGGGGTATGTTAGTACAATAACATAACAATAAACAAAAAGAGTGAACATATTTACATTAAAAAAACATAGTAAGTACAGTCCCTGGAACGTACAAGTTAACAAAACGCACGATGCACGAACAATGTACGAACGATGAACGGACGATGTACGCACGATATACGAACGATGTACGCACGATGCACGAAACGATATACGATACGATATACGATAGAAACGATGAGACAGCGTTATCGTTTTAATAGATCGTTTCGTCTATCGTATGGTATATGGTATCGTGCAACGTTTCGTTTATCGCATGGTTTATCGTATGGTGCATCGTTTCTTATGTCGTCATTGCAGGGTTGAATGATTGTTCTTGGTATAAATGGTTTATTTTTCAGTATTTTCTTAAGTATTAAGGCATTTACTAGTTTTACTAGATACATAATAATTTAAAAAGTACTTAATGTGCGAAAAATTTATCATCCATATATAACGCTATGTATTTTGTTATGGAACTTCGTAGATTAATAACATTACTTTGACCTCTGTTTTAAATAAATTTTAAAAACATAACTTAAACCTTATCTACATTTCTTTATAAAAGCGTTTACATTCATTCGATTGAAAAAGCCGACAAAGTTAAACAATTCTGTCTATATGTTTTAAAAGCAGTAACTCCTATACATATACATGTACCTTTCATCAAGTTCCTACCTTACTAAAGCGCCAGTCATTTACAAATTGTAACATTGTTGCGATTTAAAAAAAAATATTGTTAAACTTTTTCTGTTGCCGTATGTGTACCTGAAAATTTCCTTTTGTGCTGAGGGTAAATTGATACAACATCTTAGATCCCTATCATTAAATATATGTTAATTCAAATATTCATAATTCCCGAAAATAAGCTAAAATATTGCTTGCTGGAAGTCAAGCAATCCATCAATCAATCAATCAAATATTCATATATTCAGCTATAATTGTTTATTCTTTAAACTATATTTTTATTCATTAATATTACTGACACCTCTTTCTAAAATTTAAAAAGATCGTTAACTGTATTCACAGACGCGTTTTTGGTACGATAGTACTAAGTGTTAAACTATAAAATTGTTGTCACTTTATGTTCTTTGTTTTAGATAGAATTATTTTTGTTTTCTTATCAACATCTACTGGTTGTTTATATGTCTTAGGTGGTAAATAAGTGTGCGTCGCCGCGGTAAATACCAATCGTAAAGAATGACACATTTGTATATTGAATCACAGGTAATTTTGTGCGATCATCCAAGACAACGATTCAGATTCATACTTTATAATGTTTCCATTCATTTGCAGTTATGAATTTAAAAGATGTGTCTTTTAACAAGACGTTTTTTCGTCCCGTTGTAATAATCGTAAAACTATATGTAGCGTTGTGAAGGTTAATTCTTCTTTTTTGTCGAAAGTATACCAACTAGCTTTAAAATCGAACACTTTAAATCTACATAGGACGACAGAGAGAATCACCGACCCTGGACAAGTACCTGACAAACATGAATTCAAATCGAGTGCACCATTTGTTTTCACCGTACAATGTCACACACGAAACAATACGTATGCATTTATAACATAGAGAATTCAGTTAGATAACATCTGAGCTAATCAATCAACATTAAAAAATAACATTAATGTACTGCGATTTAAGTGAGACAAAAAAATACAGATTGTAATTAGCTCTGAATCAACAAAACCCAAGACGTATTTCCAAACAATTCCAATCGCCACAAGGCCTTTAACAGTTTAATGCGTTGTTAATTCCCGTCTCGCATGCAAGACGGGATAAATAATCAAAAGCTAAACAGCGGAAACCAGCCGTATCTTAAGGATAACAGATAAACAATGCTGTGTCTTGATTGGCTGCTAAATCGGGAGATAGTTGCCGATTGGAAAACAAATAAGCAGAGCTAAGTTAGGGATGAAAACCCGACATAATTACGGGGCGGTAGCAATCATAATAGACTAAATCGGGAGACAGCTGCCGATTGGCCAACTGTCTTGTCTTGTTCGGGTAACTACCGCCGTTAGTCGGCGCACTCTATCCTTTGGATATATATATGTGGTGCACATCATTGCATGTGTATGGTGCATATAGTCACAGTGAGAATACGAATAGTTGACGGAGTCAGGTGAACATTTATGTACAGTGTATGGGTTATAATACAGTTAGGCATCCACATATAAGTTATTTAAATGTAGAGTTATTAAACTCAGTCTACAATTACTACTTTGTGTTAAAAGCACTAAAAGCACTAAAAGGCAAGAAGCAGCATTATACGTAAAATATCAGGCACTAGTCATAAATGCACTAAAATGTTTAAATATTGTTAATCTAAAATTTTACTTTCTGATATCAAAAAGGGCATGTATAGCGGTTTCTAAAACTATAAAAGCTGCTAAAACACGATGCTTGAGTTAAAACGATAAGATGCACTTGGTCAAGCGTGGAGTCAAAATAAAATTCATAGATAGATATACAAGAAGGGTATCATCACTATTGCATTTTTTTTATTAAAAACACTAAAAGCATCGGATTATACATAGTTTATATATTTATAGAATCCTGCCCCCCTCCTTTAACTGTCTCATCCTTTCCATATGTAGGTTATAGCACATGTTCCTGGTCAGTTCCTCCAGCTCTATATAACCTTGTTTTTTCAGCTTACTGATATACGGCTTCTGTTGGTTTGTACAGTCCAGTATGAGTTGAAGTAGGTTGTTTTGGGTGACAAACTCTTGGTAAACATCGTTTCTGAGGTTATCTAGGTAGCTTTTGATATGTCGGAGATGCCTTCTCCGAACGTTTTCCAGCTTTGGACACTTGAGAATAAAATGTTGTATATCATCTGGCTCATCTCCGCATAGGCAGCATATAGTTTTGATATAACTATCTCCATACTTTTTTCTTGTTGTATCAAACAGGTATGTTTAAGTTACAACCTGATCTTGTGGCGAAATCCAAACTAACACGGAATCAGGTTTCTAACTTTTATTAACTGCAAACTTATATTTACAATATGTACAGCTACTTTCACTTTCAACAATACCACATTGGATAACTGCTATTGTCAATGTCTAATCTTATAACTATTACTTGAACTTAAACTTAAACTTGAACTCCTATAAATGTTTTTAAAAAGAATACTGTAGAAAGTTCTTTTTCAAGTAGTTTCTATAATTATCTAAATCTTTCTTATCTAATAATAGTAACATGTAAATTCCAGAAGCTTCCAGATAAACAATAGTACAATCAACTAATTTCTAGAATAAACCACAACATCCTTGTTCTAAACAAATTATATAACAATAATAATATGGCATAATTTAAAAATAATCACAATACAGTTCGCGACAGATCTTGACTTCTGCCGCTCTTATTTTTCTATGTACATTTTCTGAGCCTTCCCAAATATTATGTGGTTGTGACATCGGGTTTTTCTGTAATTGGAGGTATTAAAGGGTTGACTTCTTAGCTATATCTTCCTCACATTGTTGAGACAGTATAATTTTTGTGCCTTCCTTACTTCTTTTTTCCAAGCCTTTTTTGATCTAGGGTTTTTCATTAGTTCATGTATTGTCTCCATTCCATATTTCTCTAAAACTAGTTCAGCCCTTTCTGTAAAAAGTTCGTTGCTATTTCTGTTGAAGCAATTTGTCTAATTAAGATATTATACTCTGCTGATGATGGGCATCTGATTATATTCTTAAGGAGTGACAGTATATTATTAAGATCTATATACATCTGTATTGGAATGCACCAACGAATAGGTAAACTGGAGGTTTTGTTTGGAAGGCCTCAACATTTTCCTCTGCATCTTTTACTAGTTGTTCTATTTCATATTGCCTACATTTCATTATCTCAAGCCCATATATCCTGCTAGTCGATACCAAACTTAAAATACTCTACAAATAAGCAGAGCTAAGTTAGTGATGAAAACCCCGCATAACATTGCGGTAGCAATAATAATAGGCCGACCGCCGTTCGTTGCCACTCGAGAAAAGCCGAGCGATCACGAATCGGTTACGATAAAAAAAGAAAAAATATGCAAGATAATGGGAATTTAACTGTTTTAAAAGGAAAGTCGCATTGATTTATGTATGTTTATCATAAAATGTGTGTCATAAAACTTAAACGGAGAAAAACGGAAAAAACAAGTGAGAAAGGGAGAACAATTTTAATCTTTTCCTGCTTACTGACAAGGTTCACATCAACTATCTTACCGCGTAGAATGATGCATCTAGAGATGCTTAGCATAGTGCATGCTTCATATGCTGACTCTGACCTATATTTTGCGGTTGCCTGATTTGGCTATCTAAACATTGTATACTTATAATGAAGTGATGTTAATAATAACAATACATAATAACATTAAAAAACAGTACGTATTTTTGTCGACGAAAAATAAAGCTTAGAGACGGCTAGCTTTTTAGGAAAGCTAATACTTGTACACTTTAAAGCTCAAAATATTTGCACTAAAGTTTACTATGAGTTTAGGTTTTTGATTACCTGAAAAATAATTTCTTGTTTGAAGTTATAAGCCACTTTCAGAACTTTTCAGCATGGGGGTGGGGTGGGGGGTGGGTTGGTCGGCTCGAATTTTTAATGGAGAAGGAATAGCGAGAACCTGGTGGAAGCCCTTAACTTTTCGGCAAGGAAAGAGGGATGAAGTCGAGAACACTTTTTAGTTAGTTTTTAGTTGCACAGTATTTGAATATTTCTTCACAGAAATTTAATAATAATAATAGACCATAGATGCATTTTGTGTTCCAAACATACGTTTTTCTTCAAATAAATTTCAATTAAAAATAAGCACGAGACGCGTGATTCGTCATGCACTATGAAGTTAGTTGAAAGTTTGAAAACGTAATTTTATTGTAATGATTGTTACATGTACTATGTATAGAAGGTGTATACGTGTCATTTACTTGTAGCTACCTGGGGTGCAAAGGTGCACAAATAAGATACGTTAATTGTTAATATGTTAATTGCAATCACAACAGGTAATAGAGGATAACGTGTGCCTTTGAAGTGATTTTATTACAGGGTAATTTATAAAACAACTTGATTATCTTTTGATACGTACTCTAATTTCGAAGTAACGATGTCATACGGCCGACATCACATTAAGTTGATGGAAAGGTGGAGATACGTGTATTTATTTTAGATCTCGCATAAACTATCTCTTAGGGAAGACAAAGAAAAAACTCTTCATTGTCGGTATTTATATTTCATCGTTTTCATAGAATGTTATTAGACATACGAGTAAATATTGTGGATTAATGTTATAATTTTAAATCAATTCGGATGCAAGCGGTCATATTCGAAGTTCGAACAAATACATCAAGATTTCGTTTAATTACAAACTAACATAGGTACTTATGAAAAATCCTTATATTTTAACAAACATAATATACTAGTCCCCCTTGTTACATGCGTATGCAAAACCAGGCTACTACATATATGTACAAATACTCATCCATAAGACAGCTCAAAATTAAATATAGAAAAATATAAAAAAGGTATAAAATCATTGAAATATGAGTGTCTCATAAATGCAATTACGCACAAAAGCTGCATTAATTAACTCCTTTGAACATTGTTTTATGTTGGCGGAGCTACATTACTGTAGCTATTGTACACAAGTGTAACGGTTACTGCTATCTGTAGCATCTACTATAAATATTTTATTTTTAATTTATTATTTATTTATTTATTTATTTATTTATTTATTTATTTATTTATTTATTTATTTATTTATTTATTTATTTATTTATTTATTTATTTATTTATTTATTTATTTATTTATTTATTTCTCAATTGCAGTTTATATTATGTAAAAAGAAAATTCAGATCCTGTTTAATGCAATTAACTTTTTTACATCAATGATTATTTAAAGTTATTTAAAAACTATTAATGCACAGTTATTATCCTTAGAGCAGAGATATGTTATTTAATGTTGCAGTTTACCAAACGTAAATAACGATGTACATGTAAAATCAAATTACCCGAGCATTATACAATGTACGCTAATTTGACAGAACAACAATATGGCGAACGATAGCGCTAACGATAAACCATACAATGTACGATAAACCATACGATATACGCTAACATAAACGGAAATCCATACGATAAACGATAGAACAAACGATGCACCATACGATGCACGCTGATGAAAACGATGCACGCTATACTATACGTTATACGGTACCATACGCACGATCTACGAACGATGTACGGACGTTGTACGAACGATAAACGCATGCTGTACGAACGATAAAATCGTTAACTTATACGTTGCAGGGACTGTATGTAATGTGCATTCTAGTATACAATGTTTGTAATCAGACATATTTTAGGAATATATATAAATCATAATTCTATTATATTAAGTTAAGTTGCAGGAAGTACAAAATGTGAAAATTTATGATAGATTATGGAAAGGCTTTAATAACAATCTTACAAAATTTTGCAATACCAATAAGTGTGTATAAATCTGATGTATTCATGAGCTCACTAAATTTTATAGCATTTGGATTATTACATATATTTCTTGGCGGATATTTAGATCTGGATGTATTAAAAAATCACATTTGAATAAATAATGAAATTCATCACCAATCTCATTAACATTACAAAGATTACAATATCTTTCAGATCTATCAATACTATAAAACCTTCCAGCTTCTATAGGTAATGTGTTACTAAGACAAAGAAATCTACATAAATACTGTCTTAAATCACATGGTAACAATGATAAATACTGTTCAAAACAGAAATTTGTTTTATAAATTCTAAAATTAAGACATTTTGCAGAGTTCATAACATTATTTTGCCAAGATTGTATAAAGTATCATTAAAACATTTTTTGGCATTTTTACTAAATACAATCAGATTTTGAAACTTTCTGGTCATCCCATAACATATTATAATTGCATTCATACAACGTATTATTAATTTCTAATAGCCATTTAGAATGATAAACATTTGTCTTGTTAAGCTGATACAAAATATTGTATAAAATATATGATATTTCCGCTCCAGTAATATATGCCAATAGTAATGTTGTCTCCCTTAAAATTTAAAGTATGGCCTTCCGTTCTTGACACAAACATTCAAGCAACATGTTGATGTTCTCTATCTCTATCAATTGTAATAAACTAAGTTATGCATTTTCCCATTACTCACAAGAAAATACGCAAAAAGAGGAATAAAAACATTTGAATTAAAAATAGACCCGTCAGTTTTCTCGATTTTTATCTAGCATGTTGACAAAAAAATAGATATTTGTTTAATGACGCACTGGAAACTTTTCTTTACAATACAGAAACTACTGTATATTTTTTGCATTTTAATGCATTTTTAATTTTCTAGTTCGAATCTAGTTCCGTTCGCTGCATTCTTTCGGTAATGTAAATTTTGCTTTAATTAATTTTTTTCCATTATCCTAAATAACAGCTGTAGCAAAAGACTAAATATTTTACAGACTTGTCATTTCCCCATGTAGATGGAGCTTTATCAGCTGAGCTTGGGGCTGATGTTAGTTCATCTTTTCCTGTCGAAAATAGCAATAGCAAAAGAAATAGATGAATATAAATCACTAAGTCAAGACAGTGCCAGTGAAACGGAAGTAGTGCTGCAATTTGAGAGCGCTGTTACTCCCGCTTTAACTGTAACTCCCTTGCTACCCAATTTTATAATGATTTTTATTGTAACGAAACCGATTTATTTGAAACTGGACACAATTCGGACATAATGCATACCCGAAAGTTTAGACCAGTTTAACGGGGAGAATATTGATCCGGAATTAGTAAATATTGATATATTACTTAAACAAGCTTGTACATGTAAAACTGAAAACTGTTTTAGTAAACTTTCGCACAAAGATATAAATGAATATAGACTAACACTGATGGAATTTGAGAAAAACGAAAAAGAATTACACATTTTAGGGAAATTGCAACAGTCAGAACGAAGAGGGGAAAACAATATACCACATATTTTCTTGCAAGCAAATGAAACTAAAGTTTGGAGTGCACAAAATTTATGTCCAGTCGATAAGCCCCATGTTGGTCTAACAGTGTTTAAAATTATATGGAATCAATGTTTGAAAAATTTAAAAATTATTAAACCAAGATGTTCTAAATGTCAAAATGTCTGGGATGCAGTAACAAAGGCCGTGGCAGAGGAGGAAAAAATTACAGCAACTGCATCATATCTTAATCACTTAGATTCGGCACGAAAAGAGAGAGCATTTTACAATAAACAAATAAAATTATCAAAAGACGAAATAGCAGCGTCTAACGTTAGACCCGGAATTCACGCTCCTAATTCCCATCCACTCATGAATATACATTATGCATTTGATTATTCGTCTATCTTCACTATTCCACATTCTACTCAACTAGTTGGTCCATTATACGTAGTGACACTTAGAAAAGTTCAATGTTTTGCAGTATGCAATACAGCTATACCAGTTCAAACCCATTTTCTGATTGACGAAAACCAAACAATTGGCATTGACGGAACAAGGCCGCATGGTCCAAACAGTGTTATAAGCATGCTACATGAGTACCTTAAGTATAAGGCATACCGAGAGAAACAAGCTCATTTTCATGCAGACAACTGCATTGGACAGAATGAGAACAAAACTCTCATTCAGTATTTTTCATGGCGATGCGCAAAAAATTGCACGACGAAATAAGTTTGCATTTAATGATAGCTGGGCACACAAAGTGTATTTGTGATGCTCGTTTTGGCCTTTTGAGGTTAAAATACATAAGGTGTGACTGTCATTCAGTTGGTGAAGTTATGAATGTTGTCGCAAACTCTGCCAAATGTAATGACGTTTTTAATGAACAATTCAACTGGTATGAATGGGATTGCTTTTTCAAACAAGTACCTCAAAGGCATGAAGGGTATAACTAATTACCAACACTTTCGTTTCACAACAGATCTCGGTGTTGTATTTGCTAAAGAATCTCTTGATTCTGAAGAAGTTCGTTTCTCGTTATTAAAAACAGGAGTTAACTCGGAACTATTGTTGTCCACTCTTCCTAGAACTATTGAACCTGCGGGGCTATCAAGAGAACGACAGCAGTATTTGTTCCAAAATGTTCGAAAATACGTAAAAGAGGAATACAAGGAAGAGGTATGTCCACCACTGGCTGTTTAGCTCAAATTACGTATTTCATTTCTTTTAAATTAAAGTGATATAGATTTTAATTTCGTTACAATTTATTTAGTCACTAATTCTTAAGTTAAAAAAAACTGCAGGGTACTCAAAACTCGACAATTTTTTTTGTAAATCTAAACGTCGAATTGTGTAATTTTTAAATTTAGACTTATTTTACTTGCTTGATAAAATAACAAAAGGGTTTTGCGTCATGGTCGTGGCGTAACAGAATATTAGAACAAGTGGACTGTGAATATATTTTAACATTTTACTTTCGTAAGTATAAAACATTTTCAAATCAAAGTAATGAACATATTATCTCAAAAACAAATTCATCTTGTGAATATTGACGACAGTTTTGTCGTGGTCGAATCGCTTGAGTTTTTCTAATAGCAGGGTGTGCTCGACTCCAATCTTTAATGACAAGGAGATTTCCTGACGAAAGTATATGGTTGGGTCTTCGTTATCTGGCTACATTCCTAATACAAACTAGACGCCGTGATATTTATAAAAAAAAGGTTGTGTTTTTTTGTATTCAATGTTTTTAGCTTGAACACTACTATTTGTACGCCTTTAAAATCATATAACATACAGATAACGAAAATGACTTTTTGTTAATATAAATGGCTTAATTATAACAGTACAAATAGACTATATCTAAGTTTAACACGAGTTGAATTTTATACCTCGCACACTCAACTTAAGAAAAATGTGGACTGTTATGGTATTATTTATGTGATAACAAACGTCAAACTTCGATTTTTTTCTGTACTGTTCTACAAAATTCCCGGTTACCTAATGGTCTTGTAATAAACATATTTAGCCAATTGGGACATACGCTATAGCTGTAAATTTCCGGTAGACTTTCAGTCTCTACATAAAAATGAAAATGGGTGCAAATTTATCTCAATAGAAGTTCTCGGAGTAGACCGTTATAAATTGCAAATAAAGGTGACATTCTCACCTTTTAAACGACGTCAACGACGTTTATTATAAAACGCCGGAAAAACATCAGGCAATATTGATATCAGATTTCTTATAATTTACAGTTTTTAGCTTAGAGATAATAACATACAACTTTTGAATTGGTTATTTCAATGTGTCGGGATCATATTTCTGTAAAAAATTAAATTTTGAAAAATTTTCGATTAAGGTCCCTTTATGAATGACGCCGCTCATATAATGTACTTCCTTTATGCTAAGCTTCATTAAATTTCGTCAGCGGTTTAGGAGGAGTTGCGAATACTAGGGATGTGGACAGACGGACAGACAGACAGACAGGGTGATACATATATACCCCCAAACAAGTTTGCGGGGGGTATAATAACACCTACATATCTTTGTATCTACCCTTTTCTTTCACCTAATCTCTAACTTCTTTACCACTTTTGCTATGCATCAGCTTGAAACAATTTATGTCTGCTGATAAGAAGAGATTTACCATACATTTTTCGCATCGAAATATTGTTTTACAGTGATATGCATGATGGGAGACCATGCAATTTTCATAAGCATAACAATATGTGCATCTAAGCCTAGTGGAGTTTTCATTACAAATTGGCATGCAAGAAGAAAATGAATCTGATAATCCTTTACACTTATTATCAAGGCCCAATAATGACTTTACTAAATATTATCTGAACTCCAGTTGTCCGAAATGTGCTGGCATTTTCTCACACTGAGAAGAAAATTCACTCCTAATCTCCTGGAAGACTATGAAAGAATTGACTGGCATTATATTAAGAGAACGAAAAAATATATCCTTCCACCAGTGAAATTTGATTTAACATAACAAGGATATCGTGATAAATATTGGTTTGACTTGTCTACACCAAACACACCTTCATTGTAAGATTTAACACAGTCTGGCTGCTTTACACATTGTTTCTTCCAGCCAGTGAGACCTTTCAAAGTTCTTGTACATATTGCACGTTTACACCCTTTATGTATGGGAGATATAATAGTTACTGTTTTACAATATTTCCACTGCCATGTCAAAAAATTCCTTTCTCTGTACCATCGAAAATCACCACTCCCTGCATTTTTTTCGCAGCCATTATTAACTTTAAACATAGTCCGAGAATCTCTGCCGTCCAACGCTTTTTTTTTGTCCCACGCAAAAAAAAATAGCGTTGGACGGCAGAGGATACTCGGACTACTTTAAACAATAAAGGCATAGCATAACTATTTTGACGTACGGCTCCAATAACATAGACATGTTTTTTTCAGTAAATCATTTGCTACATTAAAAGTACCGGTAGTATAAAAAACTGTCCATAAACAACCTACATCCTTGATTAAAATATTCTGGTGTTAAATACATTACAACTGCATATGCAAGACCTGTACTTATATCAGTAATTTCAGTTCTTTTCTTTCCCAAGTATGCAAAAAAATTACATGTAAAACCTGTTAGTGTGTATGCAAGAACCCAAAGTTTAATCCCAAATTTCACAGGTTTACCTTTCATAAACTGTCTGATACCACTGTACTTGTGTTTTGATTTTACAATTCGCTCATCAACTGCAATCTTTTCGAAGGGTTGAAAAATGTCTGTAGATGCCGTTGTGACATGGTCTATTATTGGTCTGATTCTTGTAAGTTTATCATCTAAAAGTTAAAAATGAACTCTCATATTCATGCGTGTTACTGAAATTTGTAATGAGATCAGGTTTCACCATCAATCATGGTTATTCTTATACTTAATCTAATTAGATGCAATCATGGCTGATGTTATTATAATATGGGAATCTTAAAAAAAAACTTTTACAATGGAATGGAGAAAATGCCCCCTTATGACACATTCAAATCTTAAAGAAAATAAGCTAATTTTTGTCTTAAAATATGGTTAAATATAAAGAAACAAAAGCCTTACCTTTATCAACATCTGGTAAAGGTGTAATTTGCAAAAATGCAAGGATGGCCTCAATTCTGAATTATGTCATGCAAGATGGAACAGGATTAAAATTGTACAAATATCTTAGCTCCAGTATCGATCCAGAGAGCTTAATTTTTTAAGGACATGTAGATCAAAATACCAATAAATCTATAAAGCAATAGCATAAATCGTTAAGCAAAAGTATGTATATGTTTTATATTAAAACATGGGGCCGCGGCGGCCGAGTGGTTAAGGTAGTTCGTCTACTATTGATCACGTGGTCTGTCAACGCTGAGACTGCGGGTTCGATTCTCAAAGCGGGCAGGGTGTACTCGACTCCAATCTTAATTGACAAGGATTGCCAGTTTTTCTACCGCAGGTCGGCAGTTTTCTCTGGGTACTCCGGTTTCCTCCCCCAATAAAAACTGGACGCCTTGATATAGCTAAAAAAAATGCTGAAAATGGCATGTAACATCATTCAAACAAACAAATATATTAAAACACAGTTCAGGCATCTGTAACAATTATAAAAAGGCTTAACAATACCATGTCTGTGATACAGTGTATATAATGTAATTAAAGGTTTCAAAAAAGTGTGTGGCAATTTTTGTAGAAGTAAATATCCTTTATATTTAATTACATTAAGGCAATAAAATTAGTAGATAACTGTATTGTATTTGAAGATTTGCAGGGATCAGTTGATGATTTAATGGTCGGAAAGGCAGTAAATACGATTCAAGAACAAATGCATGCTACTATACTTTGAGCGTGCAATTGTAATAAACTTTTTTCATTAACTGAGCTTATCATTTACAGGGTGTACGAAAAATATTTGAAATTATAAGGCGTATTATAAACAACGGTAACGTCTATGTAAGGACAAATTATAAGCGGTTTGTATGTATTATTGACCTTAAAACCATTAAAATTTAAAATCCTAAGAATGGTTCATTTTACCTTCCCCCAAAATTGATCTTAACAAATAAAAATAAATATAAAGCATACGAATATAGTTTTAAAATATTTTAAAGACAATACAACAAATTTGCATCCTTTTGAGTATGGGAAGTAAGTTATTTGTACGTGATTATTAGAACGGCACGTTGTAGATGTTCAATAAGTTATCCTGTCAACACTAAGGTTGTGGGTTCGAGATTTAATGCAGGTATGATGTGCTCGACTCCAACCTTTGGTCCGAGGTTTTCTCCGGGTACTCCGACTTCCTCCCCAATACAAGTATGGAACAGAAAATTGTTGGTCCTGCGTTTGGCATCAGTAACGAAAAAAATATTACGGTTACAGAGAAATTGACCTCATCCAAAAACTTTTACATAGTTATTGGACCGTGAAATTGAGGTCATGGTCAGGTGACACCTATCAAGACAGTCAATGTCCGCATTTACCTATTGTCTGCACCCCTTTCTTGGACCAGAACAAATCCTTATATGTTTTAGTTACCATATGAAAAAGGTTGGTTATGTGAAGATACCCGAAGGAGGAGCTGAAATTCACAGGAAAGCGTTGCTTTCGAGTTAATTTTATGGTTCCTCCTCCGGGTATCTGCACATAACCAATCATTTTTCATATGGTAAGTCACATGTACCAAAGTGACGTCACAGTCTAACAATCACGCTCCATAACGTCATTTTGTCACTGGACGTCGACCTAAAATTGATATTCTGAATATCGATGGTCACTGGCCAGGGATAAGACTATTAACGATTTAACCTTGTCCCAAGCGTACAACGATATAGAAAATTACCACGAAATGTTATTGATGATCAGGAAAATCAAGCAAACAGACCTTCGGGATCAGTCATAGATGTCGTGTTCAACAGCTGTGTGTTTGACTTCGGACAGTAGAACTTTAAATGCAGCGGTTTTGCCAATAAAAAGGCTTGGAATGATCCATGGTGTATGTGCAAATAACCACACACTTTTTCCATAGAAATAATGCAACTATAGTACATGCATATGCAATCCGCACGTACAAGTTTTCACAAAACGTATCAAGAGGAAAACATCCTTTGTCGCGCTTTTTTAAACGTTTTTTTTTACTAAAACCTGTAATTTATTCTCTCTTAAAATATGATTTATGTTTATGGTAATAAATAAAATAATAATAATAAATAGTGAATTTTCCGGTACATCAAAAGTATAAAATCTCCCGAAAAGTGTAATGGTTTAGTACCAGTTTGCCGAATCTCAATTTGTCGATTCCCAGATTGCCGCGTCTAATTTGCCGATTCCCAGTTTGCCCTGAGTTTTGACCATTTAAGAACTACATCTACAATGTGTATATATGAATGATTGCAGATTAATGTATTTATTCTCCGTAATATTGATAGGAAAATGTGAAATTGGTTGGTAAAGTTCAGTAACTTAAGTGTATTCTTTTTTAAATTTTCGTTACTCTTTAAATTAATTTTTCTCAATCAATAATTAATACCTTTTCATATTAATTCAAATCAAAAAACGGCTCAAGCATTAGCTGATAATTTATAATTGTGAAAGATCACTAAAAGTGTTAGTGATTAATTTGCTGGATTGTTCCTAAGCAGCCATCATTGCCTGCAAAATTCAGTGAATTTAATTCTCTTGATTTTTCTCAATCGAAAATCGTCGGCTTATCATATTGATTTGCAACAAATAACGTCCCAATCTGATAATTTATAAGTAACAAATTCTTTTTATGTCACTTTTTTTGTGTCAATAAAATTAATTAAATTATTTAATTAATATAATTAATTTATATAATTTTCCTGAACACACCTAATTCTTGCATACACTTTGTTGATGGTTCTTAATTGGTTGAATAATAGGTAATCGGCAAACTGGGAATCGGTTATTACAATATGTTATGATAACAAACCAATATTTCTGAACAAATTATAATGCTTTATCCCACAGAATCTATTTGTAACCTCCGGTCAAATAACTACGGGAGAGCACTCTAAATCAAAGCATCAGAAGTACTTTTAGTAGACAAAAAATATATCGAAAATGGTGCAAATAGTACACAATTTGTTGCATAAAAATAATTTTTGAGTAAGAATATAATAATAAAATTGTTTTAAATGTATTTAAGACCTTTAGAATGGTATAAAACATCTTAAAAATAGGCCATACATTTGAGTAGCTAATATTAGACTAAATTTAAATTGTACTTAGATGATTAATGTATTTTGTCTGTTTGTTTTTTTTCAGAATGGACAGATATTGTCTAGTCATTACAATCGAAACATAAGACTGCAGAGACATATTTCTTATTATCAAACTACTGTAATAAAATTTCAAGCTACTAGGTACATTGGCGACCTTCAATAAATGAATGAACTCGGATAATAACTAATGACAAAGTATAATTGAAAGTATTTCCCTTATGTCAAAACTGAAAATACACAGCAAGATTTAAATATCAAACACAGATATTTTTATTCCTGTACTTTATTCGTGTATATTTTTCTGCTTTCATAAAAAATGTCATAAAACAATAAATGCGCTAACGGTTTGCTCTTAGCAGGAAGTGAATATTTTAATACCCCTTGCGTTAACACTTCCCCGTTGAATAAGTCCAATTAACGCTTCATTTATAAATAATATAGATATTTCAGAATCAAACAACCATGGAATGGAAAAACTAAAAGATGTCACAACATAATTGGCAGAAGTTCAGCAACAATATTTCATAATAAAAAATTCAGACTGAAAGTATTTTCGGACAGAAAAAACAACAGAACCATATATTAATTTCGGAAGTGATTTTCGAGATATAATATGATTGTAATTCAAATATGAAAGAGTTATATTTGCTCCTTGTTTATAGCATGCATATTATCTGTGATTTCCCTATATGCCTGTAAAACATTCATTTTATGTATTTTCGATATTTTTTATTCAAAATTTAACTGTTAATCTTTATAAGTAAAACAAATGATTTTATGGTCTTTAAATATTACGACTTTTTCCGCATATATTTTTGCCCATAAAGATAAACATTGTTACGTACTTAATATTTTAAGAATTTAAAATAAACCATAGAAATGTTGAAGAAGAATCGTTTTTTTAGTCAATACTCTCTTTAATCTGTGCCGACGTTGACTTACTGGTCATGTATTGCCTCAAAGACGAAGTTTATCAAAACTCCTATCTATTTGACAAATACTTGTATATTTAGTGGCAAGGGTTTTTGCTTGCCTGTTAATTTATTTCGCATATCATATAATGTGGCGTTCTTATGATTCGATGTGCGCATGACAAGATGGCTAGCCGGGTATTTTGAATTGAGGATAAAAACAATGCAATAGATGGATTCTTTAGGACAATTCTCATACCAAGTACGTTCTTCTTCTCTGGTTTGGGGTCCTAGGTCCATCCTGACTTCCGATTTTCTTTACTGTAATTTGTAAATGCGTGTACCTGACCTGTAATCCCGGTCCGATCAGATCCACCAAACATTTAACCTTAGCTGATAGAATTGAGGGTCTAGAGGAGCGAACTAATTATGTCTGGGAAAAAAGACCGAGAAAAGAAGAACGAGCAATCCACAGCCGAGTTACTTAATGAGACAAGGAACATTTTATATGGTGAACAAACTGAAATTGCAGCCGTCTTAAACAATGTTTTGACATTATTGAATCGTATGGATACAAGACTATCAAGCATAGAAAAAAATACTGGAAAGAATACAACGACATTGAAACAGATGGATGACAAATTAACATCCCTGACATCTCGTGTCATAACGATTGAAACAGAAATAACAGATGTAAAATGTCGAATGGCTGAATTAGAATCGAGCACACAAGGAACTAGTAACCTTTTTGATTACATGAAGTCAAAAACAGACAATATGAAGGGGGAAATAGACCAGTTGAAAGTCGCTCAGAGAGAAATATCATGTGGGAACAAATCGATGACGGATGAATTGATTGAACTGGAAACAGAAAATAACAACTTAAAAGACAAACTTCTGGATATGCAGTGTAGATCCATGAAGTATAATCTTATCTTTACTGGCTTGAGAGAAAATGCAGATGAAGACTGCGAAGCCATGCTTAAAAGCTTTTTATTTTATGAAATGAAAATCGAAAAAGACATTCAAACGTTCACAGGTTTGGCAAGAAACCACGCTCTCCTTTAGACCCGTACAGAGCGATCGTCGCTAGGTTCGTTCATTATCGGGACCTAGAATTGGTAAAAAAATCAAGCAAGAATTTAAAAGGGACACGATTCGGAGTGAAAGAGCAGTTTCCATCAGAAATTGAAAATAAGAGAAAACTTCTTTATCCGATAATGAAAGAAGAAAGAAAGAAAGGATCAAAAGTCGTTCTAATTAGGGACCGTTTATACGTAAACAACAAATTAGTGGACGTCGAACAACATAACATTGGTGCTTCAAATGATAGCCTTCGTGTTGAGCCTCACTACTCTATCAAAAGACCAAACAAACGCACAAGAGTGAGTTCTACTCCAGATAGAACTTAGGACAACCCTGGGGGACACATTAGTGAACAACACTCAGATGTTTGTAATTATAGCGGTGTAAATAAACACTATGTGAAACTTTTAATGCTAAATGTATGTGGTTTAGTACAACGGAAACAATATCCTGAATTTTTATAAATAAGTATGATATACTTTGCTTTGTAGAAAGTAAAACAGATGACACTGATGTTATCGAATTTCCTGATTTTATTGTTTATATGAAAAATAGATTTGAATACAAACGAGTCAAATCAGGTGGTATAATCTTAGCATACAAAAAAGCGCTCTCTAGTTACATCAATATTATAGAATCTAAAAGTAACTATGTACTGTGGTTTAAGTGTAACAAAAAGTTGTTTGATTTACCCAATGATGTTGTGTTTGGGTTGGTATACATACCACCGGAGAATTCTATATATTGTATTGGTGATCCTTTTAACGAAATAGAAACCGAAATGCTGAATTTTAGCTCGAATTCAAATTATATTTGCATCTTAGGAGATTTTAATTCTAGAACCGCAGAAGAAAATGACTTCTCTGAAATAGAAAACGATCACTTCTTTAATATTCCTTACATAGAACGTGTAATTGGTAAAGATATTTTAAAAAATTTAAATCTAAAGATACAAAGAAAAAGTATGGATAAAAAGAAAAATAATTTTGACAACCAATTATTAGAGTTATGTAGATGTAATAATATGTTTATTTGTAATGGAAGAATAGGTGATGATGCAGAAATTGGAAAAAGTACAAGCAAAAACTGTAGTGTGATAGATTATTAATATGTAGTCCTGACTTGTTAAAATGTATTGACAATTTTTCGGTATTAGAAACTTGTAAATTGTTGTCAGATATTCATGCACCCCTATCAGTTGTTTTTAAACGCATAAAAAGGAGTGTTGAAATACCTAATAATAATAACAATAACAATAATCAGTCCAGAGAGAAAATTAAAAAATGGCAGAATGAAAAACTTGACTATTTTTTACAAAATATTGAGAAGGAAGAATTGCATTCTATTTTGACAGAACTAACTAACCTCAGCGATCATAATATTGAAACTACAACAATAAGCAATATAGTTGAAAGAATTGGCACACTTTTGACAAAATCGGCGAAATCTACCTTTGGCATATTTAACCAAAAAAAAATACCAGCAAAAGGGTGAAAATAAGCCTTGGTTTAATTCAGAATGTAGAAAGGCGAGAAAAAAGTTTAGATGTGCAAAACGTAATTTGCGACACAACCGTATGCAGTCTCATGTAGATCAGACAAAGACATTAGAAAAAATATATAAACGAACTATGGATAAAAGTATGAGAAAACATCGAAAGCAAATGAGAAACAAAATTGATAATTTAAGATCGACAAACCCTAAGGAATATTGGAAAATCATTAATAGTGGGGGGAGGGATATAAATCCAAGTATATCTATAGATATTTTGTTTGATTTTTTAAAAAATATAAATGAAAACCCAACAGACGTAGGCAACGACCAACTATTAGACAATATCGATGTTCACGAGCTTAACGATATAATTAATGTACCTATTACCTTTCATGAAATAGTCAGCAATTAAAGGTTTAAAAAACGACAAGTCCACTGATGAAGACTTTATTGCAAATGAATATTTAAAGCACTCCTTTAATCTAATGAGGGGGCCTCGGTGGCCGAGTGGTCAAGGTAGTTCGTCTACTATTGATCACGTGGTCTGTCAACACTGAGATTGCGGGTTCGATTCTCATGGCAGGCAGGGTGTACTCGACTCCAATCTTAATTGACAAGGATTGCCAGTTTTCCTACCGCAGGTCGGGGGTTCTCTCCGGGTACTCCGGCTTCCTCCCCCCAAAAAAACTGGACGCCATGAAATAGCTGAAAAATTGCTGAAAGTGGCGTTAAAACACCATTCAAACAAACAAACAATAATCTAATGAGTGATATTTATGTTAGACTGTTCAACTTAATATTTGATACAGGACTCGTACCTACACAGTGGTTGACTGGTGATATTGTGCCGATCTATAAAAATAAAGGTGATAAAATGGATCCAAAAAATTTTAGACCAATAACAATAATTAGTTGTTTTGGAAAGCTATTTACTTCAATTCTAAACTGCAGACTTAATAAATTTTCTGATGAATTTGGTATAATTTGTCAAAACCAAGGTGGATTTAGAAAGGGTTTTTCAACCATTGACAACCTATTTGTCCTAAATATGTTAATAAGTATTTTGAAATATAAGAAAAAGAATTTTTTTGTGCGTGTATCGACTTTGCTAAAGCTTTCGATACCGTATGGAGAAAAGGTCTTTTGAACAAAATGCTAATAAGTAAAGTCAATGGTAAAATGTATAATGTAATTTTTAATATGTATCAGAACATAAAATCTAGAATTACTTATAATGGGCATGTATCAGAGTACTTTGCATGCAGTGTCGGTGTGCGCCAAGGTGAAAACTGATCACCATTTTTGTTCTCACTGTATTTGAATGACTTAGAAAACTTTTTAATTAGTAAAGATTCCACAGGGTTAAACAGTATATCAGAAGAAATAGAGCGGGAGCTCAGTGTTTTTACAAAACTTCTTATATTACTATATGCTGATGATACTGTGCTGTTTGCTGAATCGGCATCTGATCTTCAAAATTTATTGAATACATTTTCTGATTATTGTAAAATGTGGAAGTTGACGGTAAACACAGATAAAACAAAAATTGTTATATTTTCAGGTGGGCGACTGCCTCGCAATTATCCCACCTTCACATTTAATGGGCAACAAAATATTGAAATTGTATCTGATATTGTATATCTTGGAGTAAATTTCTCTAGAAATGGGAGTTTCTTAGCTGCCAAAAAACTAAATGTTAACAAAGCCTTTAGAGCTATGTATGAAGTACTAAAGAAAGGTCGTACCCACAATTTGTCTATAAGGTGCCAGTACGACCTTTTCGATAAGATTGTAAAACCAATATTGCTTTATGGCTGCGAAATCTGGGGATATACAAATTTGGACATTATAGAGCGAGTTCAGCTTAAATTTTGCAAATTGTTGTTGCATTTAAAGAAATCTACTCCAAATTTTATGGTTTATGGTGAACTTGGCACATACATGTACAATCACGTATTGTAAATTTTTGGTCCAAACTAGTATTCGGTAATGACAATAAGCTCTCCAGTATTTTGTACAGATATTCTTTTGACAAACTTTCAAAAAATGACAATTTTCAAATGCCATGGTTAAAAGAAGTAAACAATATTTTAAATATGTGTGGACTTAGCAATATTTGGATAAATCAAGGAAACTTTAATCCTAAATGGTTAAATTTATGTGTAAAACAAAAACTTAAAGATCAGTTCCAACAAAAATGGTCAGCCGATATTAACAGTTCGTCGAAAGGAATTTCGTATAGGCTATTGACGGACAGTTTCGTTTTCGAGAAATATTTAAATATTTTACAAAACAAGGATGCCATTACATTATGTCAGTTTAGAACTAACAATCATAGGCTACCAATTGAAACAGGTCGATGGTCGGGAATTGAAAGACAAAACAGAACATGTAAACTTTGTAACTCACTAGAGTTGGGGGACGAATTTCATTACATACTACAATGCTCTACCCTAAATATTGAAAGAAAGGAATTATTAGGTTCTGTCTATTCATATAGATCAAATATTATCAAGCTTGCGAAATTATTCCAATCACAAAATAAGGTCAAATTAAGAAATCTTTGTAAATTTATTAGAACCATAAATGTAAAAATACGTCTTCCCGGTTAGTGTCAGTTTTTAGTTTTATAGTTTTACTATTAATGTATTACTGAATGTATAATTGTATCTTGTCATGTGCATGGTTCCTATTATTCATAATGTTCAATGTTTGTAAATTTATATCAATCTCTATACCAATGTATTACGCAATGGTTTATGAGAAATAAAGAATCTTGAAATCTTGAAATCTATAAGTATTTTATTAAAAGTTTCGAGTTACCATCATGCCGAGGCAGCCTTTGATATTTTTTTAACTAAGATACCCATCAATGCAAACTTGCAATCAATGTCGCCTTTGCTTATTTAGGAACTTTCTTCAAATGATGCCGTTTTGGTGTAAACATATTTATTTCATAATATAAGCATGATCATACAGGATCACATGAAACAATACAAAGCAATCATTACAATTAGGATTCAGAAACAAGCAAAGTTGCTTTTCTAGTCTGTCTCCTAAGAAAAAATATACAAACATTTGCAAATAACATGATTGTGATATGTTGCGCACACTCCTATCATGAAAGGAAAAAAATAATTCAGTATACAAAACTAAATGTTTTGAGATTTGGGAGGGGGGTAGGGGATGTGGGTAGTGGGGTGTGATAGAGCAAAATGCAGACACAAGTACTTGGAGGTGTTAGCTAATTGCAATGTAAAAATCTGTACAGAAAAACTTTTAGATTTTAGAATGAATTTTTGAGGTTTGTTGAAAAATGTGCCCGTTGTCTTCAACGAAAAGTTAGTCAGACCCATACAAGAGCAAGTTATCATCAACCGTGGAAGTGGTAGACTTGATAAAAAGTTAAGTAAATCACGTCTGGTGTTGTTGTATAGAGGACATGACAAAAGGAGTGTACGGTTGTTTCAAGACAGCCACATCGGCAGTTTGGCGAATCAACTACATTTCTGACAAAAAAAAAGTGAGGATTCAACTAGCTCGAGTATCAATTAATCAACATTACGAATGACTTGGGAAGGAAATCCGTGTCGTCTTTTGCGATATAAGTAAAACCTTGATAGGGTCTGGCACAACGGGCTTGTACATAAATTAAACCAAATTAGTATATCGGGATTTCTTTGGGGATGGTTTGCAAATTATCTTTCTGATAGGGTTCCAACTCAAATTGTTTACCAATAACCGCGGGTGTTCAATATTAGGACCGTTGCTATTTTTAATCTTTATAAATGATATTGTTTGCTGACGACAAAAGTCTACATATTATGGTTGATAATCCTCAATGTGCTGCTGACTAACTTAATAGCGATTTGTGCAACGTTCATGAATGGTCTCAAAAGTGGTAAGTAAACTTTAATTCACAACAAAAAAAAAAAAAAACAGAAACCATGATTATAAGTCGTAAAACAATTAAAACATCTAATCCTCCAATTCAAATAGACAATCAAATAATACAAGAAATTGAAAAACATAAACACCTAGGTGTTTATTTCTCAAAGAGCGGCATGTGGAATGACCACATAGAATATATTTTGCAAAAATCATATAAGAGAATAAATATTTTGAGATTAGTTAGGAATATACTTGATTGGTTCCCTTTTGATCAATTTTGTAAATATCTTGTATTCGTCCGATCTTGGAATATGCCGACGTTATTTGGGATACCGACAACCAAACACTTATTGACAATTTTTTATAAAGTTCAGCTCGAATATTACTGGTGGAACTAAACTTACTAGTATTGCTAAACTTTACAAAGAAATCCACTGGGAAAAAATATCAGATAGACGAAAACAACATAGACTACTCTTCCTGCACAAAATTGTAAACAAAAGTGCTCCGGAATATTTACAAAACCTGTTACCTTCCCAAGTAGATAGCAGACACGATCACAACATCAGGCATAAAACAAATTTAAATGAAGTTAAAACTCGGACTACGTACTTTATCCCTTCCACTGTCAAGTTATGGAATGTACTACCCAGAGATGTTAAAAATTGTACATCCCTTAACGTATTCAAGAAAACATTGCGATCCCAAAACGATTCAGTCCCCGTACACTTCTACACCGGCAGTCGTCTAGGGCAAATATTACATGCCAGAATACGGATGCAGTTTTACAAATTATTATTGTTTTGCAAACATATTTTTATGTCATCGGTTTATACAAACATTTGTCTGGTTATAAAAAAATTAAAATTACTTTGTGTTCAGCAATGTTTACATTAACAAAAAAATTATCAATGACTTTATTACAACTTATGACGTGTTTATTTAAGAATTAACTACATGTTTTATACACTTGTTATTTGCATTGCCGGGCGTCAATGAACACCTGTTAGGTAAACTTCTGGCACGTGCCGACAAATTAACCCAGAGCCTCTTTTAATATATTATATAAGCTGATAATAAGTAGATATATCATGTATGGGAGGGGTATTTGTGAAAAATACCAGTCGAGAGATGAAATATTTCCCGAAATGTCAGTCGAGGTAAATTTGATTCTCGAGACTGGTATTTTTCACAAATATCCCTCCCAGACATGATTTATCTGTTTAATTACACCGAATATCATGATTTCAAAGAGCGGTGATACTTGACCACTTGCATGCTGTTTATTGACTCTTTACTATCGGAACGTTTCCGATTTTCAAAATCGATTACTCATGTTACGTTTACTTTGAGGTGAAAATCAAAACTTCAGAATGAATATTTCCAGGATAACATTATGCGAGGGTTATTTTGAAGCAAATACCACGGCACAGAGGGTAATTTTTTTCCGAATACCCCGGTGATGACGAAATCGATGCGCAAAATCAGGAAATGTGCGAAAAATACACTGTCTATTGACCAATCAAAAGCCAGCATTTTTATATTTTACATCGCATACAGAGAAATAAAAAAATACTCTATAATTTTAACTCGTACCTACAGAAGCATGGAAAAACATAGATTACAGATTTTAGTTATTAACCTTTAAAATATAATACGTATAAAACGAAGAACTATTTTTAAAGATATTCCAGTAAAAGATAGTGCATTCCGGTAAACATTGTATTGGGGTAAGTCGTGTCACCGAAATCCGATTCCCTGCTTTTAATAATCTATGGTCAAGAAGTCCCCAAGATTGTGAAGTTATAGTCTTTACCACCCCCATTTATCTAGAATAGAGTAATATATAGAAGATGTTCACCCCGTGGTTTTAGGAGATTCCTATCCTGCCCAGGTTACAGGAGGCGGTAACTACTTTGCAGTAGCTTAATATAGGGCATTTACTGGTAGTGAAAAAGCTTATATTTTGTTTAGATTGTCCACACTTCAAGATATTCTGTCCTACCCCATCGGTTTTTTTTTATTTCGAGCATAAGAAGTCTGTTAATTTGATCCAATACACCCGTGTGGTTCTAGCAACATATGTACAGCAAGCTAATTTCATAATTTTTTTTACAAGACCATTGAAAAACATATAAACAGATGGCGAATTTAAGTGATAGCTTTAAAGCACAATACGAAGAACATTTTTTAAAAGTGGATTCTGGTAAATTGCAATGGATTCTGTAGATTCCGGTAAGTCGTGTCACCCGTCGGATTTCGTTACTTCAAGGATGTCTCTTGGTTTCTCTCAAATTACTGATGGCAGTCTATAACATAGAACGTAATTTGATAAATATAATTTTGCTTGCATTGCATGCATGAATGTATTTGTATTATTTCTATAGAAACGTCATGAAATAGATGCAAAATTGCTGAAAGTGGCATTAAATCTCATTCAAACAATCAAACACCCATTATACAGATTTAGGGCCTTAATATATTATTTCCGAAATTACACAGTCAAGTGTTCTTATGAAGACATATTGCAGTTTTTCTGTGTTATATGAAACCTAGAAGGCTCTGCAAAACTCGCAACAGTGAAAAAGGCCTTTGTGTAATCATAGGTGGGTCAGTATGCCGTCATTGACTCGTATATGATTTGTAAAAAAAAACTGTCACACAAACGTTGCGGTTGATGCACTATCATGTTACTTCGATTGGCAAAATTGTCTCACGCTCGATATATTGTATATTTAGATGAACATAATGGACACATCCTTCTCTTTGCTATATCTGAGCCTTAAACCCTAATCTGCGTTTATAGTGCTTGTGGTTGACTGTTTACACTTTTGAGACCGAAATGAGCACAGGCTGGCTGCTCGACTAGTAAAATTGCACAGTTAATTATCCAATTAAATAAATTCACGCGGGCGGATCCAGGATAACATGTATAGGAATGCTATAATTTGGCATGAGATCTTGAGACCAATTTGCAAAATTATTTGATGAGCTCAGGTTTGCTTTAGAATGAAATCCTTATATTTCGTCAGTTTTCTATTTCGTTTCTCATGCTATGGCAAACTGAAGTGGGGAATGGGGCGCACACCGCCGCCTAAAATCTGCTCCGAATCCCTATTATGCCTCAAAATTTACGCAGCAGAGAATCATTCAGTATGTTTTTTCTTAATTGATGTTTCTTTTTTTGAATGTTGTTTAGCGCCACTCTCAGCATTTTTAGCTATATCATGGCGTTCAGTTTTTATTGGGGGAAGAATTAAACGGGAGTATCCAGGGAAAAATACCTACCTGCGGTAGGAAAACTGGTAGTCCTTGTCAATTGAGATTGGAGTCGAGCCCACCCTGCACGCAGTGAGACTCTTACCCGCAGTGTCAGTGATGACAGACCACGTGATTAATAGTAGACGAACAACCTTAACCACTCGGCCATCGAGGCCGTCTCTTGATTGATAGGGGTATATAACGAAGTGAGAGATTACACCCACAATTGCCAGTGACATATACAAACACCAAAACCTTAATTTCCTAGCCAAAACCTTAATTTCCCAGTCAAAACCTTAATTTTTTAAGAGTTGACTGTAAAATTAAGTGTTCTTTTCTTAAATTAAGGGTGTGACGGGGAAATTAAGGTTTTTACTCGGAGATTAAGGTTTTTTTGTGGATGATTTCAATGACCTCGGGCAATGTTGTTGATAACAATCATGTACTGTACTGTAGATCTCTATCAATTTGTCTGTGGCTATAACTGTATCAATGTATAGAATTATTTTTTGTCCAAATAAATACAGATCATGTGCGAAAAATTAAAAATATTACAATGCACGAACGTGAATGCATTTCCTGTCAACTTTTCTTAACGAGAGGCATTATTCATTACAAAATTGTTTAATAAAAGTTATGTATTTCGTAAGGTACTGTGATTGTTTTATAAATATTGCAATATAACATTTACATTTGAAGATCAGAAGGCAATTAAATTTACAAGAAACTTCGCCAATCGGAGATTCAATACACATCCGCCATATTGTTTACCTGTAACGAATATGAAAAGAATAAAGGACGAATGTTTCTAAAGTGTTTGTTTTGAACGTTGTTTCTAATTACTTTGTTTTTTCCCACAGGTTTTATGGTAAGTTTGAGTTATTTAAATTGTGTTTACTGTTTAAAAATGTTTTTGTTTCGTTTTGGTTTGTTCTTTTAGCAGTTGTTGCTGTTTTATACTTTTTTGTAATTTTATTGTTCTTTGTTTTTACGTTGATGTTAATGTCGTTAATTTTATAATTTTATTTGTTTAACTGCTGTCAGCGGTGGCTTTAAAATGAAACTTTTATTAATGATTACTCAAATATTAAATAATTAAAATAAATAATTTCTGTGTTGTTGGGGAAATTCCTTTTAGTTAAATCGTTTTTGCAATTATTATTTGCGATGACTTTTAAGTGATAATTTATTTATGACCACTTCAACACTTATTTAGTTTACCAAAATTGTGTTTAAGATTTACATAATAAATTGCAGCGTCAATATGTAGTGAATTTTTCTCAACCTCTCAATTCTCAAATTTTGTCAGTGACAGTTGACAGTTTCGTACCTCTGGTCAACAAAATGAAATAAGAGGATTACAAGTTTTTTTCTTAAAAAAGACTGCATTTTACTATAACAAAGCATTATTTTTATAGGAGAGAAGTGTCTACTGAAATACGACAAGAATTATCTTTCGCTGTATTTACCTGCATTTTACTCCAACAATCCATTATTTTTACAGCAGAGACGTGTTTACGTGTATACTGATTATATCTTTAATGTTGTATGATAGTGTGTACTTTGAGATATATTATGTTGCAGGAGAATTATATTTATCTCTTGTTACAATTGTTTACGAATAAAGTATCTATTTTCTTAAAATGTATTTCAGCTGTAGCATATATATGCACTTGTACGTTTTTTACCGATCCGGGATATGCGAGGTTGATATGTACAAGTCGAAATGTATTTATCATTGCGCTTCAAAAAACAATTGTTTTTTTGTTTGAATAACTATTGATGCCAGTTTCAGCAATTTTTCAGCTATATCATGGCGCCCAGTTTTTTTATTGCCGAAGTAAACCCAGGACACTGCCAACTGCAAAAGCACTTATTGCGCCGACGGGGAAAAAGTTGTTTTACCAACCGAAATATTTCTACTATGTATTTTCTTATATACTGGGAGAAGAATTTATAAAAGTGCTTGTAGCACTTGTTTTCTAATCCCAACTTGTATTATACCTACATGTATAGTGAACTATGCATTTATCAATAAAATAATGTTTACATTAAATATTGCTTACTAAGAACATAAACAACTTTATAAAATATGAGCATGTGCGAACTGATACGATTACTGACGTCTTAGTTTCAATTTGTTAAACGGCACTGCCTTAAAAAGACGTGTGAAGAAATACCGCATACTACCAGTTAGTGCACTAACAAGTAGAAAAGTGCACTAACAACATGATGATTAACAGTAATCAACACAAACAACAAATAATATCAAAGAATAATGCATTAATGCAGTTTTTACCAAGTTTCGTATTTATTTATTTTGTAGTTTTTGACATATTTGCATTTTTATCGGAACGTGCCGATTTTTTTATTATCGGTCACCTGTGTAATGTGTTCACTCAACTGAAGATAATTGCATAATTGTATCGAGATCATTATCTGTTTGCGGAAACCTTATGTGAACGCAATTAAAACAGAAGTTATCAAATTTAAGCAATTTATGATTGATTTCATTTTATTAATAATAACAAACCAGATACATACACATTACATACATTATGTGTAGGTACAACTACTTGTATCACGTCGAGACAGTTGTGTACATTCGTATCACTACGAGACGCGCAGCGTCGAGTTGTGATGCGGAATGTATTCAACTGTCGAGACGTGATACAGGTAGTTGTACATACACTTAAATGTATGTAATAAGTTTATCTAAAATTAAGAAGTATAAAAAGGGTCGAACAAAACTGAATGTTTAAAATTTAAAATTTAACATTCAACGAAGCTTTTGTTTATAAAATATAGGCCCTAACGTCACGCGTATTATGACGTCATATCTCATTCATAGAATGAAAGTCATTTACCGAATCATTGGTTATACCATTCATTGTGACGTCAAGAAGTAGTTCCGACAAAAGTACATCTTGTATCACATATATAGATGATACAAGGTTCTGTATCACATAGGTTGTATCAATCGCTAATTTTCCAGATTTTGACGAAATACATAATTAATTTTAGATAAAAGAAAAGTCATGTCAATGTAGTAAGCAAAAATCGTAGTCATTTTTCAACAGAAGGGATTTCGCGTTAAAATCTGTCAAATCGTTTGCCATTATTTATAGTCCACTCATAGAGTACTCATCTAATAAAAAATATGTGTTAACTTTACAGAAGAAAATGAGTACTGACGATTAACAAATAATTTTGGACAATGATAGGACATACAAATAAATCGACTGATATGATATTCTGATACGATATGGTATTTTCCGGCAAAATCACTAAATCAGTTTTCGCAATCAGGATTCAAAGCAGAAAAGAAATATAAGTATATTACCTCATGAGGTCTTTCTAGACGGGTCCATAGTAATAAACAAGAATACCCAAGAAAACCAAAGAATACCTTATAAAACTACGAAATTGACAAGAAAACAATATTTTTGGGGCCTCCGTGGCCGAGTGGTTAAAGTAGTTCGTCCGTCTACTATTGATCACGTGGTCTATCAACACTGAGGTTGCGGGTTCGAGTGTCACTGCGGGCAGGGTGTACTCGATTCCAATCTTAATTGACAAGGATTGCCAGTTTTCCTACCACAGGACGGGAGTTTTCTCCTGGTACTCCGGCTTCCTCTCCCAATAAAATCTGGACGCCATGATATAGCTGAAAATGGCTGAAAGTGGCGTTAAACACCAATTAAACAAAACAATATTTTTGTGTAAAAAATACATATAGCAAGATGTGAAATAGTTTTTATGAGCAGTATCTGACAGAGCCTCGCATTTCAACCCGTTTCAAAGGCTGCTGCAAATAAATTGAATATATTTTTTGACATTGTAAGAATATTTCGTCCGACCAGGGGCATAAGGTTGTCGGTGCAGGATGTTAAAAACTCCCCCAAGTCAAGTGTACGAATATTGTATATTTACAATGTACTCATTGTACATGTTTCACCACACAGTTATTTTCACCCTGACGCCATCTGTAAGTACATACGTCGCATGTTTGTCTATGTTGATCTATAAATTGTAAAATCAGTAAATAAAATAGATAACTTCCAGCCTTTTAAAATCCTCCGATGTTGAATCCTTCTTGGATGTTCAATATTTTTTAGCACAGTTTAGTCGTAGCGCGGAAAGAAAATCCGTTCGTTACAAATGCGTTTAATTATAGACAACAAAGCTAAAAGACTCTTGAACCTTGTCCATTTGGAAAAATGACGCGACTCAAATGTCAATGTTAAAGTGATTTTATTACCCGTTCTGAATAAAGTATGAACACTTCTGTTCTAGATGTAAAAACACGCTTGTAGTATTTCAAAGCAAAATCTCGCATTCAAAAAAAAGTCATTCTTTGTTTCGCTCATACGATTTAGTCACTACTATAGCCATTTCGGATTTTATAGTATTAATTATATGCTTCAAGTAAGAAGATGCTTAACAGTTTGGAATTATCGCAACTACGAATACATTATCTCACACTGGGTACAAGAGGAAAATATGTTTACTTTTTCATTAAAAAAGAAATATCATTTATATAAGCTTAATTTGGGTTCAACTGATAATTTACGTATGTTTTCCTTTACAACATCATTGATACTTTCTACCTTCTTCACAAAATAAAAAATAACTCCTATAAATAATTATAGTTATAATTGTCCGATTAGATGGACACCTGCTGATATTATAACGTAACTATATCCAACAGATTGATGACGAAGCAATAGCCAAGGAGTAAATCATTACAAATGATTTTACTTTTTTATTAAAAAATAATAAAATGACCAAACGTTATGTGTACTTTATAAAAATTTCATAAATACTGTCTAGTGGTGGTATTTGGGTATTCGATTTTTTTCAGCCGGTGTGCACAACTTTGGCCCTCGTAATCTTTATTGCTTATTTTGCGTGCATTTTTTCCGACCATAACTACCAAAAATTCAAAATAACATTTTTGATGTTGTTTCCCGTTCAAATTAAATTCGGAGCTTCATAAGGTAATAAATAGAACAAGTTACAAAAACAAGATTTTTTAAAATTTTCTTTACGTGCAATTTAGTTCTCAATAAAATGCATTTTACATTTTCTACTTTACTTCCGTGCACGTGCCCCTTTACCACACATCGCTTTTACAATACACCAATATTAAGTAGGTAACAAAAAAATACTTAAACCTGTAAAACAATGATTACAAAATTCCAGAAACCAAATTATATATATAATAGAATTAAACTTTTTACAGTACCTTGATGTAGCATTGAACTTATTAGGTATTGAGGAAAAACAAAGAAATTATTTAATTTGATTATTTAATATTTAAGTAATCATTAATAAACACATTTTCATTTTAAAGCCACCACTGACAATAGAACAGTTACGCAAATAAAATTGTAAACAAATAAAACGACATTCAGCACCAACGTAATAATAAGGCAAAAATAAATTAAACAATTTTAAACAGCAACAGATTTAAAAAGAACACAGCAAAACGAACAAAACATAAAACAGGTAACAAAATTTAAATTATAAAAACACAAACTTACCATAAAACCTGTTGGAGAAATAAAGAGAAAACAAAGAAATTAAAAACAACGTTCAAAACAAATACTTTAGTAACATCCGTCCTGTATTCTTTTCATATTCGATACAGGTAAACAATATGGCGGATGTGTATTGAATCTCCGATCGGCGAAGTTTCTTGTAAATTAAATTGCCTTCTGATCTTCAAATGTAAATGTTATATTGCAATATTTATAAAACAATCACAGTACCTTACGAAATACATAACTTTTATTAAACAATTTTGCATGAATAATACCTCTCGTTATGAAAAGTTGACAGGAAATGCATTCACGTTCGTGCATTGTAATATTTTTTTATTTTTTGCACATGATCTGTATTTATTTGGACAAAAAATAATTCTATACACTGATAAAGTTATAGCCACAGACAAATTGATAGAGATCTACAGTATAGTACATGATTGTTATCAACAACATTGCCCGAGGTCATTGAAATCGACCCAGGGGTCCAATCCACAAAAACTTTAATCTCCGAGTAAAAACCTTAATCTCCGCGTCAAAACCTTAATTTCCCCGTCACACCCTTAATTTAAGAAAAGAACACTTAATTTTACAGTCAACTCTTAAAAAATTAAGGTTTTGACTGGGAAATTAAGGTTTTGGCTAGGAAATTAAGGTTTTGTTGTTTGTAGTGGTACGTACATCGATCACAATTCTAACATTATGTTGTCTGTCAACTAGAACATGAACGAAGAAAGGAGATAAAGTTCTTGCATGGTATTTAACGTGGCTGTCAATTGGACCATGTTGGTGCACAGAGAAAAGCACAGAATACAATTACAAAATACACACCAATTAGACATATCACCCAGTTCGGGACACACTGTTAACTAATGGGCGACTTAGAAACATCGTCCAACTAAGTCATTTTGTTACTTACTTTTTTCTATTTGATATGTCTTCCACAAAGACAAACGGTCTGTAAAAAGACATGTCACATCACAAAGACAAACCCTGTCTGTCATTCAATGATTAAATTTTAATTGAGTTTAACACCGCTTTAATACATTATCACTGCTTATTCAAACTAAACATGTCACCTCACTAGAAAACAATGTTTATCTGTGCTCGAGTTAATCATGCCAGTCACCTCACCGGGGCATTATTAGTTCGTACTCCAGTTTGATGTCACCTCACTAGCACACACTGTTAGTCCATGCTCAAGTTTGCAATGTCACCTCACTGTAAGTCCGTGCTCCATTTTAACATGTAACTTCACTAGGACAAACTGTAAGTCCGTGCTCCATTTTAACATGTAACTTCACTAGGACAAACTGTAAGTCCGTGCTCCATTTTAACATGTCACCTCTCTAGGACACACTGTTAGTTCATGCTCCAGTAAGACTTGTGACTTCACTTGGACACACTGTAAGTTCGTGCTCCATTTTAACATGTCACCTCACTAGGACACACTGTTAGTCCATGCTCCAGTAAGACTTGTCACTTCACTTGGACACATTGTAAGTCCGTGCTCCATTTTAACATGTCACTTCACAAGGACAAACTGTAAGTCCGTGCTCAATTGTAACATGTCACCTCACTAGGACACTGTTAGTCCGTGATCTATTAAGACTTGTCACCTCACTAGGACACACTGTTAGTCCGTGATCTATTAAGACATGACACCTCACTAGGACACACTGATAGTCCGTGATCTATTAAGACATGTCACCTTACTAGGACACACTGTTAGTCCGTGATCTTTAAGACATGTCACCTCACTAGGACACACTGTTCATCCGTGATCTATTAAGACATGTCACCTCACTAGGACACACTGTTAGTCCATGCTCCAGTAAGACTTGTGTCATGGTGTAAAATTGTACAATATATGAGGAAATATCATTTTAAAGAATATCAAACAATTTCTATGTATGGCTTTTACGTTTTAATTAACATTTCAATTAACGGATTATAAGATTAGACTGAACTTAATTTTCTTTTAGTTTAATGTACTCTGTTGTTATAACTAATTGACAGGTCTCGACATGACAGGTGTGAGTGACAACTTGTTTTGAAATTGTGATATAAAAGTCTACAGAAATATTTGTTAGCCAGTTCGGATCACCGAAAGTCTACTGTGCGGCAGCCGTGACGAATCTTAATTGTTCTACAGTGATTTTCCGTAGTGCAATAATACTGGACATTCCCTTTGTTTTGAACTCCTTTGCATATTGTGTATTCTGTTGCTTATTGCATTTGTTTAATATAAAAGTTGAATTTTCACATCTCAGTTATCTCTCGCATCTACGTGGTAGTTTCCCCATCACGTCAATTGGTGCAGAACCCGGAGCATTGGCTAGAACTGTTGTAGCTCATTGCGTTGCAAGTTCCTGAGTACAAGACATCCTACCGCAATAATTACATGGAGTTTGGATTACCAATGTGGGATTGGCGATGTTCGCCTGGCATACCTAAGTATCTTCCATCTCAGAATAGTAACTTTTACCGATCATCAAGATTACCCGTTAACAGAAATAAGTATTTTCGATGCTTTAAGTGTAGAGAGTTTGGACATTATATTAAAGATTGTAAGTCTAATACAAGAAAACAGAAATCTGCGAAAAATCTTGCAAGAGATACATTGCGTTTGGAGAAATTCATGAGGCGGAAAACCTGTTCGAACTTTCCATTTTTCAGTTTGGACGATTCCGAATTTTGGAGAGAAGTGTCTAGATTTCAATATGGACCAAGATTAGAAATTCAAAGCTTAAAAGAGGAGATTAAATATTTAAATCACTGTATTGAAGAAATTAACGACACAGAAGAAACGGACGCTCACATCAACGGACTAGTGAAGGAAATAACAGGGTTAAAACAACAGCTACAGACTGCTCAACAGCACAAAGACAAACTTTGTGAGGAAAACGAAAAACTGAAAAGGGATAATAAAGAGCTTCAAGAAGACAATATAATTGTACGACATTTACACAAACAACAAGAAGAACATATAAACGAACTAAAGGAAAAATGTGATATATTTATTCAAGTTAATTATGAATTTCAGGAGACACGGGATAAACTTGTAGCAGAAAATCAAAGTCTTTTGGATAGGATGAAACACTACAAAAGTTTAATAGAAAACGATCACCAACAAGAAATGAAACATCGTTATCATCATGTTAATTTCACGAATGTTCCATATTCAAATCCCGAAGACCGAGGACGCGGTACTAGAAAACGGAGAGGACACATGAAACGCAGATTTATTGGATATGCGTATAGAACAGGCGCAATAACTTTTCCTTAGACTCTGGGACAGAGTCTAACCGGAGGAGGGAAGAGTTGTCATGGTGTAAAATTGTACAATATATGAGGAAATATCATTTTAAAGAATATCAAACAATTTCTATGTATGGCTTTTACGTTTTAATTAACATTTCAATTAACGGATTATAAGATTAGACTGAACTTAATTTTCTTTTAGTTTAATGTACTCTGTTGTTATAACTAATTGACAGGTCTCGACATGACAGGTGTGAGTGACAACTTGTTTTGAACTTGTGATATAAAAGTCTACAGAAATATTTGTTAGCCAGTTCGGATCACCGAAAGTCTACTGTGCGGCAGCCGTGACGAATCTTAATTGTTCTACAGTGATTTTCCGTAGTGCAATAATACTGGACATTCCCTTTGTTTTGAACTCCTTTGCATATTGTGTATTCTGTTGCTTATTGCATTTGTTTAATATAAAAGTTGAATTTTCACATCTCAGTTATCTCGCATCTACGTGCTAGTTTCCCCATCACGTCACTTGTCACTTCACTTGGACACATTGTAAGTCCGTGCTCCATTTTAACATGTCACTTCACAAGGACAAACTGTAAGTACGTGATCTATTAAGACTTGTCACCTCACTAGGACACACTGTTAGTCCGTGATCTATTAAGACATGTCACCTCACTAGGACACACTGATAGTCCGTAATCTATTAAGACATGTCACCTCACTAGGACACACTGATAGTCCGTGATCTATTAAGACATGTCACCTTACTAGCACACACTGTTAGTCCGTGCTCCAGTAAGACATGTCACTTCACTTGGACACACTGTAAGTGCTCCATTTTAACATGTCACCTCACTAGGACACACTGTTAGTCCGTGCTCCATTTTAACATGTCACCTCACTAGAACACACAGTTAGTCCCAGATCTATTAAGACATGTCACCTCACTAGGACACACTGTTAGTCCATGCTCCAGTAAAACTTGTCACTTCACTTGGACACACTGTAACTTCGTGCTACATTTTAACATGTCACCTCACTAGGACACACTGTTAGTCCATCCAGTAAAACTTGTCACCTCACTAGGACACACTGTAAGTCCGTGCTCCAGTAAGACTTGTGACTTCACTTGGACACACTAAGTTCGTGTTCCATTTTAACATGTCACCTCACTAGGACACACTGTAAGTCCGTGGAAAAGATAATTTTGGCCCAACGTAAACCCAACCGTTGGGGACTACGTTGGGCCGATGAGCAAAATGTCGTAGGCCCAACCTCATTTTACAACGTTGGGCCAACCAATCATACAACATAAAGCCAATTAACGTTGGCCCAACACATGCATGTTATCTGGGAATATACCAGTATACTAAATATCATATCCTTACCTGTGTTTACTGCATAATGCTCAAATGATACCAGCAATATGCCACTCAGCATGTTAAATAAGAGACATCACAAACCTGTGTCTATAATCTGACTGTCATCAAAAGAAGAAACTAATATAAACTGAAGAAATCAAGTCCTAGGAAGATACAGTTTGTTCAATTTCAAGTAAATGTAACGATAATTATAGGATAATTAATTGGGCGGAGTGAATATCCAAAATATTATCACGAATGCCGCATAACGCATCTGATTAAACGAGTGCGCGGAACGTGTTCCGCGCAGGAGTTTAATCTGATGCTTTATGCGGTACGAATTGATTATCCTATTTATTATATAGATCAAAACTGTTTTCGTAAAGTTTTAATGCTTAATCCTAAATTTTATGAACGGCGGATAAATATCTGTATAGTACAACACCAACTGCAACATGGCCGCCTTTATCTGGATCAGGACGCCAGCTAACTAATATTTCGTTCTGAAATAACAAATAAGGATATTGTTACGCTAAATAACATGTTATAGGATATTGTTCTAGCAGGTACCGGTCTATTAGTGAACAATTATTTTAGCTTTTGTGTTTTCATCATCGAAAAGACACTCACATGTGACCTGATGTGTAACCGATTGTGTTATGTAGTCACGCAACGTATGTGTAGAAATGGACAATTTGCTTGAGAGCCAAATTATTTGTTATTAGCAAAACCGTAATGATGATAAGAGACGTAAACATCACCAAATGTATTTCAACCTCGACAATTCCATTTTAAATTGAAATGGTAAGTTATCGTTGAAATTGTGGAAAACATTGCGTTTAGGTCGATTGTACAATCTACGCGTGTGAAAAAAGTAGTCCCAAGTGACATTTTGGCGGGAAAAAACTCGAGAGTGAAAATAAACGATAATTTTCACATGTGATTTCTGTCACTCGGAAAATTCGATATTTCATCTCTATCTATATAATAAACAGTAGAAGTAAACAATTCCCCAAATATCGTATTGTGATAATAATAACAGTCTTTTCTGAATTGATGTTTTATGGAAAAAAATATTTTAGTATATTAAATGGAATCGTCAATATTAAAAGATGGACATGTCGTTGTACATTTCACAAGCGTTCTAATGTTAATGCTGTATTCCGCGGGACAACTTAAAAGTACAACCGAGACCAAAAACTATAAGACAATTATATAATAAGCTTTAGTCATAGTGTCAACTAAACGTTAAACTGTTTTTTTTTTAAAAGTTACATGCGTACATTTTTTGTAAAGGCTTCAGTGTTCATGCGGCGAACCATGTTTAAATTTTCAGCAGAGCCCAAACTACTATGCTTCACATAATAAAAAAAAATTAAAAGAATATTCCCAGCCTATTCAAGACAACTGCACACATTTCTTATCAATTCATACATTAAAAATTATGTTTTGCCCGTTGCAGTCATTTGTTTCATTGCATCATATGGAACTATGATTCTAAACTATTATGTGTATTGAAGTTTACGTTTCATATTGTGTCAGGTTTTTGTCTTTCCGAATTCATTTCACTTAAAAATGTGTATGTATAAACTTACCAAAATTTATGACACTTTGAATTTAAAAAATATACTGGAAATATTGGTTTTAAAATATACCCTGTATGTACAATGCATTTGACTGAGAGATTGAATAATTACTTAACGTTCAGTGAGCAGTATTTCATTTATATTCAGGACGAGAACAATTCAGTTAACAATAAATCAATTCGGAAACAGGATGGACTTAGGGCCGGAAATTTGTACTGCAGTTGGAAAGTAAGGAGCATTAAACTACCGACGTACTGAAAATTTAGTCTCTTGTAGCAGCTCTAATGCACTTCTTGTTTGTTGTAGAACAGTACAAACGGTTTTTATCGTGCATGGAGCGTGGCACTCTCCAAACACGTCGCCTAATATATTCCGGCAAGGCTTACGGTATTATAACCAGATAACAGTCTGTGGGTCGAATCTTTCCTTGTAACCATAAAATATTAAAAATCTACTCGACTGTAGACGATTGATACACAATTTAAAGGAAAACTTTTAATATGTCACTATCGATTAAGAAATACATGTACTCGAAGCCTTCCATCTATAATTTTGAAAACATGTTACTATTTTTCAATTATTATTTTTGCAGCGTGCCATTAAACTTCTGAGGACATTGGCACGAACCCTAAAATGGTTTTTATGGGTTTAAAGGTGCCAAAGGATATTGAAAAGTTATTAAATTTGTACTGATTCCGGGATTAAAAAACACAAAATAAGGACAAGTTTTTATTCGC
The DNA here is from genome assembly GCA_944474755.1 of Limnoperna fortunei. Classification (NCBI taxonomy): domain Eukaryota; kingdom Metazoa; phylum Mollusca; class Bivalvia; order Mytilida; family Modiolidae; genus Limnoperna; species Limnoperna fortunei. The sequence continues at coordinate 16,052,568 of OX104115.1, read as the reverse complement.
GTCATGCCGCGTGCTTACACATTATCGGAGACAGTTAAGATGTTATTAGCAAATAGTGAAAAATAGTGTTACATGTCATTGTAAGGTAAGCGATAACGGAACATGTATTACCAAACGTTGATTCTGTTACTTTAATTTGTAAAAAAAAAGACAAATGTTTAAGAGTATCAGTTGTACGTTGTCAGTTTTCTTACCGTTGTAAAGGACGAGCTGGAGTCACAATCTGAACGATTCTTCAAATTTAAGTCAGAAGTCTGAAAATAATCACTCTCGAAGTATCAACAAAGTGTCTTAACTGTGCAAATGCATCCTCGGATACCCAGGGGTGATTCCGCTCGCTACATCAACCCTGGGTATCCGAGGATGGTGCAAATGAAGGTAATAACAAAATACCGAACACCGATGAAACTGTCAAAAAAGACAATCCACAAATTAAAATAAAACAATTATTAGACCTATAAAACAAATTATGACAAATTATCGACGAGCACATATTTAACTAGCAACAAAATTAATAATTGGATCGTAGACTGTTTAACGCTCGAGATACCAGTTAGCTGTATGTAGCAGAGTAAAAAGTTAAGTTGGATTTATTTTTTGCAGTTTTAAAGGTCTTATAAATCAAAATTCTTATGTAATGTACAATTAAAGGAATCGAACATAATACAATTTCAGTTAGTACTTTTGACAAAGTTGTTCCTGAAAGGACAATAATAAACTTTTTTATCAATCCTTTTTTAACACGGAAAGTAGGGATAATGAATAAAATTTGAAACAAACTTTCAAAGAACATGCTTAATGTAGTTATCTCGGCTCTAAATTGTGGTTTCACCAGGTTTTTACAAAATGAAAAAAAAATAATGAAAACCTTTGATAACATCAACAACCCAACAAGTGGCAACACAAACACAAAAAGCATATATACTCAAACCAGAAACCAAAACAAAACAAAACAAAACAAACGAATGAAAAAAACCGAACCCCCCAAAAAGTGATTAGCCCAAACACATTGGAACACTCAGGTGCGACGGACGTCTAGTCAGTCAGTTGCTGTCCTTAATTAGATGCCCGTCATTGTAGTGTCCAGGTATTTAAAGGAGTATGTGTTACTCAATTTGGGATTTTCGTGCTGTGCGTTTGTTCGATTAGTCGCTGCCCACGTTTTTAACCACGGTTTTGTCCGTCTTTGATCGTTTCCTGAATACTCCGATCTTTGGTACCTTCAGTATACTTCTGATTATTTGCTTTTCTCTGTTTTAATAATTCAAGGTATTTTCATGCGTTTTATCCTTCGATCATTAAATCTGCTGTACAATAAAGTATTTTTTTTTTATAAATGTCTGCTTATTCGGCAGCGCCGAATAAAGTCTCCTGGTACCTTTGTCTTCATTTCTAACGATATATAGTATTGTGTTCTGGTTTGCGACATGTTGTCGAATACGATATTTGTTTGCGACTTAAGATATCATGCGCAAAAAATTTCACAAATCGGCTAGAAGTGCACCTTTTCATTTTTTATAGGCATAAAATGTATTTTAGTTTGGCAGGATAAAAACCATATTTCGTACATTGTCAGAAAAAATAAATTTTATTTGTTCTCGCAGCGAAACAGGTGAGAAATGCTCGGCAGTGCTTCGTATTTCTACTTGTTGCTACGGCTCGTAAAAATACAGTTTATATTTTCTGACAATGCATGAATATTTAATAGGTATTCTATTGGTATCAGAGGATTTATTTGTTTCATTACTATCTTGATGCCTCAGATGATACACACTGAATAATAATCAAATCAGTCTGTTCTACTGGAAAACGACATAACAGCAAGAAATGTTAATGCTTCAATGCGTGTTGTATCTACTTTTTACACTTTAGAAATATATAAATTGACGAGCTCAATACGGTGGACGCTCCTTTGTAACTGCCCGTACCGATTTATACTTCTAACGAAAATTCATTGAGTCTTAACAACTAAAACCGTAATCAATACCAAATTATGTAAGGAGGAAATTGTACTGTTAGTAGAAATCTTGGTAAGATCTTATCGTTACACCATTGTAGTGCCATCTTGTTCGCGAAATGCATATTGTTTACAACCCTGATCAGAATTCTGTATAGACTAGATCGTTTAAAATCAACACGACGCAACGGTTAAAACTCTTTTATAATGTTTTTGACCTTCTTTTTCGTTGTAAATTACAAATAAAAAAAACAATTATTTTTCATTTAACAATTGTATAATGGATTAAATCTCCCATATTATATTATGGACGCGGTTAATGAACCGAAAAAATAACACTTCTGTTGGTAAATAAAGTTGCTAATCCTTTTTAGAAATTTCAACCCGCGCTAACACCACCACAAATATTCAACATGTCTATTGTTACATTTTAACATGCGTCCAATGCATCTTATGATTTGCATTCTAAAAAAACCTTAAATTAAACCAAAGTGTTAGATAATTTTCTTGTTTTTATTTGTAAGATTTTACATCTATATGCAGTAAAAATGGAGTAAGGTACAACAATCAAGATGAAGCCCACGCACTTATAATTTATTCAACAAATGAGCACATACTGTGACGCATATGTTTGAAGTTATTGAACAAAATGCTTATAGCCCCAAATAAAGCCACTCTTATTACTTTATATTCAAAAAAGTCTTTCTCAAATGCAATTCTTAGCTCTAGAAGTTTCCAGTGCTGACCAATGCGTTCTTTAAAGAATGGATATGGGATTTTTTGTTTTTTATTGGTGGTTTAACTCCCCTTGGAACAATTGTTCCGTTATGTTATGGCGTCCCGTATTTTTAATTTAGGCTTACTTCGCTTAAAATATTCATCACGGACACAAACGTATTACATTTACTGTGGTAAACGCGTTTTTCGTCTACTCAAAATGTGTCAGTGGCACTAAAAATATTTCAAAAGCAAATAATTCAAATGTTGACGATCTTTTATCATCAAAATTTCAAAACAGTGTACCAGATCTGGCTAACACCTTGCTAATAGAAAAACCTTTTTAGAAATTTTAGGACTATAAAATTGAGACAATGACGATATCACGAAATAAAGCAATGTGTCGACTCCATAAGACAATTAATAGGAATTTAAGGTTGCAAACAAAATATCACCAAAGATGCTAAGAGTATAACATTTATTAAGACAGACATGCATTTATCTTAATCAAGAAATATCAGATCAAATAATTCAGATGTTTACGAGCTTGTATTTTCAAACTTAAAAACATGTATACCAAATCTTCTAGGCCATCTGCAACTTTCACATATAAAGATGTAAGAATTTAAACCAAGGAAGACATTGTATGATAGTTAATTTAGAAAATAATGATATCTCTCTCAACACCTCAATGATTTGTGTGTCAGGACAGAAGTGTGACACATTTGTTAATGATATCTCTGGGAACTAATTGGCCACCAGCAGTCCATCATCTTTGGGTTTCATAAATATGAGTTATGTTGTTCAAAACGATAAAAACAGCTAATATCTCTCACGTCTCCTTATCTTGGAAAAAAAATGTAAGATATAGATATGCTAAGTTCTTTATTTTCCATTATCGGTAGAAATGGAAGATGCGGGTAATTTAAAAACAAGATAAAACAAGTACACTATGTTAATGGTCTCTGTTTCTACATAGATTTTCTAAAGTAGCAGAAGAATAAAAAAACATAAGTTTTTAACTACGTTTTATGAAATGATCTCATGCAACTACACTTAGGTTGACATGTAAATGACAATATGATGTAGAACCGTTATTTTTGTTATAGAGCAGGTGTTTGCTTTGCTGTAATTTGTTGGAGTATTCGTTGTTTTGTGGTACGGTAAAATGTTTGTTTGTGTGGGCAAAAAATATTACACATTTTAAAATTTCTTTCTGAAAGTTTTCAAAAGTTAAGACTGGGATCTGTAGCAAAAATGAGTCTGATGGCGGCAACACTTGACACTGTTTAAGCACTTCATTTACACGACATAAAGCGCAAACTCCGATGATCGCAAAAAACTCTGACGTCGCCCGGTATAAAATGGTCCATCCCTGACGTCACTACGGACACACTATTGTCATGTAATGCAGTGTGAAGGAAATCTCAGATACCACCAAGTATCCGGATATTAAACACACAGTTCATCTATCTCAGAATCAGACCATAGACATAAATATTAGACAATGTTCATTTCTAGTTCAAAGTACTTTGGATTCATGATTATGAACAACACTGCATTGTTAAACCTGTAAAATTTTAACAACAGATACATATTTTAGCAGCAATTTGACAAAATATTAAATTACACTGGTTAACTGGTTTGGATGACCTAAACTGTAGATCTACCAACATTTTTAATGGTTTAAGATTGTAACACGTGAAGGCTGATATATATCGTTGAAACGAAAGAACTACGCAAAAGAATGTAAGATCACATCACAGTCATGACATAAATAATAATGGTAATGACCTTGTTGATCAGCATTAAAATCGACCATATCATTCAATCCTTTCTAAATGAGTTTGCTTCATCGAGAAAATATAGCAATGGACAATCAACCCTTGTCTGCAAACCTTACCGTGGACAAAGAGAAAACAACTGGATACGAGAACTGGGAACTGCAATAGCGTATAGTTACAATGACAAAATTGATGGTGTAGGTTTTCCTTCAAGTATCTCCTGTAGCTCTGTGAATATAACGAATTCACAGTTCTCCATCACGTAATCGTAGTCACGGTTATCAACACTATATACGTCAGCGAAATGTTACGATGTAACTTTTAATTACCTGGTACTAACTTTAAATTCTTTTTTTTTAAAGAACAACTTTACAAATTCCAATCAATATAAAAAATCAACAATCATCTAAAATGTCTATACATTTAAAAGGCCAGATAGTTCCTTTTATTTACTATACTTATGCCACATACATTGTAACAAACATTTTCAACTACAGCAGTATATTGCAAGATCTTCATTTTGAAGACTTCATGTCTTATAATCCCGACTACACTTGTGTGCAAATTCCCCATTCAATATCATCTCCTATTGTATTTTCGACCGTATTGTGTTTTGTTCGATCTTATATTTTGTTTACTTTCTGTACGTGTGCACATGGCCTTTTGACGTCACTGTCACTTCGACACTTGCTAAAGATAGCAACAACACGTGTGAGAAAATGTTTAAAGTGAAGTTGATTGAAGTTATTATGAATATTTGTAACACTTTTCGGTAATTTTGTCTGTTTTTACTTATGCTAATTTTACTCCTTGAATGTTCGGTTTCTCAGTAACTAGTATTAATGAAATTTATAATCGAATAGTGGAAGCAGAAAGGTTGACGTCTATACTGTACAGTCATGTGGTTACCGGTCGCACTAATACTGAAAAAGTTACCGAAATGTGATACGATCCTTAGATATTTCCCAATAAAAATTGGGTTTGATCACATTTGGTGCATTTCTTTTTAAGGAGAAATCTGCCATGCGGCCACCATATCGGCAGTATTCCCCCACATTCTTAAACAATGCTGTGACCAAAGTTATTAACAAAACATGTCTATGTACAAAGCAGCTATAATTTCTGGTAACCCCAAACCTACACTATTGGTGTCAAGGAGGTGTGGCATAGATGGTGTTAAGTCTGGTCCAGGTTCCGCTTTGAATTTGGAACAGAAGACGCATATTGTGAACCATATTAAAATGATGGTTGGCTTTGGATATGGGTGTGTACTTAATATCTTTGCATAATGTTTTTGTTAAATAAAAATTAAAATAATAATTAAAAAATTATAACAATTACAAAAACATACAAGTCATTTTGTGAAAAATAGTCTCATATTTTTCTATTAAAAATTATATTTTGTATGTTTGCAATGATACAAGGTCTGAAGTAGTGGACTTAGTATGCATATCACCTTGGTGGGAGATACCTTTAACAATCAACTGCTTTAATTCATTAATGCCAAGGTGGCCAGAGCTTAAAACGCTGAAGGCTCGTGCAGTAGCCATAACACTTACCAAGTCAGCATCCCAGAAGAATATTGACACATATTTTCTACAATTATTTAATATTCTTAAAAAAAATTATGTTGCATTGGGTGTTATAGAATGGGCATCTGATGTCGACATCTCCCCAACAGCTATTTTTGACAAAAACTTTTACTTATCCGCTGACATACCTGCTAACAATGCCCAACTTGTAATTGATATTGACCAGGCTGTTGGTGAACACACCGAGGTGACTGACAAGAGTATCAATACACAAACAAATCCTAGAGTATGTTTCAATGATTTTGAAATAAATGTAGGTATTGCTCTGAAACCAATGAAACAACGAAACTGTTGGTCTACAATTACCTCTCTGGCAAATCCATAACAGAAGATGATATAATGTCCAAGATTGTAGCTCATTATAGTACAAAAGCAATTATTCAAAAAAACTTTATCAAGAAAAGAAATGTAGAACAAATACAAATAACAATTCAGTTAAAAGAAATAAAAATGCAGGAAAGGTATCAGAAAAATCATCTCTTGCAGGCCCTTCAGGTGTAAAAAGTAAAATAATAGTTTATGTATATATATTAGGCGTTGTTGTGCAATTCCTTTTATTTATTACATTGTTTAATATTTTGATATGCTCATTGATAATATAGTCTTGATAGTGCTTTGTTATTTCATAAGCTTCAAGTTGTTGCAAGAATATTTGGTCAATAATAATGCTTATTGCTTATGCTTTGTTTTTTTTGTATACTTGTGCTTAGTTATTAGTGCTGCATACGCTTTTACCTAATGCTTGAATTTTATTGTATGATTGCAGTTGTATGCATGCTATCAAACTTTATAATTATGTCATTTAAGCATGTATTCAATTGATTATCTAATAAAAGATCTTTCAACAGTACATAAAGTTTTTGTCTTTTGTTGTAAAGAAATACAATATTTAACAATAAACGATATGTGTTATTTTTCTACAAAAAGGCTCAGAGACCTTATTTTAAATATTAACAACAAAGACATACAAGTATGTCTACATTTGGTTAAATTCTGTTTTATTGCATTTCTGTTCCGAAAACGGTCATGTTTATTATATAAGTCGAAATAAGACGCAGTTCTGACGTAAATAAATAAATTGCTATTCTTTACAATGTTTTCAAAAACAAACGCGGCAACCTTTATTGCCGTTTGACACTTTAAGTGTTACAGTAATAGAAAAAGATATTGCAACATCAAACCACAATGTTCACGTACAACTGTGAAATTACAGTGAATCGCATTAATATGTAGAAAACAATACACGAGAATAATCCTGCTAGCCACGTTATCACGGGTGACCTCAGCAATGAATTCATCCGAGGATATTGCCAGACTAGACAATGGACAAATCGTGCAAAGGAAGACGTAGACTCTGTTCCTGAATAGGTAAAGGCGGTGTGGTAATTACTAGAAAATCCTGGAAAATCAAAGATCCGTTTTGAATTCTTTTTGGCACTTTAACCAAAGATAAGGAACTGGATCTTCCATTACTCTACTGAATTCCTAACCTACACATGTGTTCTTATAAACAATGTTGTATTCAGGTGTCTGCTAATTGCTCAACTAATCCTCTTCCAAACCTTTAACTTCTATTGTGTCCGCAGTTAACATCGGACTTCAAAGACATTGTGAAAATAGCTTCTCTAGAGGTGTCATGAATGATTCTAAAGATCTGTAAGAGAACCTTCAGTCTGTCATTCTTTTCATGAAATAACATTAGAACGTTTGACTTCTCAACTCTGTATACATCTATTCCCAATAATAAGCTTAAGGAAAAATTAAAAGTCATTAAAATTGATTCAACCTAGATACAAATATCTGGTTTTAGGTCGTGACAAATAATATTTCGTAAAGGATCATTCTTGTTTAAACAAAAAGTTCCTTGTAGCTGAAATTATCGGAATGCTTGACATTCTGATTGATAACATATTTCTCATGTTTGCTAAACGTGTTTTTCAACAGACCGTCACACTCCAATAGGTAACAACCGTGCTCCATTCTTACTGATTAGTTCTATATGTACGAGCCGAATTTAATAGAGGGCCCCTCTATCAACAAGGACAAACGGTTAGCTATATCCTTCATATTCCGCTTTTTAGATGACGCGATTTCATTGGATAGTCCAAATTCTGTGGCTATGTTGACCTCATCTACCACACTGAACTTGGAATTTAAAGACACCACAGAGACAGCTAAGTATACCTCAAACCTTGACACATGCATTAAGAAATTGACAACAAAGGTCGGTTGAGAATTAAAATTTACGACAAAAGGGGTGACGTTGATTTTCCTTAGGTGAATTTTCCATTTTTGTGTGGCAACATTCCAGCAGCACCTGCATATATATATTCATTCGGCAACAAAAAAAGCTTAATTAAAGGCCTCGTTTCAAATAGAACCAATATAACGAAGGGTTGTGTCATTCCGTTAGACCCTATTATTTGTTTAATAAAAAAATTAAGAATGCTCTGGATCGTGAAGAAAATCATCGCATTTAAATATTATTAACAGACATTTAACCAGTGTTTCTGCACTTCCAAGACATCATTACTTATTGAGACCAACAGAGGTCAATCTTGAGAGAAACGTGTAAGAATTATACCAGCATAATCGTTTCGCAACTGCTTACCTTTAATATGAAAGTTGTCTTTGCCTAAATTAATTTTCATACAAAGGATGGTCCTGGTTTCTTGGTTTGATCAACATGACATACATATAAATGATGATCATAAGGATCATTTTTGGTAGACTGGTCAATTATATTTGATATGTTAATTAGTAATTAGTTTTTTATCTGGAAACGTCCGTCATATTGATTGAAAGAAATCAACGATTGTAAATCTAAAGTCAAAATATGAAGCTGACATATTAATGTCTGTTGTTAGAAAGTCGTCAATGTAACGGAAGCCGAGATTTAAGGACTTGACTAGCTGGAATATTAAAATAATTGATCGCAATCTTTGCATGTGATTTATTATTTAAAGTTTGTTTATTATATACGTAGATTTCATTGGTGTTTTAAGTGTTTAATGCCACTTTTCGCAATTTTTCAATCTGTCGTGGCGTCCAGTTTAATTGGGGTCGAAAGCTGATACATCCGATAAAAACCACACACATTTGGTTGTAAAACTGGCAACTGTTGTCAATTTAGATTAAAGAGTCAAGACAGCTTAAACGTTTATGAGAAAACTACTAAAATAGCTTTTGAAGAATTAACATCAACAGCAACAAATCCCTTTGATATAAAGGGCTGAAAATCTCACAGGAAAAACAATTAGTTGAAATTAAAACCTCTCTTCATACATGACAACTTCATTCAACACAATTCATGTCATGGTATATCCAATTGGTTGTGTGTAGGTAATCACGTCACCAATTTTCCTACAATAAGCACCTATTTCTTTTTCAGGGGAGTCCGACCATGGACTCGGCAAAACTGTATTACATACTTCTTTGTGTTCAGAAATCCCAATTTTGTAAGGACATTGTTACTTTATCTTCCACTTTGACACCTGTCAATTGAACTCTTGAATGTTGTATTGTGTGTTAAACTTTAATTAAGCTATCCGAAATAAAAACGACATCTCTCAGAGTTTGAATATTTTTGTCTTCTAAATGGGGTTTCAAATGTTAATTGACATACTTCTTGAACTCTTCTAGCAGCATAAGTTCCATTAACATATACAAAACTGTATTTACAATTTTAGAATAGTAATTTAACACTAATGAGTTTTGATAGATTGTTTGTTTGTTTGAATAATGTTTCAACGCCATTTTCAGCAATTTGTCAGCTATATAATGGCGGCCAGTTTTTATTGTGGGAGTACCCGGAGAAAATCCCTGACTTGCGGAGATGAAACATGTCAAGTGTAGTGATTTCACCTTGATTAATTTGATGACACTCGATTACTAACATGTGCCAGAACTCCAACAAAATTAAACTCCCACACAATTTTTGTATGAAAAAATAATACTCACTCAAAAAAGAAACGCAACATACAACAAAATGGGAAATTTACTTCATATATTATTTTAACAATTTATCATATAAATAATTAACATACAAATGTATAAATTGGCACACTTCTTATTCACGAGTTCTTTTACCATAGAATATAACAGTCGTGTCAAATTGTCAATAAATCACGCAAAAAGGTCAGTATCTGTTGTGCCCACCATTTGCTTGTAACACAACTCTTACTCTTCTTGGTATGGATTCGATTAAACGTTGAGTTCGAACTTGCGATATCCTTTGCCACTTATACTTAAGTGCCTGCTCTAATTTTTGTAGATTTTGCAGCGGAAGCGGCGCGCGCCGATCCAGTTCGATGTTTAATTGGGTTAAGATCCAAAGATCCTGATGGCCAACGGACCACATTGTTGTTCTCAAAAATCTACTGTTACACGTGCTGTATGTGGTCTGGCGTGGTCGTTTTGAACAATTTCTCTTTGAATGTCAATTACGGGCAATAAATGCGGCCGTATGATTTCGTCTCTATACCTAACAGCGTTAAGATTGCCTTGGATATGTATCAGCTATGTGTTCCTGGCGCAAGAGATAGCGGCCTACATCATAATACTGCCTCCGCCAAATTGTCTCTTTCTAAAACACAGTTTTGCGCAAAACGTTATTTCGGCGCTTTTCTAGTCACCTCTTCAGAATTTTATTTTACTAATGCAGTCAAGAAAAAAATAGCGCGTTTTATACCGATTGTCCGAGTTAAAAAAATACCCATGAATTGCACGTTAAAGTCGACCCTTTTTTACAGCAATTCGTTATTCATATTGTGTTCTAGATTTCGACCACAGTCGTACAAGGGTGGATGAACTTGAATGCTTTCTCCTGGAAACTTTTAATTAAGGTGTTATTATGATGTTGTGTATATATATTTGAATATTTATAGGTTATTTGTACGCAAAAAATTATTTGAACAAATTTATCCGATCTTGCTTTTTGAGTGATTATATTTGCAATAGTTTGAAATTGAGACACGAGCTGCATTGTAAGATATTTAAGTATATTTTATCAGAAAAAATACTAACTTGGTATTTCCATAGGTCAGTGTATTTATTTTCTTTATTGTAGTGTCCCTTTATAAATCCAAAATGGCACATACATTTCGAGAAACTGCAGATTATGTCAGTTTGCTTCGTATAAAAATATATCCAGACAACGGAATGCCTTAGTATTTAAAAAAGTGTAATTACATCTAAAAAGGTATGCCACCAATCACAAACTTGTCTATGAACAAAATGGATGTTCATAAAAATATACCTGTTTTAATCGTTAAATTATTACATATGTAAGAATACAAATAATTTTGTAAATTTTGTAAAAAAATGTAAAATTAAAGGCTAAACAAAGCCTAATCAGAAGACAATTACTGTTTACTACTTTAATACATTACATTAACATATAAATAAAGCAAACAGATCAATGCATCCAATTACCCCTCGTTAGACTGTTCCAAGGACATGTAACTTTTACCTGGAAACTCTAGGAATCACCCTTATTAATTAAATACTCCATAATGTCAGCGTTCCCACCAACAGATGACCAATAAAACACTGTATGGCCTGTAAAGTCAGTAGCATTGTTATCAGCTCCATTTTGGATTAACAGTCGAACCGCTGAGAAATGCCCTTTATAACATGCTGCCATCAAAGGTGTTTTTCCACTTTTATCAGATTTATTTATATCACATCCTTTTGTTATTAAAAAGCATATTACTTCAACGTTTCCACCAACACATGACCAATGAAACACTGTACAGCCTGTTGAATCACTAGCATTGTATTCAGCTCCTTTTTGGATTAAATGTTGAACAGCTGAAAGATGTCCTTTAGCACAAGCTGCCATTAAAGGTGTTTTCCCATTATTATCAAATTTATGTATGTCACAGCCTTTTGCAATTAAAAAGTCTAAAATGTTCACGTTCCCTCCAACACATGACCAATAAAATACTGTTCTTCCACTTGAATCACTAGCATTGTAATCAGCTCCTTTTTCAATTAAACGTTGAACAGCTGATAAATGTCCTCCACCACATGCTGCCATCAAAGACGTTTTTTCACTTTTATTAGGTTTTAATATATCACAACCTATTCCAATTAATAAGTCTATTATTTGCACGTTCCCTCCAACACATGACCAAGAAAACACTGTATGGCCTGTTGAATCACTAGCATTGTAATCAGCTCCCCTTTTTATTAAATGTTGAACGGCTGATAGATGTCCTTTAGCACATGCTTCCATCAGAGGTGTTTTTCCACCATTATCAGATTTATGTATGTCACAATTTTTCCCAATTAAAAAGTCTATAATGTGAATGTTTCCACCAACACATGACCACAAAAAAACTGTTTTCCCACTTAAATCACTAGCATTGTAATCAGCACCCATTGTAATTAAACGTTTTATTAGTAAAAGATGTCCTTTAGCACACGCTTCCATCAAAGGTGTTTTTCCACTGTTATTAGATTTATAAATATCACAACCCTTTTCAATTAAGCAGTGTATAATTTTAACGTCCCCACCAGCACATGACCAATAAAACACTGTTCTGCCACTTGAATCCGTAGCATGGCAATCAGCTCCCTGTTCAGTTAATAGTTGAACTACTGATAGATAACCTTTACCACATGCTTCCATCAAAGGAGTTTTACCATAAATATTAGCTTTATAAATATCACATTTTTTTGCAATTAAAAAGTCTATAATGTGAATGTTTCCACCAACACATGACCAATAAAACACTGTTTGTCCTCTTGAATCGATAGCATTACAATCAGCTCCCATTTTAATTAAACGTTGTACGGATGATAGATGCCTATTTATGCATGCTGCCATCAAAGGTGTTTCTCCATATATATTAGGCATATCTATATCACAACCTTTTGCAATTAATAAGTCTATAATGTCAATGTTGCCTCCAACACATGACCAATAAAACACTGTTTGACCTTTTGAATCACTAGCATTGTAATTATCTCCTTTTGCAATTAGGGATCTAGAATCTGAAATATTACCTCTGCTGCACGCTACCATCAGAGGTGTGCATCCACTTAAATCTTGAATCTTGGTAACTTCTGAATGTATTATGCTGTCAGATGTAATTCGTGCTGTTTGATTTGTACCTTGTACTGAAAATTAAACAAACAAATATTATGCCGAGAATTTAATACCAAAATAAACTAGAAAAGCTGGTGCAAAGCTCACTAATAAATACCATTCCTCTGCTTCCCAAGAAAATATAAGAAATTATAGAATCAGTTGATAACATCATTCCAATAAAAAATGTTAAATAAATGAAAGCGAGCACAGTGACACTATGTGATAAAAATTCTCTAAGATTTTCATTAATTTCCATTCATTATTGAAGAGCACGATAACTTAAAAGTGACGGCACTAAAACAAAAGACAACAAAATTCTGAGTTGGATACGCCAGTGCTAAGCATTGCAATAGATTATTATAACACACAGGTCAGGCTTTTAAACGACATAGAAATACCCAAGCTGGCAAGGGATATAATTAAGACACACCAACGGAAGTCCTTCAGGTGCACAAAGTACAAGAAGGATTACAGGCTCTACCACAACGGTATACGTCTAGGTAGGATACTGTCCAGGCTCTGGATTATAGAATAATGCCTTTTGCAAAGGATCTGAATGATTCTAGCAAAAAGCTTAAGATGTTTGCAGATTAATTTAAGTCTGGTAATTAATAGGACATACTTTTAGAGACTCGCAAGTGTGCACTGTTACATATTGTGACTCAAGCTCTGGGTGCATGGAATAGTGAATTTGGCAAAGGTAGTAAAGGATTCTAGCAAATAGCTTAAGCTGTTTGCAGATTCAGTTAGGTCAGGGTATACTGTTACAGACTTGAAAGTGTATACTGCCGGAGCCTTTGGCTCAAGGAATATGGTTTGTTGTGCGTGTTCTTTCTTTTTTTGTATATCAGTATTTGAGCTTTACTAGCACAACAAAAGAAAAATTGATTGATTGGATGTTTGCTTTAAGTCCAGCGAGCAGTATTTAAGCTATATTCAGGACGGTAAAATTAGACTCATTTAAAGTGCTGTCAGTAACAGTTTATAATCAAATAAAGATTTACTGAGCAATTAAACCCGATATAATAGTGTATACAGTTATCCAATTTTTTGGGGGGATTTAGGAAATATTGACTCATATATACATGATATAGATATACATGTAGTACATTAACTCGTACACATATTTATAGTCTTCAGAACTTTTTAGTGCAAGATATAGGAGATATTAACTTATATTATTTATATGTAAATATACATGTAGATAAGTTAATGTGTTGGAGAACCAGACTTTGTAAATTCTGGAATTTGACTTCATGAAAGGAACATAGGGCCAATGATAGTTATTTATAATATATTCAATAACAGTCTGTGATAGGTTTCTTTTTCATAATGTGGAAAGGTGAAGGAGATAAGTGTTCTAAGACAGCCAGAGGTAAGTCGTTATTATTCAGATACAAGTAACAAACACTGGCTGTTAGATCCGTGTATGCAATAATTAACTTGTTGCAACATACATATTAAAAATTAAAAATTACAACACATATTTGTTGTATTTATATCCCCAGTAGGCAGTAGTACTGTGACTATACTAGACAGGATATACTACAAATAAGTGACATCTGCAATATCATTGGTTGTCATACAAAGCGAATAAACACAGCACGTGCATTTAAATTAAAGCGTTGCAAAAGACAACAGCTGAGACTATAATGAAAAGAAGGCTGAGGAATATTTGCAATATCACACGTTGTTGCATTCTATAATAAACTACAATAAACAGGAGGTCGAGGAATATTAGCAAAACAAGTTGTTAAATAAATATCTTGCTGCAAAATTTGCAATAATATCTTGTATGTAGCACTAATAATCCAGCAAATGCAATCAGAATTATTAGTTGCAATAGCTAACAGATTAAGTATATTAACAATTTCACTAGTTGTTGGATTCTATAAAAATCCTTTTGCTGCAGAATTTGCAATAACATCTGCTATACGTAAAAGAACTGACTTACACCAGGACTGCCACCCATGCGAGGAAAGAGCTAGGAGAAAGTTAAAAATTGAGAAAGATATAGAAAAGAGATGCAAAGCAGACTTGAACGGAATGAGAGAAGATTGTGTAAATTAAAGAAATCTGTAGCACAAAAAGTCGATTGAGCAGAAGTAAAGACTTGGTAAAAAGAAAAAAGACACAGTCAAGCAACAACCCATACGACTTGATTTTTGATGACGAAAAGAGTAAAAACAAACTCATGTCAAATCTAAACAGATTTGGGGGAGCGGAAAAAAAAGTTGAGCGTTATACACAACATGACAATGACAGAAATACAGGATGGATGGGAGCTCTACAACAAATTGAAAGAAACTAGAGGCTCCCAGGAGCCTGTAATCGCTCACCTGGAATCCAAATGACTTAAACTATATTAAAATTTTTGAAATTAACAGTTTCAGTCTAGTTGTTATAGCTTTTAAGTTACTGTGCAAAAACTAAACATTTCTTCAAAAAATTTGTTAAATACAATAACTCCTATAAGGTGCCATCCACAATTTCTGAAAATTAAATGGTTTTTAGGCATTGTCCTTTAGGGTACTTTAGAAATTTACAGTTTTACTCTACTAATAGGTGTGTTATAGACTAATTTATAATTAAAAAACTGTTCATATGTCCAAATTCATAATGAAAGGGCAATAACTCCTATAAAGAGTCATCTTGCAATTTTTGGACTAAGCAATCATTTGTAGGGCTTCTATTGCTGATCATTTGTGCAATTTACAGTTTTAATCTAGCTACTATAGTTTTCAAGTTACAGGACAAAAATGGAAAATTTCTTAACAAAATTGTCATTTAAGGGCAATAACCCCTATAAGGAGTCATCTGACAATTTCAGACCAATTAAATGAATTGTAGGGCTTTTTTGCTGATCATTTTTGCAATTTATTATTTCACTCTAGCTGCTATGGTTTTTAAGTTACAGGACAAAAACGGAAAATTTCATAAAAAATTGCAATTTAAGGGCAATAACTCCTATAAGGAGTCATCTGACAATTTCAGACCAATCAAGTGAATTGTAGGGTCTTTATTGCTGATCATTTGTGCAATTTACAGTTTCAATCTAGCTGCTATAGTTTTCAAGTTACAGGACAAAAACGGAAAATTTCATAAAAAATTGCCATTTAAGGGCAATAACTCCTATAAGGAGTCATCTGACAATTTCAGACTAATACAGTGAATTGTAGGGCTTGTATTGTTGATCATTTTTGCTATTTACAGTTTTACTCTAGCTGTTATAGTTTTAAAGTTACAGGACAAAAACGGAAAATTTCATAAAAAATTACCATTTAAGGGCAATAACTCATATAAGGAGTCATCTGACAATTTCAGACCAATCAAGTGAATTGTAGGGTCTTTATTGCTGATCATTTGTGCAATTTACAGTTTCAATCTAGCTGCTATAGTTTTCAAGTTACAGGACAAAAACGGAAAATTTCATAAAAAATTGCCATTTAAGGGCAATAACTCCTATAAGGAGTCATCTGACAATTTCAGACTAATACAGTGAATTGTAGGGCTTGTATTGTTGATCATTTTTGCTATTTACAGTTTTACTCTAACTGTTATAGTTTTAAAGTTACAGGACAAAAACGGAAAATTTCATAAAAAATTACCATTTAAGGGCAATAACTCATATAAAGAGTCATCTGACAATTTCAGACCAATCAAGTGAATTGTAGGGCTTTTATTGCTGATCATTTTTGCCATTTACAGTTTCACTCTACCTCGTATATTTTTCAGGTTATATTGTAAATACCAAAAATTTTGTCAAAAATCGTCAAAAAAGGGCAATAACTCCTACAAGAAGCCAATACACAACTTCGCACTAATAGCAACTATTGTAGACCTTAATGTGCTGATCAATTTGAAGTAACGGTTTTCTCTATAGCTATTATAGTTTTTTAGATAATGATCAAAAACCTGTGTTGACCCCCCATGTTCTATTTTTAGTAACAGCGGCCATATTTGTCTGTTGATCAACACCCTGGGTACAAACTTGAAACTAGGAACCCTAAGGATGATTGTGGCCAAGTTTGAAAAAAATTGGCCCAGTGGTTTCAGAGGAGAAGATTTTTGAAAAAGTTTACGACGGACGACGGACGACGGACGACAGACGACGGACGACGGACGACGGACGACGGACGACGGACGCCAAGTGATAGCAATAGCTCACATGGACCTTCGGTCCAGGTGAGCTAAAAACGAAGATGAGTAGGGGAATTCAAATTTGTTCTAACAGGGCCACCTGGGACAGAATTTTGATGATGTAAAAAAAAACGTTGCTAACAGAAACAATGTTCTTAATCCTGTAAATAAGGACGTTTGTAATGGTTTAAACTGAAATGCTAATAGTTTATCTAACAAATTAAAAGACTTAAAAGCTAGAATTCAAATAAGTAATTGTCCATACGATGTCATTGGCATTACAGAATCATATGCGAAGAATTGTAGATTTGAACCGGGTAAAGCAGAATTAAATATGGAATGCTATGAAATATTCCTGAGTGAACAGATGGAAGGTACAAGGGGATTTATACATAAACCAAAATTGAAAGCACAGGAAATTTCCTTTGACTCGGGTTTACAAAAAGGGGGAAAAAGCGACACAGGTAACTACAGGCTAGAAAGCTTTACAAGTGTAATAGGCTAGTTAATGGAAAAGTGGTTAGAAATCAAATAGGTAATCACATGATAAACAACTTTATGCTATGTTTACCAAGCAGTAATATGTTTCATCCTTGGCAGATCTAACCACATTGTAATTACTTAAGGTAATAGAAGAATGAACAGAAATTTTGGACAACGGGGGTACAATAGATGCATTTTTTATGGACTTCATGAAAGCATTTGATGAAGTGCATCATAAAAGACTGATACACAAAATGAGAAGATACGGAATAAGCAAAAGAATCGTTTCTTGGACAGCGGACTTTTTAAACCAGAAACAGAGTGTGTCAGTCAACAGCAAAACATCACAATGCCACAGTGTTACCAGTGGAATCCCACAGGGTAGTGTACTGGGACCGATATTGTTTGTCATATACATTAATGACATGCCCCAATGTGTAGAAGCTACTGCCTAACTATTCCCAGATTACACAAAGTGTATTGAGGTTTATAAAATACTGCATGACAGGGATGCCACTACATGTCTGCTCGAGTTAGAGGAAAGCAGAAGAACCAGGGGCAATAACCTAAGCAAAAGATAAAATTAGTAGATTTAATATAAAAAATATGCGGCCTGACTAGCGCCTGGATGAAACAGGTTTTAGATACCTTTTTCAGGCGCTAGTAACGCCGCATGTGGAATATGCAGCAGCAGTATGGAGCCCACACAAGATGAGCGACATTGAAAGTATAGAAAATGTCCAAAGATGGGCAACACAATTAATACCATCACTGAAAGGATTAAAGTACTCAGAAAGACTAAACTAGAGGCTCCCAGGAGCCTGTAATCGCTCACCTGGAATCCAAATGACTACATTAAAATTTTTGAAATTAACAGTTTCAGTCTAGTTGTTATAGCTTTTAAGTTACTGTGCAAAAACTAAACATTTCTTCAAAAAAATTTGTTAAATACAATAACTCCTATAAGGTGCCATCGACAATTTCTGAAAATTAAATGGTTTTTAGGCATTGTCCTTTAGGGTACTTTAGAAATTTACAGTTTTACTCTACTAATAGGTGTGTTATAGACTAATTTATAATTAAAAAACTGTTCATATGTCAAAATTCATAATGAAAGGGCAATAACTCCTATAAAGAGTCATCTTGCAATTTTTGGACTTAGCAATCATTTGTAGGGCTTCTATTGCTGATCATTTGTGCAATTTACAGTTTTAATCTAGCTACTATAGTTTTCAAGTTACAGGACAAAAATGGAAAATTTCATAACAAAATTGTCATTTAAGGGCAATAATCCCTATAAGGAGTCATCTGACAATTTCAGACCAATTAAATGAATTGTAGGGCTTTTTTGACTGATCATTTTTGCAATTTATTATTTCACTCTAGCTGTTATGGTTTTTAAGTTTCAGGACAAAAACGGAAAATTTCATAAAAAATTGCAATTTAAGGGCAATAACTCCTATAAGGAGTCATCTGACAATTTCAGACTTAAAACGTAATTTGTAAGGCTTGTATTGCTGATCATTTTTGCAATTAACAGTTTCACTCTAGCTGTTACAGTTTTTAAGTTACAGGACAAAAACGGAAAATTTCATAAAAAATTGCAATTTAAGGGCAATAACTCCTATAAGGAGTCATCTGACAATTTCAGACTTAAAACGTAATTTGTAAGGCTTGTATTGCTGATCAGTTTTGCTATTAACAGTTTCACTCTAGCTGTTACAGTTTTTAAGTTACAGGACAAAAACGGAAAATTTCATAAAAAAATGTCATTTATGGGCAATAACTTATTTAAGGAGTTGTCCGACAATTTCAGACCAATCAAGTGAATTGTAGGGTCTTTATTGCTGATCATTTGTGCAATTTACAGTTTCAATCTAGCTGCTATAGTTTTCAAGTTACAGGACAAAAACGGAAAATTTCATAAAAAATTGCCATTTAAGGGCAATAACTCCTATAAGGAGTCATCTGACAATTTCAGACTAATACAGTGAATTGTAGGGCTTGTATTGTTGATCATTTTTGCTATTTACAGTTTTACTCTAGCTGTTATAGTTTTAAAGTTACAGGACAAAAACGGAAAATTTCATAAAAAATTACCATTTAAGGGCATTAACTCATATAAGGAGTCATCTGACAATTTCAGTCCAATCAAGTGAATTGTAGGGTCTTTATTGCTGATCATTTGTGCAATTTACAGTTTCAATCTAGCTGCTATAGTTTTCAAGTTACAGGACAAAAACGGAAAATTTCATAAAAAATTGCCATTTAAGGGCAATAACTCCTATAAGGAGTCATCTGACAATTTCAGACTAATACAGTGAATTGTAGGGCTTGTATTGTTGATCATTTTTGCTATTCACAGTTTTACTCTAGCTGTTATAGTTTTAAAGTTACAGGACAAAAACGGAAAATTTCATAAAAAATTACCATTTAAGGGCAATAACTCATATAAGGAGTCATCTGACAATTTCAGACATATCAAGTGAATTGTAGGGCTTTTATTGCTGATCATTTTTGCCATTTACAGTTTCACTCTACCTCGTATATTTTTCAGGTTATATTGTAAATACCAAAAATTTGGTCAAAAATCGTCAAAAAAGGGCAATAACTCCTACAAGAAGCCAATACACAACTTCGCACTAATAGCAACTATTGTAGACCTTAATGTGCTGATCAATTTGAAGTAACGGTTTTCTCTATAGCTATTATAGTTTTTTAGATAATGATCAAAAACCTGTGTTGACCCCCATGTTCTATTTTTAGTAACAGTGGCCATATTTGTCTGTTGATCAACACCCTGGGTACAAACTTGAAACTCGGAACCCTAAGGATGATTGTGGCCAAGTTTGAAAAAAATTGGCCCAGTGGTTTCAGAGGAGAAGATTTTTGAAAAAGTTTACGACGGACGACGGACGACGGACGACGGACGACGGACGCCAAGTGATAGCAATAGCTCACATGGACCTTCGGTCCAGGTGAGCTAAAAACTCAGAATGGCAACATTAAAATACAGTAGACTCATATTTGACATGCTTGAGGTTTATAAAATACTGCATGGAGTCTATGACAGTGAGGTCACTACAGGTATGCTCCAGTTAGAGGAAAGCAGTAGAACCCGGGGCCATAACGTGATGCTAAAGAAAAATTTAGTAGACTTAATATAAGAAAATTCTCTTTTCACTAACAGCGTAGTTGACAACTGGAACAACTTCCCTCAAGAAGTGGTAAACGCTAAAAATATTCTACAATTTGAAGTTAGACTAGACAAATATTAGTTGAATCAAGAAGTAAAATATGACTATACCAAAGACATCGCGATGCAAACTAAAACTGGAAGTTAAAACGACGAACAACAAGAAGAAGAGATCGATGTGGATAAAGGGGATAATGTTCCTTCGGTAGCCTATGTTATAAACGACCTTCTGATGAACATTTCTGCAATAAAATATGTTAAGCATTTATGCAGAAGATTATGATGTAAAACTTTATAGATGCTGGACACTTTAAGACAAAACACCGGCATTGCACACCTGAACAGAGATGTAACAGAACAGAACAGGCATTTTGCAACTCTAAATAGAACCAAAGTGCAAACTGGTTAAACACAATTAACTAATTATCTCTAAACTATTATCAAATTTATCAAAAGAAATATTTACATTTTTGCCCTGGATATGGCCATAAGGGCGTACGCCCCCCCTCCTTTAAAAAAAGGAAAGGAAAAAAAAAGAGAACAGGGATGGTAACAACCAGCGCCAAAGGCAAAAATGTAATCCCCGCTCGTCCTCGCCATAAATTAATGCATGAACGGTACTAATTCGTTTATTATGATATCTCTGTTGTATATACTCTACCAAATAAAGGTTACTGAACACTATCAAAACCTTGTTCGTTGCCTTCCTCTTCCGATATCCCCTTTTTACGCCCCCCCCCCCTTTCGAAAATCCTGTTTCCGTCCCTGATGCATGCTGAAATTTCTATTGAAAACATTATTGCATGCGAACTTTACTATGCTAAATACCTGGTTGTGTCTTTTCTTCTAAATGTTCTTTAAAATTCTGAAAAATGAATAAACAGATGATTAAATACAAAGATGAAAATTAAAGAATTAGCTAGAAAATAGTGAACAAGTAATATTGTTTGAAAACATATACTTAGTATTCTCTACTTGCACACATTTCAATCAGTTTCAATAAAATGGAAAGTGTTAAGACATCAAAATCATAGTTACTGTCTTAGTCAGAATGTTTTCCTTTTTGATTTCCAGGCGCTGGAAATTATTTCTAGTGCAAGCGGTGGATAGGTAAGGACTTATCGTTGTGGGTTTCAAATCAAAATACAGATAGCATTAACGAAGACCATTTTGGTAATGCGTTTTAAGAGAGTGACAAGCTTCTTACACAATAACGACTCTTCTGCAGATTTGAAAAAAGACATCCTAAGGGTGTTTTATAGTTTAATTATATGAACCTGTCCTTAATGAAGCTGAAATGCTGTTCAATTAGCATTAAGAAACAATTCAATCAATAAATCGTTTCTATTTTGCTCTGTGTAAGTAATTTACTCATAATAGAATACTTCTTTTAGAATAAACATTCCTAGTCCTAATCATAGAATACTAACTGCACGTTTAACTACTCATCATCTACAGCAGGGGGTAAGGGGACATAGCACCTCCGTTTCCACCCAACTTTTTTAATAGTAGAAAAAATGACCTTTTAGGAAGTTATAGCTACAATAAGGTAGCTCCTGCTCCTTTTTAATGGACGGAGGTACAAAGAGGTCCCATTGCTCGTAATGGAGCAAAAACACTATTGAGATTTATACATATTTTTTGCTATTAAACTGCTATCTTTATTTAATATATATTTTTTACTTTCTCCGCCGTCCAGCTGACATTTCTCCAATGTCTATTATTTTAACAATTTTTCGTAATCATCGCATTGTTGATGTTTGTTGTTTGTTTAAAGGTGTTTAACGCCATTTTCAGCAATTTTTTAGTTATATCATGGCGTCCAGTTTTTATTGGGGAGGAAGCCGGAGTACCCGGAGAAAACCCCCGACCTGCGGAAGGAAAACTAGCAATCCTTGTCAATTAAGATTGGAGTCGAGCAATAAATCCGGATGAACATTTTTACCAAATAGATTCAGAAATTATGCATTTCTGGAATTCAAATTTTGAGAACATTTCCATGAATACTAATTAAGTGTAAAACTACAGATCTGTAACGAATGAAGTGTTGTAGAAATACCAGTTAAACTTCAAAGACATTAAAAAGTATGTAGCAATTTAGGTAAAAAGTTTAATAGCTTATTATATGCATAAAACCCCAGGGTGTGAATCACTCCCGACTTGCTCCATTACGAGTAATGAGACCTCTTTGTAGCTCCGTTCATAAAACTAGAGGCTCCCAGGAGCCTGTATCGCTCACCTGAACCTGAAACCAAACAACCCTTTTTTATAGAATTTTATTCCTATAAGGAATTGACCAATACTTCTGCAAAAGTCATTAATTTTGACCTTTTAAGGGAAATAACTCCTATAAGGAGGAGCCTTTGATGCTTAGAAGGGAGGTTCACTTGAAATTTGCTGTACCTGTTATACTTTTTTAACTATCAGCCAAAAACTCCCTTGACCCCCCCCCCCTTCCTATTTTATGCCAACATAGCTATGTAGGTAGTCAGCTGTAATGATTTGCACAATTTTGGTAGAGGACATCCTAAAGATGATGTGTGCAACGTTTCAAAGCAGTCCTTTCATTGGTTAGAGGAGAAGATTTTTAAAAATCAATTAAAATTCAATAAAAAAATGTTCTAAGAGAATAATTCCTAAACGTTAATCAGATAATCTTGACCCTAAGTCATTTTTGTAGCCCTCATAGAGCAGAACAATTAAGCAATGGTAACTTTTTCTCCAGTTCTAAAAATTTTCAAGATTTTGTGGCAAAAATAGCAAAAATAAACAATTTCGACAATTAAAGGGCAATAACTCCTACAAGGAGTCATCATACAACTTCGACACAATGGAGTGTTTTGTAGAGCTTTCGATGCTGATGAAGGCTGGTCTCTTCAGTTTTCCTGTATCTGTCATACTTTTCGAACTATAAGCCAAAAACTGTATTTTGACCCCCCTGTTCTATTTGTAGCAATGGCAGCCATGTTGGTTAATCTGCGGCCATGGTTTGTGCAAACTTGGTTGAAGACATTTGACGGATAATGTGTACAAAGTTTCAAAGCAGTACTTTCAGTGGTTTCAGAGGGGAAGATGTTTAACAATCAATCAAAACCGATTAAAAAAAAGTTCAAGTGGAATAATTCTTAAACAGTTTATCAAACAATATTGACCCTAAAGACATTTTTGTAGCTCTCATAGAGCAGAACAATTAAACAATGCTAACTTTTTCTCTAGTTCTAATAATTGTCAAGATTTGGAAGCAAAAATGGCAAAAATCATCAATTTCGACAATTAAAGGGCAATAACTCCTACAAGGAGTCGTCATACGACTTTTACCCAATAGAGTGTTTTGTAGAGCTTTCGATGCTGAAGAAGAAAGGTCTGTTCGGTTTTCCTGTATCTGTAATACTTTTTGAACTATAAGCCAAAAACTGTATTTTGAACCCCTGTTCTATTTTTAGCCATGGCGACCATGTTTTTTTACGAATCAAAAATCCAAACGATAGTTTGGTAAAGAACATGCTAAGCAACAACCATACCAAGTTTGGTTGCATTCTGTCAAGTGGTTTCAGAGAAGATTTCTGAAAAGTTGAACGGACAGACGACGGACGCCAATAGCTCACATGACCCTTCGGGTCAGGTGAGCAAAAAAAAAAAGATACATTATTGTAGCTAAGGGAGTCAGTGAACACACAATGAAAAGTTATCTATGAAACACTGTATTTGTATTAACAACAACCTATACTTTCAAATTATCGTATGTTGTTTTGGGTGAAAGCTCTTTTATATTTTCATGATTAGTCATTTTTACACATGCTGTAATCACGATCTTATCTGCTCTCAACATTAAAAGGTTTTACATGTGATAACAAGCGTAATTTGGGTCGGGGAAAACAAGCTGGAGTACCCATTGTAAAACCCACCTTCAGCAGGAAAACAGGCAATCCTAGTCCATTAAGATTCGAGTTGAGCATATCCTTCCTTTATTGAAACTCAAACCTACAGCCGAAATTTTGACACGCACAGGTATGCATGTCTGGACTAAGTAACTACCTGTAGCTTGCGATTCCGCATTGACGGAAATGTGAGCGCGGGCTGCGCGTTAAAACAAAAATATTTTTTTGAAATAACTCTGCAAAAAAACACCGGAAAGTTCCAAGCTATTTTCCGACCTAGCATGGAGTATTCGGACTTTTCCAATCTATGTTGGAAATTTTGTCGGTAAATGTAAAAATTTCAGAGTGACTTTCCAACATTAACACGGATTTTATAAAAAAAATTCCAAGCTACGCCCCGACAAGTCCGAATACTCCATTCTAGGTCGGAAAATAGCTTGGACCTTTCCGAATACTCCGCGCTTTGTTGTAAATAGCTCGGATATAAGCTTGGAAATTTCTAAATACTCCATGCTACTCCGGATTTTCTTCATGCATGTGTCAGAAATTTAGCTCGGAAAGTTACGGTGGAATTTTTCCTTGGAGTCTGATATTATGGATCCTGGGATGTCAAAATTTTGTTTATTGCTTATTCTGTTTTTTTGCCAGCTGGACGATAGTTGACCTCATCACGCTCATAACTAGATCATTTTTATTGGGAGATTGCAATCTTTACATTTGCCAATGAGTGTTTTGCAAAATAAAAAAATATTACTAGGATTCCATCATTAATTTCTTAAACGGAAAGGCACTAACTGCATTATAGTATAATAAAAATTTTAAATTCAATAGAAAATTAATAAATTACTATTATTTGTGTCCCCTTACACTTCCCAACCACTCTAACAGCAGGGGCTACTTGTCAAGTACCTTGTTGTTACAAAAAGCCTTTTCGGAAAAATGCGGAATTCCAAGCAAACAATCATGGAATGCCAAGAACAGGACGGCATCTCCAGCTACGGGTACCTACATAAACCTCATATAGCCCACAATGAAACTCTTTTTTAAATAAAACAACTTAGTGAAAGAATATTAAGCATTTAACAAGCGAAAAAACGCTACAAACATGACAAATTACGCCCAACAAAAATTTTGGTAAATGGTTGAAAAGTTTGACAGAGAGGTGTGTAATTAATTTGGCTAGTCATTAAATTCATTTGGGTTATAAGGATTCCTGCAACTTGATACATGTACACACCTATCTATAGTAAGTGTTGACGTATTCTGGTGAGGGTTTTTTGCATGGCAAAAATAAAAAGGTAAAATATAAAATATTTAAAAAATGCAAGCAACATTTTTCCAAGGGGGTGTGGCATTTAGTATAAGTAGTCATTTAACAGGAAGGATAAACAGGCAAAGGAACGAACAAAAGGACATGGGTTAAACACTATAGCCCTGCTTCGAAGCAGGGGTATACAAATAACCAAACAGAATCACAGGGGCTACGGTTCCACCATTATACAAAGGCTGACTAGATTGAAGGTTAATTATATAATTATAGAAATCACTTATGGTATTATAAAAAAAATGTTAAAATAACTGTTCAATTTTTTATTTTTGTAAATAAAATTTGGATACATTTACTTTTACTTGAATCAATTTGATAATTTTGATAACATCTTGTTGGAATAATTGAGCAAAGCCAAGTGACAGCTCATCCCCAGGTAGCGGATGATTGGGGCAATGTACAAAGCTTTAAGTTCAGTTAAAGTGAGAATATTCAAGATCAATATTTTATGACTTTGTTTACGTTATTTATTTATATTGACACTCAATGACTAAGGCCATTCGTTGGTCAGTCTGAGTCTATAGTCATTTGTATCGTTGCATAATCTTCTGGACTTGCATACTATTTTTTGTTTATGCTGTATCGTCACGATTGTCGATACTATACTTAATAAGTTTACTGGTTGGTACTACCTGTATTGTGTATTTATAAGATCCCAGTGGACTTTATTATTATTATTATTTATTATTCCATCTCCAAAATGAAAGAAACCTTAAGCATTTAGAATTAAATGAAACTGACATATTGAATAGACAAAACGCGCGTCTGCCGCAAAGAATTTATCACCTTGATAATTTTGATAACATATTTGAGCAAAGACAAGTGACAGCTCATCCCCAGGTAGCGGATGGTTGGTGCAGTGTATAAAGGCTTTAAGTTCGGTTAAAGTGAGAATATTCAAGATCAATATTTTATGACTTTTTTACGTTATCTTATTATCATGACATTCAATGATTAAGACCACTCGTTGTATCTATCTATCTATATATATATATATATATAAATGGAAAGGAATTACTTGCGTACTAACTACCATTGTTTGATAAACACATGATCAATAGGTTTCTTACTGAAAAAAATCCCAGGATGTCCAGAATCATTCAAGAGCGCCCTATGGTTGCTTTTAAACATCCTTACAGTCTCTGCAACTTATTGGTACGAGCAGATATTGCAAAGCCAAACACTAAGCTTCCATTAGCAAAAGTCAGTCTTGTGGTGACAAACGCTGCAAATGTTGCAAACATTTAACAGCAGTCAAAGATAAACAGTAAAAAATATTCACTACTGTTAACTGCAAGAGCTCAAATATTAGTTACCTTCTTGAGTGCCCTATCTGTGGCTTACAATATGTCGGCGAGTCCAAACAACCATTCCACAAACGACTAAATGGTATAAGAAGTGACCAAACTAAGAAACAGTTTTTGCCCTTGAGCCAGCACTTCAGATTGCTAGACCACACTCCGAAGGATTTTGATCACATAAAAATCCTCATTATCGAGCAGAAGTGCAAGTGGCGAGACTCTGAACAGGATGCCAGAGAGAGATTCTGGATTAAAGAACTCTGCTCTGTACACGCCAATGGAATAAACAAAGTAGAGGCCTTTAAAAGCTGTATCTCTCACCTGACTTACAAAAACACTTTTTAAGAGACTTGAATTTTCTTGAATATCTGATATTAAATGCTCAAGAGTTTAGGTGAAGATGCTGTTTCTATGAATGCTGCCATGTTACATTTCCAATCGGCGGCAATTTATAGGACAGTTTCTGCAAAGAAGCTGTTTTGTTTTTTTCACAGGTTAGTATGTTAAGTGATGTTCCATGGTGGCAGCAATCTTGTATTTTGGAACAAAAGAAAAACTCAAAATTAATAGATGACTATTACAATATCAGAATTCCTTCTGCCAAGCTGTTTGTGTGGAAACAAATTTTGAAATTTAAGCCAATCAGAACACATTTGTAGCTCTGGCAGCCATGTTGAATTTAATACTGGTTAAAAAAAAACTTAAAATAATAAGATTACTATCCAATTTTCACTCAATCTGTCATGCTGTTTGTAAAAAGATGATTTTTTAAATTTAAACCAATCAGAACCCATGGAAGCCATGTTCAATTTGCAATTGGTTCGAAAAACTTAAAATAATAGGATGACTAAACAACCTTAATTTCCTCATAATTTGGCTTCATTGTGTGGAACAGTTTCTGAGAAGTTGTTTGTATGTTTTTCCCATAGGGTCCTATGTTAAACTATGTCTTATGATGTCGGCAATGATGGACTTTGGATCGCCACACAAAACTCAAACTTTGTAGAGGACCATCTAAGGTACATTTCTGTAATATTTCAAATCAATCTGCCAAGCAGTTTATGAGAAGACGATTTTTAAAATTCAGCCAACCAGAACCCATTTATGGCCCTGGCAGGAATGTTTCACATTTGATGTGTACCAAATACTCAAACTTTTTTTAAAACCACCCAAAAAAATCATTCCTGCAAAATTTGGTTCCAATTGGCACTTGGCTTTGGAGAAAAAGAATAAAATGTGACAAGTTTACAACACACGACAACGAAGAGGACGTCCGACTCCTAGTGATGAGAATAGCTCACACTGACCCTTTCAATTATGTCATCACAAAGCCATATTTACCCAAAACAAAATTTAATACTTACGGTAATCATAGATTGATATTTGAGGTTGAAGGATAGCAGAAGCCTGTATAACTCACCTGATTTTAATGGCAATAGAGGGCATTTCCCTGATGTTAAATATACCAAGTCATGTAATTTTCAATTTTCTATTGGCATGAATCTTTGTTGAGACCATTAAAAACATCTTGCTGTTTGGGTTCAACTGGTTCAATAGTTTAAGACAGAGGGCTTTTTAAACATATCCTGTAGGTTTCTATGTTAAATCAATTGCTACAATCATGACAATGGCAGGCATCATGGATTTTTTTTTCAAAATAAGCAAACATAAACTTTTAAGAGAACTATTTGATGAGCAATCACATACAATATGGCTTGAATCAGCTTTGGAGATGGCATTTGAACATGTTGAAAAAAAAGTCTTCTGTTAAACTGTCTGAAATGTTAATGGTGGCCCTTTTTAATATATTACTGGCTTAAAACAATTTGTAGAAGACCATCCGAATAATATTCCTAATAACTTATGTTTTGATTGGTTAACTGGTTTCAGAACAGAAGCCTTTTTAATATTTCACATAGGGTCCTGTGGAAAACTAAGTCGTGTGGTGTCAGCGATTTTGAATTTCCAATTGGCATAAAAAGCAAACATTATAAAGCACCATTCTAATGATATGGCTAGAAAGTTTTTTTTTCCGGATGGGTAACCTGTTTCAGACAACAACCTATCTAACCCTTTTCCTATGTTAAACTAAGTCCAGTTTTCATTAGAGCACGTGTGTATAATTAATGCATAAAAACATTTTTTAATTTAATTTTATTTGATTAAAGCAACACTCAGTCAATTTGCAATGATAAAATGAATAAGATTGTTCCAAATAAGCATTATGAAAACACTGGATTTTGAAGCAGCATCGAAGTTACAAAATAATGTCAGCACACCATCATGACCAAATACTATTACCAAGTGCAAACTATACTCTCAATTGTCTGTTTTCAGAGAGTGGCTTTGGCTTTAGAACAATCTTATTCATGTTATTTTGCTGATGATCATATAGTTGCCAAAAATATATTACTGTGAAAGTACTTACTTTCGTGGGATCATATTTTATGGTTTGGTAAAATTTTACATGTTTGTGGGTTCTTAAATTCGTGAACTGACGACATTTCCGAAAATGCAGAAAACTGAAGTAACGATTTGTTTGTTTGAATGGTGTTTTAACGCCACTTTCAGCAATTTTTCAGCTATTTCATGGCGTCCAGTTTTTATTGGGGGAGGAAGCCGGAGTACCTGGAGAGAACCCCCGACCTGCGGTAGGAAAACTGGCAATCCTTGTCAATTAAGATTGGAGTCAAGTACACCATGCCTGCAGTGAGAATCGAACCCGCAATCTCAATGTTGACGGACCACGTGATCAATAGTAGACGAACTACCTTGACCACTCGGCAACCGAGGCCACCTGAAGTAACAATCAACATAAATAATTACCACAGAATCCTTCACACAAAATATTAACATTAAAGAAGACAAAACAGTTACATAACATTCTAGTTATGCTGGTGTTTACAATTGTACACCAAAAGTGTTCAGTAGTGGTGATTGTTTTTATTGTGTTATTAGTATGCACCATATTAAAAAAAGTTATTTTTTGCATCTAAATGCTAACCTTAACAACACGAAAATCAATAGCTAAATATTAAATCGGTCATTTATTAATTGATTAATTGCAATTTAAAATCCTTCGAGTCTGTTTACATATCTAATTGTTATCAAAAAGGAGCATTCCTAGCCGAAGTGTCATTTTGTCACTACAGGTGTTGAGTTGCAAAAAACTGTTACAAAGGTGTCATTTAATGAGGATAAAATAAGCTTATCTTTTAAATATTTTATTTATTATTTTATTTATGCTCAAAGGAGCAACCAAACTCATAACTAGATATCAGTGAGATGGTACCCATCTCTGTGGGCCCCGCCAACCTTGAGGTCAAGGTCAAAGGTCATCAACTATGGTATGCGACACATCGCCTTGATATTATCTACCCACATTCCAAATATCAAAAGCCTAACTCAAAAGATAAAAAAGTTACAACTGGGACATGAATTTGTTATTAAGAAAGCAATAATGTGACCTTAAGGTCAAAGTTCAAGGTCAAAGGTTATCAACCACGGTATGCAACACATTGCCTTGATATTATCTACCTACATTCCAAGTATCAAAAGCCTATCTCAAAAGATAAAAAAGTTACAGCCCGGACACGATTAGTTTCGGACGGACGGACTGATCACTATAGGGCGTCCGCCACAAAGTGGCCGGGCCCTAATTACAATACAACATTACGATACATAATCATTTAGGACTGATATTGAGCTAAAAATTAGGTATGGCTCGAAACCACAAAAATCATATAACATTTTTAAAAAATTGAAGAATGTGTCCATGGGACACTGATGCCCCCGCTAAAGGAAGTCCCAAACAGGAAGTAGTTGTCCAACTACCCTGCCAAATTTCAAATTGTTCTTGTGTACCGTTTCTGAGAAAAGCTTGACGGAAAGGTTCATACTCATGTTAACACATTTTCATATCGGCCCAGTCGCAAACAGGAAGTAGTTGTCCGACAGGTCTGAAAGTCGCTTAGGACGTACAACTTGTGATGCTGAACCACCCTGCCAAATTTCAAATTGTTCTCATGTACGGTTTCTGAGAAAAGCCTGACGGAAATTTTCATACTCATGTTAACACATTTTCAAATCGGTCCAGTCGAAGACAGGAAGTAGTTGTCCGACAGGTCTGAAAGTCGCTTAGGACGTACAACTTGCGATACTGAACTACCCTGCCAAATTTCAAATTGTTCTTGTGTACGGTTTCTGAGAAAAGCTTGACGGAAATTTTCATACTCATGTTAACACATTTTCATATCTACCCAGTCGCAAACAGGAAGTAGTTGTCCGACAGGTCTGAAAGTCGCTTAGGACGTACAACTTGTGATACTGAACCACCCTACCAATCTGATGTACGGTTTCTGAGAAAAGCTTGACGGAAATTTGTACAGACGTACAGACGGACGGACGGACGGACAGAGAGACAGAAACTTAATGGCCCCCAACATGTCGTCACGGGGGCATAAAAATGACTAATCTCTGACATTTTCAGTTCGTTGTTCTGAAGTTCTGATCTGTAGTGATTTAATTCTTCGTCCGAGGCCTCCACGAAAACCACAACATGGATGACACTAAGTCGTGCTAAGTATACCCCCACTACCATTTTTCGGCTCGGAAAACAGGAAGTAGATAACTGACTGACCTGGAAAGGGGAGGAACGGTACAACTCATCATGCTTAAGCTGTTCACTAAATTTGAAATAAATCCCTTTAGTAGAAGCCGAGAAATCTGTTACAAGTTTGCCCCGAACGGACAGACGGGCAAGGTGATGGCAATATAGGCCTTCTCCTATGAGTTGGGGTATAAAAATTGGTACCCAACAAATAAAAAGTATTTCACAGTATCTTATTTGCATTCGGATATTCAAGTTTCAACAGTAACTGTTGTGGTTATTTTCAGCTGTTCAACATCTCTTCAGACATTATGTATTTTTTGTTTAAGAAAACTAAACAGCTAGACAAAACAAGTTTTCACATCTAATCAGTGTTTCCAATGCAGTTACACCAAAACATGCATTCTTCTGGTAAAAAAACTGCTGCATTTCAAACGGTTGAATATCTCGAGAAAATAATTGGTATTTTCAAAATATACCTTTCTTAATCTACAAAAGGAGAATAAGCCATATGTGTTAATCATATTTAATTTCAATCCATAAAACCTTCACCAAATCATGATTACTTATAGTATAAGTTCATATAAGCTCAAAATGACCTGGCTTTGTTTTCATAGTGATTGAATGGTGGGTTTATCATGTTTATCAGACTCTTCCGATAGTCAATATGCATAGGATAATTTAGCAAATTTTGGTTTGTAAAATTTTGGTTTCAGGAAAGATTTTTACAAATTAATTATGAAAATATTGATGGCAAGTAATAACTGCTGCACTGGATTTTTAGTGAGCTGAACAATTAATTTTATTAATGGATATTTTACCTCTGAATACTCTTCCAACCAGGTATGAAAGAAATCTGAGGTATCATGCATTTCATTGTGTTCTTCACAGAAATAATCCTTGCCACCTAAATTTAACAATTCAGTGTAGCTACATTGTCCAGCAGTGATGTGTATATCACCATAAGCACACTTTGTTCTTAAAGTGTAGAAAACCTTTCTAGGTTCACATTTGTTTTCAACATCTCTTATCACTGATCTTAATTCCTCTAACATTGACTTGCACTTTCCTTGCTCTAATTTTCTCCATTGCCATATTTGCATTGCAATTGTGTTTTTAGAGAAACACAAAATAAATTTTCTGTACTGGGTATGATCAAGATAGAACACTCCCATACCAAGATATATAGCCTTCCGTTCAGATGATGTTTCCGTACAAACAGAGTATTTTCTGACGTAATGACAAAAGATGTGGTTAAAGAAGTCAAAAGGCATGAAGTCAAACTGGATACACAGCCATGGTGTTCGTGTACAAGTATCACTCTTTACACCAAACACATAATATATTTGATCAATAGAGGTTTTTTGAGAAATCAAAAGTGGCATATAATAAGTCTGCTTGTGTCCTCCTTCCAAGGCAGTTTGAAGTTTAAAGATGATACCAAACATTTCCATTACTTCTAGTAAGTGACCCTCATGTTTGTAAAATTCATGTTTTGGTTCTTTTTCAAACAGTTTTGTGATAAGAGATGGTTTAAGCTCTCCTGTGTCTTCTAGTGTTTTCCATTCCTTTGTCAGTTTTAGTTTAATGTCATATTTATCTGATATAAAACATTTAAATGCATCTGCCAGCCATTTTTGATTAAGTATTATATAATCTTTCAAACTTTCAAAGTATATGATACTACCAATTTTATGATGATACTTAAGGAAAAGGCCTACTTCATGTTCATCTCGAATTGAAAATGCAGATGCCAAGTGAACCATATCAGTCCAGGACAATATGTTAATGCCAGCTTCACATAAAATATCTAATGCTTGTTCTAACTGAATCCACCTTAATGGTAGTCTTTCTCCATATGTCTCTGCATTCTTTCCCAATTTAAAAATGGATCTACGTAAGTATTCTAAATCTTCTTTTGACGGTTTTTTGTTTGAAATGCAGCAAATTTCTCGCAAATGTTTTTGTTTGTCTTCGTTATGCAACATGACTATAAGCTGTTGTTTAAACTCCTTCTTTCTGTCATTCAACTAAAACATAGATAAGAACAAGTTTGGACACAGATAAATGTCTCCCCTGCATTCTGCATCAGTAACGAAAAAAAATGTCATAATAGCATTAAATTGTTATCATTTAAAATATACAATACATAGTTACAGAGAAACTGACCTAATCCAAAAACATAAATGTAGTCACTGGACCGTGAAATTGAAGTCAATGTCAGGTGACACCTACCAGACGGTCTTGTACTATTCATCAGTAATCTATATACCAAATAAATGTCATCCTATAATGCATGGTTACAGAGGACCTGCCCTAATCCAAAAACTTTAACATAGTTGCTGGTCCGTGAAATGGAAGTCAAGGTCAGGTAACACCTACCAGACTATCATGTACTTTTCATGAGCAAACTGTATAACAAATATTGTCATCCTACAATCCATGGTTACAAAGGAACTGTCCTAATCCAAAAACTTAGTCGATGGACTGAGAAATTTAGGTCAAAGTCAGGTGAGAGGTGACTGACAGGCAAATACTTATCTTAAGCAACCCTGGGCCAAATTTGATGGACCTAGAGCTAAAGTTTACAAAGATAAAAAGGAAAAAGTCAAGTGTTTACTCTACCGCAACCGAAAGGTTCCCATATTCAATAACTTGAACAATAACCTCAACTACACCCCCTGAAACGTAAAACGTTCCCATTTATGCATTCGTATTTCGTTTTCCGTTCGTTCGTATATCGTTTTCCCTTCGTCCATCCGTACGTCCGTTCGTTCGTCTGCATTCGCAAAACAAGTAAATAAAAAACCGT
This sequence comes from Limnoperna fortunei, assembly GCA_944474755.1. Taxonomy (NCBI): domain Eukaryota; kingdom Metazoa; phylum Mollusca; class Bivalvia; order Mytilida; family Modiolidae; genus Limnoperna; species Limnoperna fortunei. Next base: position 16,017,676 of record OX104115.1, on the reverse strand, counting down.
TCGTTCGTTCGTTCGCATGCGCAGTACAGGTAAAAATAAAGGTTCATTCGTTCGTCAGCATTCGCAAAAAAACAATATTTTACACTTTGTTAGTCTGTTAGAAAATACTACATTCTGTTATCAAATTAAAATAACCTGAACATTAAAATGTCAAATAAATTGTATTTATTTTAAAACTATAAATTCATCAAAACCATGAACATGTTTTAAATTAAATATAAACATAAACAATTTGAAATACTTTCTTCGTCTATTTTGTTATATGTAAATCTACAATATTCAGATTGTACAAATAGATATGATTTATTTGAACACTCTCCAAATTTTATAAACACGTATGAAATTTTTCTATTTTAGTACCTAAAACCTTTTAAAAATTATGTTTTATCCTAAAGTCTTTGAACATCCCTACATTGTCTTCATTTGATACAAAAACTGAATAGCTGTTTACACAGCAAACTTAATAAAACTGAATAATTTTGCATAAAATCTTAATTTGATGGCCCAATATTTGTTTGGAAATACAGAAATTTCATTTCCTAGGTTTTAAATTGCATATATAATGTCTCACGACTGATTTAGCATCTCTTAGTTAGGTCAAAGAAGTGAATTATAGTATGCTATGGTTTAATATTGCATCTTGTACGGTCTTAGGAGTGATTTTGTATGTGAAATATGGTTTTCAATTGTATCGCAAAGGTCTCAGGAGTGATTTTATATGTGTAATATAGCTTTTAATTGTATAGCTAGGGTCTCAGGAGTAATTTTGTATGTGAAATATGGTTTTAATTGTATTGCTAGGGTCTCAGGAGTGATTTTGTATGTGAAATACTGGTTTTAATTGTATCACAAAGGTCTCAGGAGTGATTCTGCATGTAAAATATGGTTTTTAATTGTATTGCTAGGGTCTCAGGAGTTATTTCATGTATGTAATATGGTTTTTAATTGTATTGCAAAGGTCTGAGGAGTGATTTTATATGTGTAATATGGTTTTTAATTGTAGCGCAAAGGTCTCAGGGGTGATTTTATATGTGAAATATGGTTTTTAATTGTATCGCAAAGTTCTCAGGAGTGACTTTATATGTGTAATTAGTTGTAATATTGTATTACTAGGGTCTCAGGAGTGATTTTGTATGTGAAATATGGTTTTAAACTGTATTGCTGGGGTCTCAGGAGTGATTTTATATATGTAATATGGTTTTTAATTGTATCACAAAGGTCTGAGGAGTGATTTCATATGTGTAATATTGTTTTTAATTGTATCACAAAGGTCTCAGGAGTGATTTTGTATGTGAAATATTGGTTTTAAATGTATCACAAAGGTCTCAGGAGTGATTTTGCATGTGAAATATGGCTTTTAATTGTATTGCTAGGGTCTTAGGAATGATTTTATATATGTAATATGGTTTTTAATTGTATCACAAAGGTCTCAGGAGTGATTTTATATGTGTAATATGGTTTTTAATTGTATCGCACAGGTCTCAGGAGTGATTTTATATGTGAAATATGGTTTTTAATTGTATAGCAAAGGTCTCGGGGGTGATTTTACATGAGAAATATAGTTTTTAATTGTATTGCTAGGGTCTCAGAAGTGATTTTGTATGTGAAATATGGTTTTTAATATTCTTGCAAAGGTCTCGGGAGTGATATTACAAATGTGATTTTAAATGTGTTATTTGAACACCACCTTGATGAACATTTTCCAATAGAGAATTTTTGTAATAAATTACCCCTTAATTTATGAAACTATAAGTTTAACAAATATATAACACATAATAATTATACAGTTGGATTAGTACATTTCATTATATGCAATAAAGATTAATTATAAAAGCTTCCTCGGGTATGTGTAATAATTACTGTTGTAATCAAAATAAAATGGACGATTAAGCTCGTTTCTTTTTACACTGTGATAAAAAATATTTATAGGTCCATTATTAAAACATTTCCATGTTTAGCCCAAATCACGAACATGAATATTTAATAAAAATACTCAACCCCACAAATTTTCTCATAGGCTTGTTATGTTGTCACGTTTTTTATGTGCGTATTACCTGTTTGAGCTGTCACAAATCATTTAAATGATGATTTAATGAAAATAAAGTATAATTATTTTATTATTTATTCCTTTTCAATTTTTTATTTGTTTACTATAAACCAGCTTGATTCTCAAGATTTTATTTAAAATGATCGAACGTTTCTTGATTTTTACAAAGCACGATATAGGCGTCTCCATTCGTTTTCCCACATACGAACGATTGAAGCGTATAACTTGTCTCTGATTGGTTAATTTTTAAATGGTTCGTCTGGACGATAAGAGCGTTTGTTCGTTCTTCGTCCGTTCATATGTTGTTTTTGGTTCGTCCGTTTAACGTTCGTATGGGAACGTTTTACGTTTCAGGGGGTGTACATGTATGCTATAATTAAGTAACATGTATAGTTTATATATACCTTGTCCTCACACTTGTCTATACCAGTACACACAACAATAACAGGAGGGTTCAGGTGATCTGCAGTAGAATTCTCCATATCATCAACATCTCTACAAGAATGGATAGTATCAAACCAGAATTCAATGTATTCTGAAATTGATAATTTAACATGTGTATAGGCATTGACTAACAATTAACAAGCAAAAAATAAATTAAGATTACCTGCATTACACATGGTGGACAGTTATGAAAAGTTACATAACAGATTTATCTTATATTTAACAAAATGAAAAGACAGCAGAGGTCAGTACTGTAATTAACATGATTAAGTAGAATGGTAAGGATCAGTAGGTTTGTAACTACCACTCTATTTTTGAACAAACAATTCTAAAGAGGAAACAAATGGGTTCATGAAGAGGTAATCACTGAATGTTACAGAGGTAAAATAAAGCAAAGGGACAGGTTAAAATATCACATGTCCAGATCACCCATGTGAAAAACAACAGAACAATGAATGTGATCTTTAGTCTACCTTTCCATGTACAAACTCAAATAATAAAATACAAACATACCATTGAATGAATATAATGTATAAGTGTGCATCATGAAGCCTTGGTGGCAGTGTGATTAAGGTACTTTGTCTACTAATGATCACGTGATCTGTCAACAATGAGGTTTCGAGTTTGATCTCGCTGCAGAAAAGGTAAACCCAGTGTTTTGCTCTTTAGGATATTTTTATAATAATTCCATTCACAGTAATGTTAACAAAATCAAAACATTGCATAAACTTTGTCATCATATACAAATCAAAATTTTTGCAAAAAACCTTTAAAGATATATATATATATATATATATATATATATGTACTTTTTGAAATAAGTACTTACCACCCATCTGGTCATAGCCTCCTTCAGTATATTTCTTTTTCACAGCTGTCATTATATCAGCAACCAATAGATATACAGCATTTGGGTTGAGAAAAATTGGATGTGTTGGATAATACTGCCTTGGTCCAGCAAAATCCCAAAATCCACAGTCCACCAACAATTCAGTAGGGGTGTCAGATTTCTTTTCAATATTAACTACATGTAACAGTTCATCTAAAATTACCATAGTTAAGGTGTTTTCGAGTCTTGTTGCAATTTTCTTCTCTGCAATTTTTAACTGATTTGATTCAATGAATGATTTCCGTTTCTCTTTTTCCATTCCTTTGCTTTGGTAATCTGTACTGCAAGTTGATAATTCAGTTTCTTGTTTGTAAGTTGATAGTTCAGTGACTTTTCTTTTATTTATGCCATCTGTACTTAGATCTGATAATTTAGTGCTTTGTATTTTTTCTTCCACATATTTTTTTTCCTTTTGAGTTTGTCTTTCCCCTTTGCTTGGACCTGGCTGATTCTGCTGGTTGTCTAATGTCTTTGCATTGCGTATTCTGGTTATTATATCATTTCTTTTGTTTGTGTCTATGCAAAGAACAAATTTCTAGTAACACCAAGTTAAAGCATTATAGCTATATCTTAATTACAATACCAAACTTCAAGATATGATATTCATGCCAAATCTTAATTCCCATGTACTGTAGGAAATAATATCTTTTAACTCCATAAATTGGGAAACGTTTTGAATTATCATCTAGAAACTAAATGTGGACAGACGAACAGAAGGACTGATGGCCATTAGGACCACAAACCACTATATATCCCGACTCTGTCAGCAAGGGGGGGGGGGGGGGGGGGATTCAGAGAAACAAATCAACATGTGAAAAATAAACAAAAGGAAACTATCAAATTACTCAATGATCGAATATTCGCCATTCAAATTCACGATTTTGAGACTACCACTGTAAATAAGATCATTCTAAGTTTGGCTCAACCTGCAGCACATAGAGGTATCTAAAAATAGTAAATTTACAAATCATTTTTTAAGGTGTTTATGGTGTTGGTAGGGGAGGGGTGCTTGTTACTGAAACTTTACAATTCTATGCGACGTTTTCATACAGCTTAATTGAAAAATATAGGTTATAGGTGGGGGGGGGGGCTAAATTTTATTTTCAATTCTAAAGGAGAGTGGGTGAAAAAAAGGGGGTGTGATATTATATTTTCTGGAACAGCCCTTACACAATATAGGTATTGGATTCTGCAAATGGATGTCCCCAAGTCCAGCATCCTCCAAAGTCAGGGTTTCTGTGTCACGAAACCCTGACAAACTTAGCTGGGAAATTCTTGGGCTAGAAGATTTTCATATGATGTCAAACCTTTCAAAATATCAACCAATGACATTGCTTGAAAGAAGCAAGTGTTTGGAAATAGAAGATGCAAATGTCAATCTTAATTGTGGGAAGAAAAGGGACCTCAACAATAAATAACACAATAATAACACAATATTAACACTATTGTACAAAATACAATGATTTTCATGTGGTTTATGCAACACATCCATTTGATATATTTACAATCGACATCAGGATATCCCTTTATCAAGTCGTGTATAAAAGCGAACTAATGATTGGCTACATTCAGATATGATGTAGCCAATCAAAAAAGTGACTTCTAGGCTGGGAATTTCCTAGCTAAATTTGTCAAAGTTTTGTGGACACAGAAACCCTGACTTGTGACGATGCAAGTCCAGAAAATTAAGAAAAAAATCCTTAAACACTTCTGTAATAACAGGTGCGCAACTTCATTACATGTGCAATCTTTCTGTGAATTTTCATAGATCTGGTTTAAAGCTGTAGAAGTTAATAACACTGAATAGATATCCTATTTTCCCTTACCGCCTGACTTTTCACCATACTACTACCCAGGTTTGCACTTCGTGCAATACTGCCAATAAAAAGATAGAAAACAATGTCATATCACAGCCATCCATTAGTTTGAACAATTTTGTTGGAGGTGCTAAATAAACCATAGTAAAAATACAAACTAAGATAACATTATTTATGGTAAATCAAGGGAGTGTGGGCAGGCTGCCCTTCCACCACACATTATAAAGAAGCATTGTCCATATAGCATTATGTTCTGTCCAGAAGCGGGGCTCTCCTCTTTTATGAGATAAGTGGGCCCCCTTATGAGAAATCCTGGATCCACCACTTTATCATTAATGTCAAATTTTGTTTAAATTTAACTATAATAGTTTATTAAAAGTAAAATATCAATGTCCTAATGATGCTCACATTAGACACCAATGGCAATACTTCAGTTAATCTAATTCAAAAATGCCTTGTACAATATAGCTTTACTTTTAACCATGTTCTTATTTTAAACAGATGGACTAACCAATGGATGAATGAACATGGGATTCTGTATTTACCACAGACTCTCCTCGAGCTGGGTATTAAAAGCAAAGTTAACATTACCATACAACAGCAATAAACAATACTGCAGGCTCAAAGCATTATTCATCCTAAGACCGAGTTGCAATTCTTTAAAGTCAGCTGAATGATCAGATTGAAGAATCAGCCTTCATGAATGCTATTGTACTCCCCTTCATGAGAATAGGATCTTATTTTGAGCTGTTTTAGGTGACAAATTATGTAATTAACAAATTTAAGGATTTTCTGTTTTTAAGTAGTACAGCTGAGTTTCAATTTTCATGTTACAAAATCAATTTCACTGGCTTCCACTTATTCATTTAATCTAGTAATATACAGATTTACATGTAGTACCTTTATCCATGATCCATTCTTCATACTCTCCATCTTTAAGCCTGATTTTACACCTGTGAACAACATCTATCCCATCAGTACTTTCCACATCGTCAATAGATTCTTCAAGCAGTCGGCGCAATAAACATGTTTTACCAACTCCATGTTCTCCAATGATCACAATTCTTATGTAATATCTTGTTTCTGTGCCAGACTTAATGATTTCTAAATAAATATCTTTATCTTCTTTACTCAACTGACGAATAGCTGTAGGTATTTCTGAAATAATACATTAAAATTTGAAAAATGTTTGTTCCTTGTATTACACACCCAATTTATCATCAAAATCATCGACTTTCACTTAAACAGCAGTGCATTTTTACTTATCAACCAAAGCTATTTTTTATTGATCAAGTAATTCCTGTTGATCTCTGTTTTATTAATGAGTGCTTAAAAAAACCCTCTTACAGTTTTGTATTTTTTTACATACTGCAGATAGTTTGCAAGTTTCAATACTAGTCACATCTACTTATGAGAGATGAACTTCCTGTGCAGGTTTATGAAGTTTGAGGAACTTTTCTTCTGTACACAATTTTGTAACAAAATGCAATTTTGTTCAATGTCCATACGCTTAACTATATCCAAGTTACATAAATAAGACAAAAACATCAACATTCAGTAAAAATATCTTTATGAGAAACATACAAACCTAACAGACTTTTATATACTGCTGTTAAGCAACCTACATACTAAATAAATCATTCTGGCATGCCTGGTTACTGAGGACCTAACCTTTAAATTGAAATTGAGGTTAATGGTATGCGGTGACAACTACCATACTGTCATGTCAGTGATTCCGAAGGTTCGTCGGACATTGGCAAAAGTCCGATGAAAACGGCCTCGGGCCGATAAAACTTGTCCCAGAATCGGACCGAGTGTCCGATTGACAATTTTGTTGCGATGCAGTATTAACCAGACTATTTATGGAAAACACCATGCTATTTTTAGTAAACTAATGTTTAGCAAATAGATGTTTTCTGAATCGGGGTTTCCTTTTTTCTTCGCACGGGTTTTTTTTCCCAATCTTTATCAATCGTGCGTTTTGAAGCTATACGGAAAATAATTGATAATACGGAAATATGTTTCGACTTTGACCGACATTGACCTTGGTATCTTGACTTTTTATCAGAAGTGGACAGTTGGTGGAGGGTGTTTGAATTTGGCAGAGAATAAAATTTGATTGTTGAAAAAGTGTTTTATAATACAAAAAAGGAAAAAAAAAATTGGTCCAGTAATAGTTGTGTCGGTCCAGTAATATCTCAATTATTACTGGACCAAATGTCCAGTAAATACTAAAACAACTTGGGAACCACTGTCATGTTATGCTGTTCAAAAGCCTACCTTAAAACGTCTACCAGACCTTCATGTGCTATTTGCCAGCAAACTATCTATGAAATATTGTCATTCCATCTGCATTGATACTGAGAAAATGACCTAATCTTATAGCTTTAGTATAGCCACTGGACCTGTTCTATACTATTTACATCTATGAATGGTGGACAAACTTCATGTGCAGTTTTATAGTGAATAAGGCACTTTCATTTGCCAAATGCACTTCGTTCATTTTATAGTAAACCCCACCCCTCATAAACACATCAGAACACAGCCTCAAAATAGAGCCAAACAAAAAATAACTTAAAATTTGTTGTGAGACTTAATAATTAAAGGATATGCAGCAAAAATAAGTCTCCACAATTTTGTACATGGAACAAAAAAAAAATCTACCACAATGTTTTGTGGTGATGGCAGTTATTGATTTCAAATTGATCACCATAGTATAAACGGCATTTGTACCTGATTAGACGTAAACCTAATAAAAATGCATGAAACCAAATACAAAGTCAAATAGGGAAATATATTTGTAGAGTATAATATTACCTTTTAGCACAAAGTGATTGTAAACATATTAAATATTTGTCCCCTGTCTTACCTTGCACTATCAAATTAGTCCATCGAGTTAAGTTTTTTATCCTGACAGAGTATTCTCCCTTATCATCAGGTTTTGCATTGTTTACAATAAGTCTGTGAAGTCGTCCAATTCTCTCCACTTTATATCTGTCTGATGTGATCACTTCAGTGCCATCTTTGAACCACAGGGCTGTTTGCTTGTCATCAAGTACTTCACATTCAAATTGTACATCTTCACCCTCCATACAAGTCTGAGTAATCAGTGCCTTTGTGAAATATTCTGGAGGGCAACATAAGAAACATTTGTAAAAATACTCTCCAAAGAAATAATTTTCAGAGATAGATTGTGACCTTATGTTTTTGTTAAAAAATCATCATACCTGCATCAGTTTGTCATGCATATATATAATCAAACTGCAGCCTGCACTGATGGAAAGATTGCTTTGCAAGTATTAAATGAGAACCGTGCCTCAAGTTTAATTATATGTACTACTATATTCTTGAACACAACTATACAATCACTAGTAAACTTGCACAAAAATAATAACTAGATAAGAAGTAAGAACCTGCAGCTGACAATTAAGATAGATTTATTAGTGGCAGAGGTTTTTTAAAGAAAATTTAGATTTCCTTGTATGATCATCGAAATTAAAAACATGTCATATTTTCTATGCATGACATTTAACAATATTCAACTTAGAATGGGCTTCTGTGTACATTTAAGGTATAACTTGTTTTACCCTGGGATAGGAACCTATAAAAATAAATATATATTTGTTGTTATACTAGTCCCAGCCTGGTTTGACAGCCAGTGACATGACAGAACTGTTGCAACAGGCTATACTGCTAACTCATATGGAGCTATCTCTTACTTTAATTTTCCAAAATAATATTTAATTTTGTGGCCATGTACATCTCTATGATGTGCTAAAATATCCTACACTACTTGAGATCGAAAACGCAACACTTTCAGCAATCCGTCAGTGATCCGCCAGCATTCCAAAATCTGTCAGCAATCAGTCAGATCAGTCAATTCGATCCCAATCCATCAGATCGTTCCCAATCCGTCCATTCTTCAATTGACTGATTTGGAACGTTTGACTGATCTGACGGATTGATTTGGAACAACAACACAATTGATGACCTTTGCACCTCGTTGTCCACGAATGTAGTTCCCCATAAAATGGTATATTTCTTTGTAATTTTTTTCTTTGGCTTCTTTCTTGTTTTGGTTCTACTTTTTGGGCTTATTGGAAAGAAGGAACTTTGAAACAAAATTAAAAATTAAACATTTGATGAAATATAATGGATTAGGATTATTTTAGTCTAGTGGAATAATTGTCAATTTCCTGTTTTCGGAGTTCTCAGACTTCATCCCTGAAGATAGGGATGCTTCCAGAGCTTTAAAAAGAGTTAAAAATGATCAATTTTTCTAAATTTTGGATATAGTTTGGAAGTGGTATGGTACTTTCAGACTACCAATTGGCATTCCAGGGGAATCGGTGGAATTTTTTTTTTATTGACTTTATGGTAATATAAACAAAGAGGGAAAAAGAGCTGTCAAAAATTGTGTTTTTGTTCCATTTGGACTGATCGCTCCAATCAGTCCGTTCACCTTCCGGTTAGTAAAATTAATATTTCGAAATGTGAAAATTCAATTCACATGCAAATACTATAAGTATAAAAATGTCAACTGTTATTTCCTCATTTATGGTTCCTTTCACATAATAATAAGGCTAAAACTGGTTGAAAGAAATAAATGATATAAATGGAATTTCCCCAATCTATAATTAATGCATCTATGACGAAATATAAACATCACATAGTGTCATTTTACTAACAAAATAATTAAAACATAGTAAATTAAAAAAACACATACACAATGACTTAAAAAAAAAATTACCTCGTGTGCCAGGGCACATGTCTCGTATTTGTCGAATTTTGTTAAAGCGGAAAAAGTCTAGTCTCAAGTTATACATGATACATGGAAATCCCCACCCCGAAATCTATAACAAATTAATCTGTGACAGAATATAAATATCATATAGTACGTGTCATTTTATTAAAAAAAATAATTAAAAAAAAAAATGAAAAAAAAAACCACACACACACAATAAATTCAAAACATATTTGACCTTGCTTGCCATGGCGTACATCTTGTATTTGTCCTTGAAATTTTTTTAAGCGGAAAAAGCGTGAAAAACAAAAACCTGAAGGCGGCATCGTAAGATTTTTTCCACTTCATGCTTTGGAGTAAGCATTATTTGTATGTATGTTTGAAGTTTGTTTAACACTATTTTCAAAAAATTATATTAGTCTATATTATAAGGCGTCTTATAGTGTTTATAGGGAAGACCTGCATGGAGTACCCAACGAAACAGCAGACCTTCCACAGGAAAACTATTGCTCTTTGCAAATTTAGGGATGAGTCAAGCACACCCTCTCGCTGTATTGGTCGCACAGACAACTTGGTGATCAATAATATATTACTGTTACCTGAACCACCGAGGTCGAGGTTTTTTATTATAAACGCTTAAAAAGATTATTTATCGTGGTTTGATACGTTTTCTTTCAGTGCCACAGTTCCTTAGAATTCCGGCATATAATACTGGATAGGATTTACAAAAAAAGCGAAAAAATCTATTTATATTTTATTCACTATCTCATGGTGTCACATAAATTTGCACAGAATTAAATCTCAAATAAAGAATAAACTATTACACGCGTTTGAATATAGAAGCTTACGAGTTAAAGATGCAAACATGTAAGCGTAATATAAAATTAATTCTGCTTTTGAATTTTAGCCGTCACAATTTGTTTATTTTAGGATGTCTCTTATAGTCATTCGATAATTAATGATATATAAGTATAAATGGCTTCTTTTAAATCAGCTTGCGGACATGGGATGTGCTCTCGATTTGTTTTTGGTTTTTTTTCCGCCCCTACCCCATATTTCAAAATTTTGCTCTTTGGTTCATCTTTCTATTATTAATTAGTCTACTATTGATCATGTGGTATGTCAACACTGAGTTTACGGGTTCTAGTCTCACTGCGGGCAGGGTGCACTAGACTTGATTAAAAAGCAGCCAGTTCTAATACCGAAGGTTCTATCTTTAAATTATTAATTTATATGTATCCGTCAATACACTGACAGATTTATGCATATAATTAAATGACGGATTCTGGATCGCACTGATTGGACTGATCATACTGATCGCTGACGGTTACCAAGGTAATGACCGATTCATAATTTTGGACCGATGTATTCATTGTCAATCAGTCAGCAATCTGTCAGCTATCAGTTATCAATCAGTCAAAGTGTTGAGTTACGGGTGCAAGTACTGTACCAAATATAAATGCAGTGCATACATGCACATATAAATGGGACCACACGTGATTGCAGATTCAGTTTTTGTCCAGTGATCCAATCATCACAATTTTTACAGAAAGTTTCTTAAAGACAGGAAATTACACACATTTGTTTGTATTGATTGATTGTTTTTCTGATTTTGTTTTCACGTAAGTTATTTTTAAGGATTAGTTATTTATTTTATGGTGAAAATTAGATTACACTGCCTCCTTTGGGGATACTCTGGATCGTTGTTGAAGAATAGTCACTTATTCAATAAATACCATAAGATAACCTACATAAATTCATCAATGATACATAAAATCGGGATAAGCCAGCTTACAACTGTAAACAGTTGACTTACGAACATCTACATCAAAGAAAAACCAGTTTTTAATCTTTTTTCACACTCTCGACCACATATCAAACATAATCATTCAGTGTTGTAAAGGAATAACTCAAAAGGTGTTTTCTCTACCTTTGTATTAAGGTTTTTTTATTTTATTCTTCAAAAGAATGCAATATCATTTGAAATGACAACCACAACAAGTGTGGACACAGAAAAATGTCTCACATGCATTCCGCATCAGTAACTATTGAATATATCATAGGCATTACGTAAAGAGCATTAAATTGTTATCATTTAAAATATACAATGTATGGTTACAGAGAAAGGGACCTAATCCAAAAACTTTAACATAGTCACTGGACCATGAAATTGAGGTCATGGTCAGTTGACACCTACCAGACAGTCATGTACTAATCATGAGCAACCTATATACTTAATACTGTCATCCTACCATCCATGGTTACAGAGCAATTAACTGCCCTATTAAACAAACTTTAACATAGTTGCTGGACCATGACATTGAGGTCAAGGTCAGATGACACCTGCCAGACAGACATGTACTATTCAGCAGCAACCTGTATAACAAATATTTTCATCCTACCATGCATAGTTTACGATGATCTACCACAATACAAAAACTTTACAACAGTCACTGGACCATGAAATTGAGGTCAAGTCATGTGACACTTGCCAGACAGTCATGTACTCTTCAGCAGCAAATTGTATACCAAATTTTGTCAACTACCATGCATAGTTACAGAGGAACTGTCATAATACAAAACTTTAAAGTAGTCACTGGACCGTGAAATTGAGGTCTAGGTCAGGTGACACCTACCAGACAATCATTCAATCATTTACTCTTCAGCAGCAACCTGTACACCAAATATTGTCATCCTGCCATGCATGGAACTGCCCTAATACAAAAACTTTAACATAGTCGCTGGACTGTGAAATTGAGGTCAAGGTCAGGTGACACCTACCAGACAGCTATGTACTACTCAACAGCAATCTATATATACCAAATATTATCATCCTACCATGCATGGTTACAGAATAACTGCTGAAATACAAAAACGTTAACGTAGATGCTGGACTGTGAAATTGAGGTCAAGGTCAGGTGACACCTACCAGACAGCCATGTGATACTCAACAGCAAACTATATAACAAACATTATCATCCTACCATGCATGGTTACAGAGGAACTGCTGTAATTCTTTAACGTAGTTGCTGGACCGTGAAATTGAGGTCAAGATCAGGTGACATGTGACAGACTGGCAAGTACTAATCATAAGCTACCACTGGACCAAATTTAATGCACCTAGAGCTTAGGCTTACAAAAATATGAAGCACGATGTCCAAGTGTTACGCAGCCGCTGGATTCCCAAACATGTCTCACCTCCAACGACTTTCGTCGCAGGCGAGACAAAAACTACAGGTTTGCTTAAACTGTTTAATACAGTTGTTTGACATCAGTTATATCATAATTTTATCAGTTATAGAGTTAATGAAAATAACAAAGGGGATATAGCTGTTCAAGATTAATACAATACACTGTTTCATGTAATTGATACGGGTTCCCTCAATCTGTACTATTTTTCACAAGCGTAAATTGTTAGCGAACTGTACCTGCAGTAGTTTCCTTGTACTTACATGTTGGCATTGGGAAGTGTTGCTCTACTAAAAACCAGAGGCTCTTAAGAGCCTGTATCACTCACCTGATTTTATAGGCAATGAAGATGGCATTTCCCTGATGTTAAAGTAAGTCATGTAATTTTCAATAAACTTTAAATAGGACTATCCAAACAATATTACTAAAAAGCTTCCATTGGTTAACCGGTTGTATAGAGAAGATTTTTTTATTTGCATTCCTATGTTAACCTTAGTCCTGCGGCGGTGGCGGCCATTTTGAATTTTCAATTGCCATAAAAAACATAAACTTTATAGAGGACCATCCAATCAATATTGCCATTAAGTTTTTGTTAACCGGTTTCAGAGAAGAAGCCTTTAAAAAACTTTTTCCTATAGGGTCCTATGTTAAACTAAGTCCTGCGGTAGCAGCCATTTCGAATTTCCAATTGCCATAAAAAACACAAACTTTACAGAGCACCATCCAAACAATATTACTAGTAAGTTTTTGTTTTGACTGGTTAAACGGTTTCAGAGAAGAAGCCCTTTAAACTTTTTTCTCATAGGGTCCAATGTTAAACCAAGTCCTGCGGTGGCGGCCATTTTGAATTTCTGATTGGGATAAAAAACATGAACTTTATAGAGGACCATCCAAACAATATTGCTAGTAAGTTTTGTTTCAATTGGTTAACCGATTTCAGAGAAGAAGCCTTTTATAATAAATTTTTTCCAATAGGGTCCTATGTTAAACTACGTCCTGCGTTGGTGGCCATTTTGAATTTCCAATTGTCATAAAAAACATAAACTTTATAGAGCACCATCCAAACAATATTGGAAGTAAGTATTGTTTACATTGGTTAACCGGTTTCAGAGAAGATGCCTTTTTTAACTTTTCCCCACCATGCTTATAGGGTCCTATTTTAAACTAAGTCCTTCTGTGGAATCCATTTTGATTTTCCAATAGTCAAAAAAAACATTAACTTTATAAAGGACCATCCAAACAATATTGGTAGTAAGTTTTGATTCAATTGGTTAACTGGTTTCAGAGAAGAAGCCATTTTAAACTTTTTTCCCATAGGGTTCAATGTTAAACACAGTCCTGCAGTGGTGGCCATCTTGAATTTCCTTTAGGGATAAAAAACACAAACTTTATAGAGGACCATCCAAACAATATTCCTAGTAAGTTTTTGTTTCCATTGATTAACCGGTTTCAGAGAAGAAGCCTTTTAAAATTTTTCCCATAGGGTCCTATGTAAAACTAAGTCCTGCGGTGGCGGCCATTTTGAATTTCCAATTGCCATCAAAATAACAAACTTTATAGAGGACCATCCAAACAATATTGCTAGTAAGTTTTGTTTTGATTGGTTAAACAGTTTCAGAGAAGAAGCCCTTTTAACCTTTTTTCCCAGAGGGTCCTATGTTAAACTAAGTCTTGAGGTGGCGGCCATATTGGTTTACCAATCAAAATAAAAAACACAAACTTTGTAAAGGTCCATCCAATGAACATTATGGCCAAGTTTGGTTTCAATTGGCCAAGTGGTTCCAGAGAAGAAGATTAAAATGTAAACAGTTTTCAGACGCCGACACCGATGACAATGGACGACGGACGCAAAGTGATAACAATAGCTCACATGACCCTTTGGGTTAGGTGAGCTAAAAATAGTGTTGACCCATATATGATGGCAATAGCTCACATGACCCTTCAACTCAGGTGAGCTAAAAATGGAGAATGTCATCTGATTGCAAGCAGGGCTCACGATAGGTCAAAATTATACGGAAAAGTCACTTCTCTTTTTTGGGGCTGACAGGGAGAAGTTGCATTACATGTTGCAAAGCATCCTGTTTTGTGTGTGTTTTTTTTAAATAAGTTTTGGCATTTGCAGTTTTAGTGTTATATGCTTTTATTTTAGTAGTTTAATTTATTGAGGATAAAATAACAGACAAAGAGTTTTATTAACTAATCAGTATACTTATATCACACATTTTCATAAATACATGCATGAAACATAACAGTGAAAAAAATCAACTGTCACAAAACTGTTTAATAAAATAAATATCATTAGTACACAAATTGACTGAATTACATCATTGTAACACATAATATATCATGTATATTATGTAGTTAATTTAAAATTTACCATTAAAAGTATTTAAACATATTTAACTTAATTAATTAAAAGTTACTGCCACTACTAATTTGTATTAGGTTTCTACTATTGTAATACTCATTTCAACACTATCACCATCGTATTTGCAATCTCGCACACAAAATTCATGTCCGCTCCGTAATTTTTCATATATTCTTTTGCTCTGAACTGGTTTCTGGACGTATTTTCAAACTACGCTTTACGTACCAAATAAAAATCTAACAGGTACCAGCTTACACTTTGTGGCACGTCAACATGGTAAACATGATGCGGTAAAAAAAAGACTATTTCTTACTAAAATGGGATTACAATTTTAACGACGACATAATGCGATTGTGTAAAATGAAAGGCCAACTTCATTTCCCTATTGAAGGGGTGCAAGTCAAATTAGCACATAAACAAATAGTCAATGGGCACCCGATATTAGTCAATTCAGCACATCGTACGAGTCAAATTGGCATCAACTTTGGCACCTGTTAAATTATTTTACAAATGTAGTTCTTACCATGATATTGTTTAAAAGGCAAAATTTAATACATGAAGTCTTGAAATTATAATTTAAAATAAAACAATTATTAATTATTTATGTTGATTGGGGGTTCTTTGAAATCTACAACTGTAATTATGTTTGATAAACACATTAATTACTGTTATAACAACGAGCCATAATTAGACAATTATGTATGTATTGTTCGGCTGTTGTAGTAATGCCTCTGAAAAGTGTTTTTTGTCTTTATCGTAATTGATTTTCAAATTAAGATTAAAGGCCTAAACCAAAGCTGTTTAATAAGTCAGAAATTTAAGAAAAATAGAAAATAACTAGAGGCTCCCAGGAGCCTGTATCGCTCACCTGAACCTGAAACCAAACAACCCTTTTTTATCCAGCTTTTCGTTGCTATAAGGAATTGCCCAACACTTCTGCAAAAATCATTAATTTTGACCTTTTAAGGGAAATAACTCCTATAAGGAGGAGCTTTTGATGCTTAAGGGAGAAGGGAGGTTCACTTCAAATTTGCTGTACCTGTTATACTTTTTTAACTATCAGTCGAAAACTCTCTTGACTCCCACCCCCCCCTTTTTTCATTTTTTCTATTTTAAGCCAATGTAGCTATGTAGGTAGTCAGGTGTCATGATTTGCAAAATTTTGGTAGAGGACGTCCTTAAGATGATGTGTGCAATGTTTCAAAGCAGTCCTTTCATTGGTTAAACAGGAGAAGATTTTTTAAAATCAAGTAAAATTGATTAAAAAAATGTTCAAGGAGAATAATTCCTAAACGGTTCATCAGACAATCTTGACCCTATAGTCATTTTTGTAGCCCTCATAGAGCAGAACAATTAAGCAATGCTAACTTTTTCTCTAGTTCTAATAATTTTTAAGATTTTGAGGCAAAAATGTCAAAAATCATCAATTTTGACAATTAAAGGGCAATTACTCCTACAAGGAGTCATCATACAACTTTGACCCAATAGCGTGTTTTGTAGAGCTTTAGATGCTGAAGAAGGAAGGTCTGTTCTGTTTTCCTGTATCTGTTATACTTTTTGAACTATAAGCAAAAAACTGTATTTTGACCCCCTTGTTCTATTTTTAGCCATGGCGGCCATGTTGGTTGGTCTGAGGCCATGATTTGGGCAAACTTGGTAGAGGACATTTTACTGATGATGTGTGCAAAGTTTCAAAGCAATCCCTTCAGTGGTTTTGGAGGAGAAGATTTTTGAAGAAAAGTTAACGACGACGATGATGACGACGACGACGGACGACGACCGACGCAAAGTGATGGCAATAGCTCACATGACCCTTCGGGTCAGGTGAGCTAAAAAAGGAGATATTGTCATTCCAACTATCATTTGAGCCTGTTACCTGAACCAGAGCAACATCAAGCGCCTGAAACAGAATCACTTTTGCTATGATTTTATAGTAGTAGTACTTGCAGCATTCAATATTTAAGGTGATTATGATGACTTTTGTTATGATTTTATAGTGCTTGTAGCATTTTATATATTGACGATCTACATGATTGATTTTATAAGGATATGCAATAAATAAATATCGTTTTCTTTTTATCATTTTTTTTCTTTAACTGAATGTTATAATATATTCAGAAAAAATAGTTATATAAATACAGATGCTGAATTGACTATATCAGGTGGCAATTTGACCAGGTGCCAATTTGCCGAAGTGTGGATCTGACTAGTATTCTTTTTGAAGATGATCTAGGGCGAAGTGAGACCACGATAATGCGACTTCTTCTACCGAGTCACCGTCCTAGCAAGTTTAGATTCTTTTGGAAAATTTACTAAAATAAGTCCATTTCAACACATTTATTCAACAACTTTCAACACTTGGTTTAACAAAAATCTTCGATTATACATAACACCCACCCACAGAAGCATTTTGATAAGTAAAGCAGTCTACCATAAATGCAATTTTCATTGAACAATAACCATGTATATATTTTTATTGTTTTGCTGTCCCCGGGACCCATGTATGATATGCTGGAACAGAAATTAAGGGAAACAACTCATATCAGTAGGACATTAATGATTTTGTTATTTCTAAATTGTTTCGTGGTGTCAGTTTGCCTATTATAATATCCAATAATAGCCAAAACAACTTGAGACACCATAAGTATCATTTGAAGACCTTGATTTATATATGGAGAAGATTTATTTTAAGAAAACATTTGGGTGCAAAATCATGGAAATAGCTCATGAAGCTTTTCCTGTGCCAGAAGTTTTACTAAAAAATTGAAGAATGTGTCCATGGGACACGGATGCCCCCGCTAAAGGAAGTCCCAAACAGGAAGTAGTTGTCCAACAGGTCTGAAAGTCGCTTAGGACGTACAACTTGTGATACTTAACCACCCTGCCAAATTTCAAATTGTTCTAATGTACGGTTTCTGAGTAAAGCTCGACGGAAATTTTCATACTCGTGTTGATACATTTTCAAATCGGCCCAGTCGAAAACAGGAAGTAGTTGTCCGACAGGTCTGAAAGTCGCTTAGGACGTACAACTTGTGATACTGAACTACCCTGCCAAATTTCAAATTGTTCTTGTGTACGGTTTCTGAGAAAAGCTTGACGGAAATTTTCATACTCATTTTAACACATTTTCATATCGGTCCAGTCCCAAACAGGAAGTAGTTGTCCGACAGGTCTGAAACTTGTGATACTGAACCACCCTGCCAAATTTCAAATTGTTCTGATGTACAGTTTCTGAGAAAAGCTTGACGGAAATTCGTACGGACGTACAGACGGCGGGACACACATTGAGGCATATATTGGGTACTTAGTGTCAATAACTTGTTGGGTTTGTTTATTGGGTAGGAAAAAAGTGTTCACACATTTGGGCATATATTGGGTACTTGCCTGAAAAATAATTGGGTTAAAAATATTCTTTGATTTTAAAAACTAGAATTTAGCATGACCATAACATTTTCTATAGAATTAATGCCATGGCAAATAAATGATTGTTGGAATATAGTTCAACTATATTTTAATGTCATTGATGCATGTTGTTTGTTTTTATATATTTGCTGGTTTTATCTGACATCTCTGGATTCATTATATAATGGTACTTTTATGGAGTCTTAAAACTTAACTCGTGGTGATAACTGAGGTTGATGGTTTAAATGCAATGTTAGAAATGTAATGTTGTTATAAAAGTAAATGTAAATAAACTATTAATTTATACATTTGAATTGATGAAAACATATGTTATACATGAAAAATGTAGGGCGAGAATCATATGTTCACCCCAAATTAATAATAATTAATGTAATCATTTAAATAAAAATTGTCAAATTCAGTTTTGTCATACAATATTATGGCTAATTGTTGGATTCCGAACTGAACTCAATATTTCAAGATAAAATAAAAACTGAATTAAGTATAAATAATCATTGCTACATGTCCTAGTGATTGGGAGTATCAAACTTAATGGACATTCCACATAGGACCATATCCAATAATCAATGGACAGGCCAAATAGTTGTTGGGTAGGTACCCAATAATCAATGGACAGTTCATATAGTTGTTGGGTACATACCCAATAATCAATGGACAGTCCAAATAGTTGTTGGGTACATACCCAATAATCAATGGACAGTCCAAATAGTTGTTGGGTACATACCCAATAATCAATGGACAGTCCATATAGTTGTTGGGTACCTACCCAATAATCAACGGACAGTCCATATAGTTATTGGGTACATACCCAATAATCAATGGACAGGCCAAAATAGTTGTTGGGTACGTACCCAATAATCAATGGACAGTCCATATAGTTGTTGGGTACATACCCAATAATCAACAGACAGTCCATATAGTTGCGAGGACCATAACCCAATAATCAATGGACATTCCATAAAGTTGTGAGGACCATACCCGATAATGAATGGACAGGCCAAATATTTGTTGGGTACGTACTCAATAATCAATGGACAGTCCAAACAGTTGTTGGGTACAATTGGGTATGTACCCAATAATCAATGGACAGTCCATATAGTTGTTGGGTACGTACCCAATAATCAATGGACAGTCCATATAGTTGTTGGGTACATACCCAATAATCAACAGACAGTCCATATAGTTGCGAGGACCATAACCCAATAATCAATGGACATTCCATAAAGTTGTGAGGACCATACCCGATAATGAATGGACAGGCCAAATATTTGTTGGGTACGTACTCAATAATCAATGGACAGTCCATATAGTTGTTGGGTACATACCCAATAATCAATGGACAGTCCATATAGTTGTTGGGTACGTACCCAATTATCAATGGACAGTCCATATAGTTGTTGGGTACGTACCCAATTATCAATGGACAGTCCATATAGTTGTTGGGTACATACCCAATAATCAATGAACAGTCCATATAGTTGTTGGGTACGTACCCAATAGTCAATGGACATTCCACTATTAAAGGTTTTGGTACTTTTATCAATGTTTTGTTTATTTCCAATTTTCCATGAACAGTCTATATTGTTGTGGGTATCAAACTGCATTTTGATCCCTTTGTTCTATGTTTATAAACTGCAGCCATTTTATATCAGAACCCTCCCCAAAAAGGAAATGTTGTGGCCAACATATTTAAGATCAATATTACTAAGTCATATGCAAATCTGTTCAGCATTTTAGAGGAAACGAATTTTGAAATATCACACAGCATACAGGTATAAAACTTGAATTGACTTGTCAGTAAGCGGGAATGGACTTAAACCATTCTTCTGTAAGTGAAAGCGGACACAGACGCTGAAGATCAGTGTATCACATAAGCCCCCTCACTTCGTGAGGTGAGCTAAAAAGGCATAAATTTAAGTTGATATTCATAGTTTCATTTTATTTCAACAGAATTCATTGAAAAGATAATACATATGTTTCAGTTCATTTTCTTTTTTGGATAATGTTCCAAACTTTCTTTTTTATTGTTTCCCAGGATCTTCCCTGAAGGAACCGACTAGAATCTATTGCTCTTTTACATTGAGTAACACCTGGTGTTACTCCTGTTTCTATGTTTTCCTGGAAAAGTTCTAACAGTTCCTCTGTTTCTTTCTGGTTCCATTTTACTCTTGTTGCTGCTGCAATAAAAAAATATTCATATATCTTTAAACAAAAAGTTCTGCAGTATAATACTACTACTTATATTTTAATTTCTTTTAAATACTTAATAACTCAATACATCAGCAAAGTTTGTTATTTCATATAACCTAACTTGGTATTTCAGCACCTGACTGATTGTGACATCATAATTGATGATGTTGACTATACATGAATTCTTCCGCAAACAACAAGTGACGACAACAAAAACAATGATTTGCAAATATTATCTGATTACTTGTAAAATACTGTTGTCACAATTTCCTTTTTACTATGGAATTTAAAATATAAGGTTTGTTTTCAATTGTTGGTTAGATTATTGAATATAAATGACTTTGGATCGATTTACGCTGCAACATAAAACAGCATAAATCGACCCAAAGTCCTTTATATCCAATAATCTAACCAACAATTGAAAACAATCCTTAATTAAACAGCAAAGAATTGCTCAGTAAACCATTCATTTCTACCAGTTTCTAAGACTCACCCAAATAAATTCTATATTTTGTATATTTGAAATATAGACAACATATTCCTTGAAGAAATTTTGTGAACAAGAATCTATATTTTTTTCGCAATGACTATGTATTGTAAATATATTTATTGATAGTCTAAAGTATTTGAAAATGCTCATTAAATTGACCTTAACTGATGATATAAATGCAACTGCATACCAAATATTAATGATCTTCAAGAATTTGCACATGGTTTTCACTTTTTAATAATATTTTACAGAAACCAAATATGAACAGAGGACACTTACCCATGAAAACAATTGGGAAATTCTTGGATGGACATTTACTTTTTAGAAAAAATGTACAAAGGGTAGGGTAGGAACACAAAAAAGTGGGTTTTTTTTAAACGGGGGTTCAAAAAGAAGTGAACAATTTAATTATTAATAAACTGTCAACACAGAGATATGTCTTGCCTGACACAGCTGGACACCATATAAAATGAAGCTTAAAAATGCCACTGTTGGATTGGACTAGACTAGACTAGAATACTTTTATTTAACCAATCATGGGCCATTTCTGGCATATATTACACATATGAATGGCTCTTGAAATTGATCTGTATTAATGCTCCATTGAAACTGCATACCAAAAATCAATGGTGTACCATAACTTGTCCACATAAAACAGATGCAAGAATAAATGTTTTACATTTAGCCAAATCAGTATAAAATTTCAGTCAGTAGACGATAACTGCAGGAGCATACAGATGAAACGCTCTTGAAATTGACCTGTAATGATGCTGATGCAACTGCATTTCAAATATCAATGGTGTACCATAACTTGGTCAAGTAAAACAGACTTCACAAAAAACTTTAACGATCTTCTCCTTATTTTGACAGAACCGAGTTCTAATCCCCACTACTGTACTTTTTTTCCAGAAAAAACCTAATAAAATATACAAACCACTATTTGTTCTTTTCTTCCTAGTTTCTTCCACTGCAGGTTTTTCAACTTCTGGTTCTTCAATCCCTAAGAAATACATGGCAATTCTTTCAAGGTCAAAAACATTAAATTTATGCTCATTATAAGAAGCTTTCATTAGAAATAATTTTTGGTTGTCCACGGTTTATTGGAGGTGCCCATCATCTTGTTGATATTTTACCTTGAGCATAGAACAGCAGAGCAAGGAATAAAATAGACAAAACGAAATTGGCACCTTTGGTCAAATTGAAAATAAACCCCACCAGATTAATATGAAAATTTTGTGTTTTGTGTTTGTGTCATTTTGATGGACATCTTTTCCTAAAAAAAATCATTCGATTCTTAGTGGTATAACTATTTTCAAATTATCTGGAAGTCAGCTGGATACACTTCCTGTACAAATTCAGAAATGCAGTAATTGTGCCTTTTTAGTTTTGAACCTATTTTTTTATTCTTGCAATACATTTACATTTTATTGTGCTCAAAACTTTCCCCTTTCAGATGATACCAAATCCATTGCCATATATATATTTCAGAAACTATTTTATCTAGTTTCTAACCTTTGGCATGTAAATCCTGACTTGATGTTGAAATAGGGGTGTTTCACCTGTAACTCCATGTCATTAATTAAATATACTTACAGTCATATATATCTGGTGGTGTGTCTTCATCCAGATCCTGATCTAGCATCTTTGCAGCTATCTCTATATAATAAAAAGCATAAAACCCTTGCATAAGACAAGAGGCACTCAAGAGCTTGAGTTGATGGCAACTAAAATGAAAGTAACTTAGCCAGGGAATCTTTTTTGTGGTGGTTTATTTCTTTAATATCACAAAAATTCTTTCAGTCATGCAAAATGTTGGAAATTATTGTTAAATTATTTTTACAAACTGTGAGAAAAAGTTTTAGGCAGTGTCTCCCAAAGAAGCAAACAAATAAAATGTGCGGGAGATTAAAATGGTCTGGGTGTAAATGACCAACAGACTTGACATTGAATCCTGCAATATGAGACTCCATTTTGAACAATCATAAAAGACTCTATAGTTTACTTTGATTTAAGGACTTCTCTTGTATTATAATTGTTGTATTTTGCCTTTTTAATGCCTTTTTTATGGTGGCCAAATGCAAAGCTTTACCTATCAGACACCAACCTATTTTAAATCTAATTACTAGTGTTATAGTTGGAGCTTTATCACAGATTTGGATTAATGGAAAGAGGAATGACTTTTAAAAAAATCTCAGTTATCATAATTTGGATTCATTTATATAAACATTCATAGTTTTGTCATTAGCTTCGACAAGGAAACTAGTCAGCCATGTCATAGAATTTTAAGATGAAAAATCATTTTTGATTTTCATTTCATAATATTTTACTTCTGTAACAAAATTTAAACAAGACCTGGTATCAAAATTCTGAGACAGAGTTTTTTTAAAGCAGTGAAATAGATCTTTTGATAGCAAGAAAAAGTTTTATGCCAATTTAAAAGATATAAATCATCAAATACTCTTTTTGATTTTCTTCCAAATATGGTATTTGATATTTTAAGAGTTTTAAATTTCTTATCCTGTTCTTACTTTCAGTAATCTTTTCATTAATACCAATTTGGGATGACACTATAGATAGTTACCAAGTAATTTGAGTTTATAGTATGATGGTGTCTCATTGGCAAATCTTTGTATTTTACTACTTCTTTAACATCTATTGTTTTCCTTTATTATTCATTTTAGCACTGATTTAATGATGGTAAAATTACCTGGGTTAGACCTTTCAACTGCTGTAGTATTGATGTTTTCATTTTCATTGCCTCCTGCAAGCTCTAAAATGAATTAAAAAATAGATATACATATTTTCTATTTGCTTCTTAATTGTAATACAATGTAAATCAGCATACATGTTTACAAACATTTTTAAGGAGATTTTCACTGATGACAAATTAACAGAGATTTTCAAAATATTTTACAATTAAACAGATATAAGGTTTTAATAGGTATCAAAATAACAAAATGAAAAGAATAGTTTGTGGGCTAATGTTGAGTTATAAAGCCGTAAATAAGGTCTAATTTATCAAGGGATAATACATCGATCTTGCATAATGGGTTGGAGTGATTCTTGCCGAGATAAAATAAGCCTCAAAATTAAAATGTCTTATATATTCCTTCACTAATGATTGAAAACTGCCATTTGCAAAACAAGATGTTTAATTAAACAATTCTTTTCTAAAAATACATGCACATTACCTTCTAGGGTGATGTCATTAAGCTTTTTTCCAGCGTACTTTGCCATTAGATTATATTCTTGGATAAGCATAATTTTGCTAATATCGATTTTTTCGATAAGCCCCGACATTTGTCTATAATGGATTTTATGAATATCCATAGTGTGCCCAAGATGTGTCGAAAGCTGCTGTTGTTCTTGTGATGATAAATCAAACACCTACAATATATAATAACAAATAGTCTCAGATGACAGATCCAAAGTAATCAAAAAACAAGAGACTCCTGGGAGCATGAATCAGTCCTGGAACCAAAATCGTATATTGATATTAGCAAACACTCTACAAATGTTAGCATAAAATTAGGAACTAAAGTCAGCATATAAATTTTCCCAAGTCTTCTCCCTTAAGGACACACAGTCTAGGAAGTCCGCTTCATATTTTCCTATCATTCACTTTCCCTTTTTGTGTAACAATCCAGTCTTCTCCAGCTGATGGTGTTTATGTTTCACAACCGATTTGCTATTCTAGAGTTTGTGGAGTGTATTATGATGACCCTAACTAAATTGATCATTGGCAAAATGACGGGTGTTACAACTACAGAAACTGCTTACACTTCCAGAGCACCTGAGTTTACTCTCATTTGGACTTGAGTTCGCATTGCTGATTGCAGTTTAGTTGTCAGATGTGTTTTTTTTATATTGTGCAGTGTGTTTTTGTGTTGTTTTTTATGTCTACTGATTTTGTCTTAGACCTTTTGGGGCTTACGACATTTAAATGCTCCATTGCTTTTCCCTACAATGTTTAATGTCTTCCTACTAACCTGTGCAATTGTTGCAGTATATTTTCTAAGATTCACTGAGGTGATTTTCTCTGGTTTGCTCAACTTCAGTTTTTGACACACAATCTTCATGCTGTCATATGCTCTTATAACTCCAACACCTACAATAATGCTTTTTTGAAATAATTCTTATTGATACATCAAATTAGGTAAATCTGTATGCCTTTTGTTTTTCTGTCTTAATTAAAGGTAAAAAAATTTTTTTTGCAAATGTTGGATGTTCTTTTTTCTTGATCTTGTATGTTGTTTATTGTACTTGTCAATATCAGGCATAAGTAGTCTATTTTTAGATCATACTTAGTTGCACTATTTATGTCTGATAGAGTTCACTAGAATTTCACAAGAAAAATCATGGTACATTTTGATGGACCATATAATCAATAAATTATATAAACAAGAGGCTCTTATAGAGCCAGTGACTCAACTGGCATCTAATGCACATTTTGAACAAAATGGTCTACAACTAAGATTTTTTATATAGACCAAATAAAAATACTTACTTGTATTAGCGAACATAAATTTGTTTGACTGTTTTATTCCTGCGGAGCTTCTAACATCAGCCTGTGCAATATACATCAAAGCTTTTTGACAGTCTCTTGTTATAATCACTGGTACACCTCTTCCTGTCTGTTTAATGGAAAATTTTGATGTAAACATAGGAACAAAAGGAGATAAATTACACAAGATATGCAAGCTAAAAGTTAATTATTTTTTCATTTAAATTTGTATATATTTGTCTACAAGGTCACCTGCAATATATACTGTTCTATACCAGTTAGTTAAAAATCATTAAACCAGATGTGGATTACATTTTCATCTCAAGACATCACAGTCAAAGTTGCGAGGACTAAGGAGTTAAGTATGAAAAAAGAGGTGATTTTTAAGCTTTCATTGGAGAAACCGCTACTACAACTTTATCTTTGTCAATAATGAAATTTTAACATTTCATGAAACAAATTTCAATATTTCAATAGCTCAAATAAGCTTTTAAAACATAAAACTTAATTTAAATCAAGGTAGAAATTTCATTATGAACTCCATCACTTATTTAAATATGAATATATATTTTTCCTTCAAATTTTTTGAGGTTTATGTGCGCTTGCATATTAATTAACTTTTTATACAACATTTAAAGCTATAATATATAATAATTCTATTCATGCTGTAATTTATTTATATTAAGTGCTTTGATTGGATAAAAACACTTAAATGGCGTCATCTCAGATAATTTATATATCGATATTTCCTCTGAGCGGACTACTTTTTTTTTTTCATATCAATATCTAAAGAACCGCGATTCCTCTGGTACTATGTTTTGCATATCCCTACGTTTTCCGGTCTAGTAACGTTTTGAGGTCTAGATAGGTTTCTGTAACTGTTTTTGCTGTTTTAAAAACCGCAACGATTATTTCACAGAATTATAAGGATTAAACATTGGGTTTTATGAAATTATAAATGTGTAAACTCCGGCGACTCCCTCACAAACTTGACATAAAGTCCTTCGGACTTAATTTAGTTTGTGAGTGAGTCGCCGGAGTTTACACATTGATAATTTCCTAAAACCCAGTGTTTAATCCTATAATATATATAAGTGAATAGTGTAATCAGGAATTAGATTGTAATTACCAGGCAGTTTTGGGAATAAAATTATATACATTACCTTTCCTCTAATCTCAACTAGCTCTTGGGTCTCAAGGAGCTTTACTTCTAGGTCAGACAAATTTGATCTCATAGACCTTTCTAAGTTTGACACACCTTTTTGTCTATTCAGGAATTCTTTCAACCTGTAAAAATAAGTAAAATTATGATACTCTAAAAATATTTAACAGAATTAGGGAATAACTGTATTGATCTACATTTATACTTTCTGTGTGTATAGCTTAAATTTAGAGCACATGCATAAATATCCTTTTTACATTCAATAGAGTATTAAAAGTAGCAGATAAACAATTTTAGCAAAGTTTAATTGAAATCTTAGACACTGTCACTTTACAATTTTTTTTTACTTATAGCAGAGTAAAAGAATTATAACTCTTTAATCAAGAAAATATAATGAATTTTATTTCATTTATCTTAGGCTTTTAAAGCCATAAATTATATAGCATTTAAATGAGCAAACTTCTATCATCTACTAAGTTAATCTTACTAATCACTATAAAAATTGTCAGTGGTTCCTTTGGTTCTTTGCCAGACCCAAATTAGAACTGTATAAAAATATGACATACCTCATTCCTTCAAGTTCTCCAGACCTTCTCTTGTTAAATATTAGGAGTCTTGTCTGTACAAGTTGGACAGCTTTTCTATATGAAGCATATGATTTGTCTAAGAGATCTAGGTTTTGCAATTCTGTCTTCACATATGTCTGGATTTTCATTACATCACTGGGTTCTGGCAATGACTTTTCTTTGTTAAATGAGCGAATTTGCAAGGTTACCATTGCCAACTTCTTTACTTTGGTGTGCCATTCCACTTCATACAGCTTGATATAATTTTTACACTTTTTAGCCATTTTTGTGTCATTTTCTTTTATTGCTTTAGCCCATATGGCATTCACCATTCGCTTTATGTCATACCCCAGTCTTACTGCAGTGGATGGTGATGTCAGGTCATCCTCATCATCAAATCCTGGTGAAGCTGTAGTTAAAGCTGCTTTTGCAACAGCATCAAAATGTGATGGCTGCAAAAAATCAGTCATTGACATGTTTTCATTCCCAATCAATTCCCTACCATTAAGAAGTAGTCTGGCAGCTTCCCTCATGCGGGATGATGCGTAATACTTTCTTTTTAAAGTGTTTCCAATATTTCTGGCTAGCCACACATTCCCTAGATATATAATTATGGGGTCTTTCTGGGCCACTTCAGAAATTCTGTCTTTGGTCATTATGGGCAATACTTCCTCTATGAGTTTTCTACTAGCAATTGTACTCACTCTTCCAGCAATGTATAAACTTTTCATAAAGATGACATTCTTGCTCATTATAGCATCCACATCAACCCCACCTTTCAATATCCTTGCTGGGCAAATATTTTGGTGTTTGTACATAGTGCGATCTAATTTTAGCCATTGGAAGCAACAAGGGCATGGCCCATAATCATCAACATCTAGAGTTTCATGGTGTCGTCGTCCCAATATAAGCTGTCCACTTTTTTCCTCATTTACCTTACTGTTATGGTTATTATCTCCTTTATTTCTAAGTTGATCCCACTTGGCCCTTTTAAGTTTTTGGTCAGTAGTGTTTTTTATGTCTTGAACTTCCTCTTCTTTACTGTGCATTTTCTTCAAATGTTTTGAGATATTTGTGACTATTTTTTCACAGAAAAAGCATGCATGTACTTGATTGTACACAGTGTTGTGTTTTTTTACTTTGCCAAACTTGGAGACATCTGAATATTGCAACTTTTTTACAAAGATTTGGGGATTGTTAATGTCCCTCAATATGTCATCTTCATTTATACTGGTTTCTTTTCTCTGCAAACCATGTAGTTTGGTCAAATATGATGCCATGGGGTATTCAATGCTACAATCATCAGACTGATCATCTTCACTTGGATCTACAACATCAACAGAACATGAAACAGACGAAACCTTGTTTTCATTTGATATTGAAGAAGAGCGTTCTCTTTCATCTAATTTGGATCTTTTACTATTAATCAAAGCAGCTGATTTTTTACGTCTTTTCTGTCCTTTCTTTCCAATAATTCTATCACTGTAATAATCAGAAAGTTCTTCAGATTCAGTTTCAGATTCAGGTTCATATTCATCTCCAGACTCTTCATATGAGGAACTTTCCCAAAATTCTTTGTCCTTAAAACTTGACCTTGCCCTAATTTTCAATTCTGATTTATTATTCTGAATCCATCGAGTGACTTTACCAGGAGAATCTGTTTGTTGTTCGTCTTGATATGCTTTGATGTTCTCTACATTGGTTTCTTGAAAGGTTTCATTATCTATACAAGGAGAATCTGGTTGTTGTTTGTCTTGATTTGCTTCGATATTCCCTTCATTGGTTTCAAGAAAGGTTGCGTTATCTTTACAAAGAGAATCAGGTTGTTGTTCATCTTGGTTTGCTTTGATGTTCTCTACATTGGTTTCTTGAAAGGTTTCATTATCTATACAAGCAGAATTCAGTTGTTGTTTGTCTTGATTTGCTTCGATATTCCCTTCATTGGTTTCAAGAAAGGTTGCGTTATCTTTACAAGCAGAATCTGGTTGTTGTTTGTCTTGATTTGCTTCGATATTCCCTTCATTGGTTTCAAGAAAGGTTGCGTTATCTTTACAAAGAGAATCAGTTTGTTGTTCATCTTGGTTTGTTTTGATGTTCTCTACATTGATTTCTGGAAAGGTTTCATTATCTATACAAGCAGAATCTGGTTGTTGTTTGTCTTGATTTGCTTCGATATTCCCTTCATTGGTTTCAAGAAAGGTTGCGTTATCTTTACAAAGAGAATCAGGTTGTTGTTCATCTTGGTTTGTTTTGATGTTCTCTACATTGATTTCTGGAAAGGTTTCATTATCTATACAAGCAGAATTCGGTTGTTGTTTGTCTTGATTTGCTTCGATATTCCCTTCATTGGTTTCAAGAAAGGTTGCGTTATCTTTATGAGGAGAATCTGGTTGTTGTTCATCTTTATTTGCTTTGATGTTCTCTTTATTGGTTTCAGTGAAGGTTTTGTTATCTTTATCAGGAGAAATGGTTTGTTGTCCATCAACATATGATTTTTTGTTTGTATCCTTGATTTTAAATGTCTGGTTAAGATCTTTGTCTTGAGTATTTGTTTGTTTATGGTTTGTTTTAGATTTTTTGTTGTTTTCCTTTTCCCGAGGTTTGCTGGCTTCCTCATTCATAAGTTGTTGGTCTACATCCTTTTCTACATTTCCAGCAACAAAGTCTACGGCTGTTGTAGCTGAAGCTTTCTTAAAATCTTTTTCAAATTTATCTAGTTTTGTTGGAAACTTTGACTGAAGTTTAACTGCAAAAGTAAACAATACAATAGTAAATACATAGGTACGTGTAGAAAGTCAATTGCACCCAAGGAAAAACAAGAAAGGGTAAAAACTTTCACAAAACATAGATTGTAACAGTATGGCACCTGCAGAGTCAAAAATGAACTGCCACCTGAAGGCTTTTTATGGGCGAATTCCAACCTCCATTTGTTAAAAACTACCTACCTTTCAAATTCATCGAAAACGACATGCCCCCACCTTAAAAAAAACACCTTAAAATCGACATCATAACATTTTTTAATGCAACCTTGCAACCTGGGGGTGGGTTACCCTGCAGGAGCCCCAACAGTACCCAATTGCAACAGATTTTACATATGTTTAACCTTTAATTGGGCACATGCAGAATTATTTATATATTTAGGTTTCATTATGAAGATATATCATTTTGGTCTTAATTTCAGCTTATTTTAACAAAAGTTATAAAATCAAGATTTGGAGGACCTAGATATGACTAAATGGATACCTTATTACAAATTTTGCAAAGAAACATATTTTCACAAAGTCAATTTTTTGCAAGAATATGTAAACATCAACATAAGTATTTTAGCTTAATATACCTGATCTGAAGAAAATAAGTTGTGCAATTTAAAATGTTCATTTAAATAAAAGTTGAAAGTTTATACCAAATTTTATTTCAAAATTTGATGTCACAACAAAATAATTGACAAGTGTGCATTAAACCCAGGCAGAACAATCTTGTGTCACAAAATTAAAAAATAAGAAAGAGAACAGCATAAGAATTATAAAAAAATATCTTAATACAAGGCCATCCTAAATCTATTCTATTCTTTGTTAAATATGTTAACAATGAACCACAAAAACTGGAACAAACTAAACAAACACAATTTTCACTCAAACATATAATGATTCTGTTTCTTGAACTTATCATAGGCTTCCTATATCTTTATTGGTATTCTTTTTTTTCTAAAAAAATCGAGATAATACATTTTGATAATTTGAGGTGTTACATTATATGTTATTCCGGTCTTAGACAGGGTATATAATGTCACATTCACGGCTTAGGATTTATATTCCATGAGCCGAAGGCGAATGGAATATACGTCCTAAGCCGTGAATGTGACATTATATACCCTGTCTAAGACCGGAATAACTTTTATATTATAGCTCACATCTTAAATTAGGAATGTTTTACGGGAAAAACAGATAATTAAGAAAGAACTAGGTCTATGTAGCGTAAATTTTTTTTTATACATGATTAAGTTATCCGTATTTGTTTGGAAAATATACGTTTAAAGTGAACGCATAATATTAAAAAAAAATTGCATTTTTATCAATAGTTTTTATAAGACAAAATTACTCTCTGGAATTGGGCAAATTACGTTATTATTCATAAAATCAAAATATTGTCCCTTATGGCACCCCATTATTAGTTTTATGATGCTTAGATGATCGAGGCCCATTCAGGATTTTTAACTAAAGTTTATATAAAAACAACCTATATTTTTGTTGAGCATTAAATTAATAAAAATAAGAAAACATTATTATATATTAAATAACAGTGAAAATTTATCTTTTTTAAAATATTAATAGTCTTCTATGTTCAATAAATAACCCAATTGTATCCTTAAACTGGGAAGTGTCAAGGTAAAAGTTTGCAAAGCACCAAATTCAAATATCGGCGGAGCTTGTATTGGTGTTGATTTATGTGTGAATGTTGACGTTGAGTGACATTAAAATAAGAAAACTAGTTATAGACGGTAATGTCATTTTGATGCCATTAAAATGAATATCATTGGATTTTGGACGATGGAAATCAAAATGAACATCAACAGATTTTGACGATGTTTTGACTGAAAAGTGCATGATGATGCAGGTACATGTTTATTTACTTTTAGTGCGCTTGAGATCAAGTTTCTCGTTTGTTGTTTTGTGCATTGACGCTCTTTTATAGAGGACACAAAACATCATATAGGATTTGTGACCCGAGACTGACATGATTGACCCAGAACCCCCCCCTTTTTCTGTGCCTTCTATCGCTGAAATTTGAGTAGATTTGTTTCTTAATTTACTTCCCTTCTTTTATTTAAACAAATATATTACATATCATTTTATTTACGTTGTTTAAAACATGTTCGGGTTAGACATCGTTTCATTTGGTTACTTTTTCAATCGAAGCGGAACGAAGGCGGCCATGATGATTTGTTTTCCCAGGGGCCCCATACGGGATAAAAATATGCTTTATGTATACGGCTGTAGACGTATACATAGCCTAATGTATACAGCTAGCTAACCAATCAGAATGCAAGGTTTTATGTGAGCTATAATATATGTAACTCTCACTTTTTGATTTGGTTTAAATATTTACAAAATAATTTAAAAAGTGATATTTTCATATGTCTATAGTGTGAAGTTTGTTGTTTTTAGTTGTTGAAAATCTCCAGCAACTAATGTGGGCAGGAGATATCTAAGTAGAAATAATTTAAGATGGCCTATTGATGCACACCAATAAAAAGTAAGTTTAACCCCAAGATAAGTTCATAACAATTGTAACTGGATAAAAAAAGAAAAAAAATCATAACAAAATGAACATATGATACCTCTACTACTATCCAACAAGCCTTGTGTACATGCTTCATCAAATGATTTAACATTGATAGCAGAAATCTTCATAGCACTAAAATGATTTTATAACTAAATTTTTGTATTCCTCGAGATTTGCAAAAGCATTTAAGTTTTATCCAAAGAAGTGTTCCATAAATTCCAAAGTCTTTGTTAACAAAAGAAATGTATACCTTGCATGGGTAAACAGAATCACCCAAGCAACAATCAATGACAATAAACAAAAGTTAACACTAATGTTTGTCTCGCCTGTAGGCACCATATGAATTATAATAAATTCCTTGTGAATTCCCTTATGTACATTCATAAACTATTATGAAAAAAAAATCAAACTTGAACTAAAATTTCGAAGAAACACCAAAGAAAATTATTAAAGTCGCTCAACTGAATATACAAGCTCAAGGTCAAAAGATGAGGATGCAACTGAAACACTAATGCATAAACAAATCAAGTTTCAATAACCTATAATGCTGTAATGGCCATTGGTCAGATGAGCTATTAAAACCTAGCATAAAAAATCTATTATCATCTTACAAGTATTAGAAAAAAACTTACATTGGTTCATCCCAAAATGAACATTTTAAGGGTTCATTTTCTATTAATAATGCAGGCCACCAAATCCCTCCATCCAGTTTCACAGCAACAATGTCTCCTTCTAAAATGCATAATTTTTATGGAAATTTAATGTTAGTGCTGCAATAAAAAAATTTTATATTCTGTGTGTTGAATTCTAACTTTTCATCATATTTCAAGTAAAATTATGACATCATAAATTTTTAACATTGGTGGGGACAAGCCCAGTTAAAACATACTTGTATTTTGGTATTTAAATCAATCGTAGGTGTAAGAAGACTAAGGACATCAAATATCGGATAATTAATTGGGTACAGTGAATAACCAAAATATTATCAAGTCGAGAACCAGTTAAATCAGGAGTTGCGTTTTTGCACGAGTTATCATATTTTGGTTATTCGTTAGACCCAAGCAATTATCTAATTTATTAATACATGAAACACTGATTGTTGTTTATTTTATCGCTTCTTAACATATTTGTGAATGGTGTAGGAATTGAACTGTCAGCAGTCATGCCGACAATGCAATACAATTCACCACTTTGAAATTGAGTTTGGCGGGAATTTATGCAAGAGTGAAATTTTTTTGTTATTTTACCAGGTTTTATTTCACTCAGAAAAATCGGCATTTCATATGCATCTACATAATAAATATGTTTCTCACATACTTATAATAAATAAAATATTTATTTCCCTTTGCGATAAATGCTTAGCTATATAAAGAAATTGAAAGAAATATTTATTCAAATTTGATGTTCCGGGGCTGATAAAACTGTATTATGTCAACTACTGGTAATTTATCATATACATATAGTAAATAGAGGATTTTTTTCACTTGGCGATAAACCTGTTGTTCATAAGGAAACTTCAAGAAATATTTATTTGGGGTTTCATGTTCCGTGGCTGATAAAGCTTTGTTTTCATCTTCGAAGGCTGATAAAGCTTTATTATACCTGCTTCTGGTAATTTATTACACCCCTTTCCCTCACTCCTTGGCACCCTGGAGTCATTCGTGAAATTCCAGAATGACGCTGCTTTTATGACCTCATTATGAAAGACAACGTTTTAGGTTTTGTCAGAGTCAATAATGGATGATGCAATAAGATGAGCCTCTTAGGGATTGGGACATACTTGTAAACTTCTTCTGGTTTTTGAAGACAACCTTAAGTTTTTAGCTTTTCTCTCGTCTAATGTTGAAGTATATAAATAAATACAACATTACATGCCTTATTTTACATCTTACCCTTAATCAGCACTCGGTCATTCATCAACCCTCAAGCAGTTCGGCTCTCAGCTCATAAAATAGCCTAGTGCTGTTCAAGGGTAAGATATCAAATTAGATATGTAATATATCTTATAGTGGGTTATTTCCTAATTTTAAAAGAGGTTAGTAGGGTGCCTGATGTTATTGGAACTGAAGACATATTACACAATTTTTCCTTTTTATATACAACATGTATTTTCATACAGATATACTTATTACAGAGGCAGTTACAGACATACTATTTATGATCAGTCAATTTAATATAAGGATTCATGCATGATTCTCACCCTATATAAAACCAACTGACCAAGAATATTCTATAATAGGTCTGTAAATTCCTCTGCAATGATAATTTATGTAAAATAATGCAGACTGAAAACACAGTTATATAACAATATTTCCATGGAGCATGTTAGGGAAGCCAGATTAAGACAAAACTAATACAAATTGTAAAGACTGACATTGATGTACCAACAAGAATGATTATTTTCAGGTATAAATACTAACCCTTGAAGCAGGCATCTGTCCCTTGCTTTTCTAAAACATTACATCTTTTCCGCTTTTTAGGCATTGTATTGTACCTGTCAAACAATACAACATTAAAAATAGGTTATCAACAGATACATACATGTAGTTCACATTGGTTATGCAATTTAAGCTTTTACTACCCAAAAATCAATGGACAGTCCATATAGTTGTTGGGTATGTACCCAATAATCAATGGACAGTCCATATAGTTGTTGTGTACATACCCAATAATCAATGGACAGTCCATAAAGTTGTTGGGTACATACCCAATACTTAATGGACAGTCCATGTAGTTATTGGGTATGAACTCAATAATCAATGGACTGTCCATATAGTTGTTGGGTATGTACCCAATAATCAATTGACTGTCCATAAAGTTGTTGGGTATGTAACCAATAACTAGAATGGGGGTCTTCTATGCATGGAAGACATATGTTGCCTGCATCTTAAACTAGAGGCTCTTAAGAGCCTGTATCGCTCACCTGACTTACAAAAAAACTTTTTAAGACAATATTTTTCTTGCAAATTTTGATATTAAATGCTAAAGAGTTTATGTGAAGATGCTGTTTCTATGAATGTTGCCATGTTGAATTTACAATCAGCAGTAGGAGTGTTTCTGAGAAGAAGCAGTTTTTGTTTTTTCATAGGTTAGTATGTTAAGTGATGTTCCATAGTGGCAGCAATCTTGTATTTTGGATCGAAACAAACAACTCAAAATTGGTAGAGAACTATACAATATCACATATCCTAAAATCTGCCAAGCTGTTTGTGAGAAAACGAATTTTAAAATCTCAGCCAGTCAGAACGCATTTGCAGCTCTGGCAGCCATGTTGAATTTCCTACCGGCTCGAAACATGCTTAAAATAATAAGATTACTATCACTTCTGCAATATTTTGGTTAAATTGTGTGGAACTGATGAGTTTCAGAGAAGAAGCTGTTTGTATGGTTTTCCCATAGGGTCCTATGTTAAGCTGTGGTGGCCTCTTGGAATTTAGATCGCCACAAAAAATTAAAATTTTGTAGAGGACCATCAAAGGTACATTTGTGCAATATTTCAAATCAATCTGCTAAGCGATTTGTAAAAAGAAGATTTTTGAAATTTCAGCCAATCAGAACCCATTAGTTGCCCTGGAAGCCATGTTCAATTTGCAATTGGCTCAAAAAACTCAAAATAATAAGATAAATATCCATTAATCATTTCTTCATAATTTGGCTTCATTTGTGTGGAACAGTTTCAGAGAAGACGTTGTTTGTATGTTTTTCCCATAGGGACTATGTTAAACTATGTCCTGCGATGGTGGCCATCTTGGATTTTGGATCGGCACAAAAAACTCAAACTTTGTAGAGGACCATCTAAGGTACATTTCTGCAATATTTCAAATCAATCTGCCAAGCAGTTTATGAGAAGAAGATTTTTGAATTTCAGCCAATCAGAACGCATTAATGGCCCTGGCAGCCATGTTTCATATTTGATCAGCACCAAAAACTCAAACTTTGTTAAGAACCACCCAATAAACATTCCTGCCAAGTTTGGTTCCAATTGGCCAAGTGGTTGTGGAGAAGAAGATTAAAATGTAAAAAGTTTACGGCCGACGACGACGAAGACGGACGCAAAGTGATGAGAATAGCTCACACTGACCCTTTGGGTCAGGTGAGCCAAATATTTTTTTGTAATTTTTATTATTTTTGTTTCCACATAACACACAGGTAATACAGATTTTGAATAAATACAAGACTGATTTATTTTAAATCTTGTATTACAGAATATTATGTCTATGAAGGTGTGAGGTGAGCCAAATATTGGGTTTACAGGAAGTAGATGAGGTAGGGGCATAAAATCACTTTACTCCATAAAGTACTATAGGAGGAAGCTACATGCTAAATATCAAGAGGCTGTGGAATGTAGCTGCTAAGAAATCTGTGACAGAAAGTTTTGTGATGCTGCAAAACAACAGATAGTGCCAAAGTGACTCCTATATGTCATCTTGCAACAAGTTGATGGCGACATTATCAGTGGAAAGTCCATATAGTTTTGGTACATACCCAATAATCAATGGGCAGTTCATAAAGTTGTGAGGACCATACCCAATAATCAAAGGACAGTCCATATAGTTGTTGGGTACAAACCCAATAATCAATGGACAGTCCATATAGTTGTTGGGTACAAACCCAATAATCAATGGACATTCCATAAAGTTGTTGGGTACAAACCCAATAATCAATGGACAGTCCATAAAGTTGTTGGGTACATACCCATTAATCAATGGACATTCCATATAGTTGTTGGGTACATACCCAATAATCCATGGACAGTCCATATAGTTGTGAGGACCATACCGTATAATTAATGGCAGTCCATATAGTTGTTGGGTACCTACCCAATAATCAATGGACATTCCATATAGTTGTTGGGTACATACCCAATAATCCATGGACAGTCCATATAGTTGTGAGGACCATACCGTATAATTAATGGCAGTCCATATAGTTGTTGGGTACCTACCCAATAATAAATGGACATTCCATATAGTTGTTGGGTACATACCCATTAATCAATGGACATTCCATATAGTTGTTGGGTACATACCCAATAATAATTGGACATTCCATATAGTTGTGAGGACCATACCGTATAATTAATGGCAGTCCATATAGTTGTTGGGTACCTACCCAATAATCAATGGACAGTCCATAAAGTTGTGAGGACCATACCCAATAATCAATGGACAGTCCATAAAGTTGTTGGGTACCTACCCAATAATCAATGGACATTCCATATAGTTGTGAGGACCATACCGTATAATTAATGGCAGTCCATATAGTTGTTGGGTACCTACCCAATAATCAATGGACATTCCATATAGTTGTGAGGACCATACCCAATAATTATTGACATTCCATATAGTTGTTGGGTACCTACCCAATAATTATTGACATTCCATATAGTTGTTGGGTACATACTCAATAATCAATGGACAGTCCATAAAGTTGTTGGGTATGTACTCAATTAATAATCAATGGACATTCCATATAGTTGTGAGGACCATACCCAATAATCAATGGCAGTCCATATAGTTGTTGGGTACATACTCAATAATCAATGGACAGTCCATAAAGTTGTTGGGTACATACCCAATAATCAATGGACAGTCCATATAGTTGTTGGGTATGTACCCAATAATCAATGGGCAGTTCATAAAGTATAAAATACCCAGTTTACAATTGTTAGTACCTTTAATTTTTTCACTTGTTTAATCTTATTAATTTTGTTAGCATGAAAATTATATGTAACAATTTTAATTAACTCTGCAGATAAAATTAAGATTTCATTTGGGGAAATAAGGTTTTTAATAAAAAAACAAAAATACAAATAAGAATATTTTTATTTAAAATATTTTCAAAATTATTCTTCCAATCAAAATGAAATATGGTTCTTTGAATAACTTGTAGAATAAGGCAAAACATTTGTAGAAAAAATACCAATCTTAAGGTAATATTAGTTTTTACAAGGGACACAACTCAACACCATAGTGTCATGACATGTGGAAATAATTTATGAGCTGAGATTGGGAATCAAGGGATTATTTGACAATTAATACTTACAGCTCAATATGGTTTCATTAATTAGCTTGGGTGACAGATGGAATGACCAAATCAACAAATAATTAATTGCATTTGATCTTTGTAAAAGGTACAGTCAACCATTTTTGTGACTTATAATAAATTGACAATTTTATTTTTTAATAGAACATTTCTTTACTGGGATATTTTAGGCACAAATCAGGATGCTGGCGATTAGATCTTGAAACCAGGAGTCTCCTAGTGAGAATAAAAGTTGAACATCTCTGGATTGGGTTCCCAAGCCAGATAACACAAAATGGTCATTTTACTTATACATTTTCATCTCTAATTATATTCTTATTCTAATTATTCCCTCCCAAAAAATCTTTCATATAAAAAGATTGCATGCTCATATAAATATGTTGGGTCATACAATAATTTTATTACAGCTATCTTGTTCTTTTAATTCAGACAATTAAATTACATGTATGAAGGTAAAAATCTATCATATATTTATCAAAGTTTTAAAATTTGTCATACATGTTATTGTCACAAAATAGTTTGCAAACCTGATAAGTGTGGAAGATGATAAAAGAAATTCATACCTTCTAGGATTGCTGTACTTCAGTAGCTTCAGCTGTACTTAGTTGTCCATAGAACTTCTTGGGTACAAACCATGAGGTCTCATCAAAATAAAGTACGCACGTTTTCATTGGTCAATTTTTTCTATGAATCTGGCACATGATTTTTGATTGGTTGTCATTCGGAACACCTTAGTACAGTTTAAAAAAACCCAAGAGAGCTAATATAATAAAATAAAAACCATTCATGGACACTTTTATGGACAAATTATGGACATGTCCATGAAAAAAATTTCTTGTTGGGTACTTTGATAAAAAATACCCAATAAAGCTAGTCCATACAAAAAAAGAGTTTTCCTGGGTACTTGCTTATTGGGTATACCCAATAAGGGAAAAAGTACCCAATAAGAGCCAACAGGGCATACATAGTACCCAATATATACCTTCTGGTATGCGCGGACGGACGGACAGACGGACGGACGGACATGAGTAAAACTTAATGCCCCCCGACATGACGTCGCGGGGGCATGAAAAAGAGTGTAAAAATATCTAATGATTATCAAATAACTGTATTACCTTTCACTGTAAGTTTACACCGTTTTACACAGTTTTTTATCCTAACATAGTATGTTCCTTCATCATCACATTTTGTACTCTTTACAACAAGTCTGTGAACTTTCCCTTGCATCTTCATTATATATTTCTCTGATGGGATTACTTCATTGTCATCTTTGAACCAATGTGCTATTTGATTGTCATCTATTACTTCACATTCAAATTGTACATCTTCACCCTCGTTACAAGTCTGAGTAGCCAATGCCTTATAGAAATATTCTATAATGAAAAACAAGAAACAATTTGTAATTTCTATGCCTGTATTTCACTACATCAAATGATATTAATCAGTGCAATTTTGGCAGATCAACAACCTTTTTCTAGTTTTATCATACACAGGGATGAATAATATATATAAGCAATAAGGTAAAGCTTTTCTAGTTCATGGCTATTTTCCTCCACCTTCAAATATATGGGTCTCTGACAACATAAACAAGGGCAAGTTGCTACACATACACAAATGTCTCCTGCCGCTGCAGTATCAAATTGCATAAGAGGTGTGAGAAAATAAGATGGGAAACAAATTTTTGTGAACATTCAGTTTCAGGACAAAATATTAAGCATGTAATATTAGAACTGTTTTGACAGGTATTTGGAAAAAGCTAAGCAACTACATAAAATAGTAGAGTGCTTGATAAAATTTGCTTTCAATATTGTTCAATATTGCTAAAATGGTGAAAATCCCATAACTCCAAGAAAATTTGAAAATCAAAATGTTTGTAGAGTATGCATATCTACACATCACAACAATTAATCCTATTAAATATCAAAGCAATCCATTTAACGGTTTCAGAGAAGCATCCATGTGATCTACCATTGTATTTTATTATACTGGTGATATATTGATTTCCCATGAGAGAACAGCCGGAAGTGACGAATTGAGGTCATTACGGTCAAAAGTGAGATTGAGGTTGTACGTGATTTCAAGAGCTTGTTTATTTTCCGTTTTTTGTCATTAGTGTTGTAATTAATAAGTGTTAAATTCCGATTTAAGTTGGAAGATTCGTATTCTAATTGTGATAAAATTGTGGATTTAATGTTGACAATACATCTAGGTGATGGATGTTGACCGATTTACATTCAGATAGGTCGTGACCAAGCGTCAATATGGCGACCAAAAGAACAATGTCCGAAAGGGACGATCAAAGTGATGAATTCGTAGATTTGGTCAGAAGAAGGACCAGAGAAATTTATCAGTTAAAGACTGGTAAAGTTTCTGAAACTTCTAGTGCTGCAGAAAGTGCCGCAGACAGTAATAATAACAGAAATGAATATTTGCTCAATCAAGATCAATTGCGCATGTCAGCAAATATACGCAATTCCGGTAATGATTCCGGAAGTCGCGAAAGCGAAAGAGAAAGTGACAATTTAAGAACAATGTCGATGGAATTGATGTGGGAAAAAATCGAAAGAATGGAGGCTAGAAATAGGAAAGCTTTTGAATGTCAATCAGAAATGATGGAAAATTTAGCCGCGAACATGCTTCAAATGCAGGACAAATCTATCAAAAAGCAAACTGACGAAATAGTTGCGAACAAAGAGCAAACTGACGAAATTGTTGCCAAACAAAACGATTAACCTGAAAAGGTTATATATGGCAAATCAAAATGAACTATCTGACATTTCTTCAGAAGATGATGATAGTGAATGTGAAGAAAACGATATAGATAAATCATTAGACAATGTTATTGACAATAAAGAAGATGATGATAAGTTCTTTAAAGAATTAGAATAAGAATACAAGGAGGAGAACAAGTTTGGAGCTAAAATTGATGAAATCATGGCCAAACTAGCGGAATCAGCTATTGAAAAGCCTCTGAAAGACGAGGACTTGAAAAAACTGACAAATTATCTGACTCCAGAAAACTGTAAGAAACTGGCAGTCCCTATGGTTAAAAGGGAATTGTGGAGAGCTATAAGAGACAAGCGGGAGTGTGATTTGGCTATCCAAAAAATAGCCAAAACTTGTTCAACAGGACTTGTTATGGTTCTGAAAGCACTAGAAATTTATAAGACTAAGGGTGATGTTCAAGACACCAAATTCATCTTTAAAGAGTTGTTTAAACTGTTATTGAACGGTGTCTGTATGAGCAACAGGAAAAGGAAACAGATGATTAAACCACTCATTCCTGTCAAATATAGAAAATTGTGTGAAGTTGATTCACCAACGACTGAATTTTTGTTTGGCGACAATTTGGATGAAAGGGTAGACAAATTGGATAAATATAGTAAAAGGTCAGAGAAGCTAACACATGCACATGGGCAATTTTATCAAAGAGACAATCATTTTTTTAGGCCATACAAAGTCCCAATGGTGGACAAGGAAACACCAAAAGAATTTGAAAGGATATAATTGAGCATGATAAAGAAACATTTCCAAAAGTAATTGACAGTGTAAGTGAATGTACTTATACATGTATGTTTTACAACACACCTGACAATTTTATAGGTGGACAATTACATATGTTTCGTACAAATTGGGAATTTATTACAAATGATAATTGGATTTTCAATATACTGTCTGGATATCACTTAGAACTAGATGTAGATAGAGTACCAAATCAAAAAGTTAGACCAAAATGTATTAATTTTAATGAATCCGAATGTGCACTTATCTAGAAAGAAATTGACATATTTTTTATTAAACAAATTATAGAATTAGTACCATCTGATAAGATATGTAGTAATGATGGATTTTATTCCAACATTTTTATTAGACAGAATTGGTCATTCTAAATTTGAAAAAATTTAATGATTATGTAGATAAGAAGCACTTTAAAATGGAAACCTTATATACAGCTTTGAATAAAATTAAATCAGGCCAATTTATAGCATCGATCGACTTGAAGGACGCATATTTTAGTGTTTTAATACATGAAAGTGATCGAAAGTATTTAAGATTCATTTGGAATAATGTTCACTATCAATTTCGAGTTCTGCGACAGGGATTATCATGTAGTTCTAGAGTTTTTACAAAGTTACTAAAACCTGTTTAATGGTAGATTAAGAGAAATATAGGATCTAACACCGGTGGGAGGGCAAGACGGGAAAATCTCAGACACCAGAGTGAAAAGATTTCTGGTCTTCAACGAGGCTCTGCCGAGTTGGAGACCAAAATAAATCTTTCACGCAGGTGTCTTGAGATTTTCATGTCTTGCCCTACCACCGATGTTTGATTCTATTTCTCACTAATTCGTTAAAAAAAATCCGGTGCTGTTATGTTTGAAGTTGTCAACAAATAGAGTTATCTACCCTGAACGTAATCTCCAGTGTAACTTGTTGCGTCAACGTGTTTGATTTGATGTGTACTGCTATCAGATTGCGGCATAAATTGGCTCATTGAAGCTCAGATATGTTGTGTTCATTGTAATATTTAAGAGGCCTAGTAAACCAACACAACTTAAGCATATATTTTATGATTTGTCTTGCTGAATGGACAGTTGACGTCACAATACATTTTTACGGGAAAAGGAGCGTGAAATTCTTATCTCACCCACGGGTTGAGATAAGGATATCTCAACTGGCTAAAAATAGGTACCATGCTGTCTCATTAGTGAGAAAAAGGGTTCATTAATGTCCGTTATATAGATGATAGTTTACTACTAGGCGATTCTTTTAATGATTGTGTTGATAATATTCAAGAAACATCAGAATTATTAGACAAATTGGGATTTACTGTGCATGCAGAAAAGTCTGTGTTTGTACCTACCCAAGAAATTATATTTCTTGGCTTTGTGATTAATACTGTGAAAATGCTAGTTACTTTAACTCAGGATAGAATAGATATTTGATATCTCTTTGTGAAAAGCTGTTACTAGAAAAAGATATTTCTATTAGAGAATGTGCT
This sequence comes from Limnoperna fortunei, assembly GCA_944474755.1. Lineage (NCBI taxonomy): Eukaryota > Metazoa > Mollusca > Bivalvia > Mytilida > Modiolidae > Limnoperna > Limnoperna fortunei. Next base: position 15,973,514 of record OX104115.1, on the reverse strand, counting down.
ATACTAATAGGGAAAATGGTTGCATCAGAACCTGGAGTACAATATGTTCCACTATATTATAAAGATTTAGAACATTTTAAAGATAAATGTCTGAAATATAACAATGGGAATTTTGATGCTAAAATAAGATTTAAAGTGTCAAAGGAATATTGTATGGTGGATCAATAATTTAAAAGACAGTTTTAAACCAAGCGACTCTAGTAAGAGTGGATGGGGAGGCTATAATAAAACTAGTGGTTTAAATACCAATGGACATTGTTCTACACAAGAAAGTGAGGAACATATCAACTATTTAGAATTAAAAGCAGGTTTTATGAGTCTACAGTCATTAACTGATTATGTTATTAATTGTCATATTAGATTATATATGGACAATACAGTGGCAGTAGCTTATATTAATAACTTTGGAGGGAAAATCGAAAGCTTACATAAACTTTCAAAAAAAATTTGGTTGTGGTGTATCACAAGACAAATTTGGTTAAGTGCAGCTCATGTAATATTATTGCGGACAAACTATCTCTTAAATTAAATGAGGATATTGAGTGGAAATTAAATCCAACTATTTTTAAAGGAATTGAATTGAAATATGGCGAAGTGATAGTAGATTTATTTGCATCTAGATACAACTGTCAAAAACAGTGCTATGTGTCTTTTTTACCAGATAAGAATGCTATGGCAATAGATGCTTTCAGTTAAAATTGGAATAACATTAATAAACAGATTTATATGTTTCCTCCTTTTAGCTTGTTGGGAAAAGTGGTGCAAAAAATTCACACAGACAAAGTAGAGACAGCTTTAGTAGTGGCACCAGTGTGGAGAACACAAGTGTGGTTTCCTAGATTGCTACAACAACTGTGTGCAGCACCATATCTTCTCCCTTTGAATTGTCTGTTGCACCCTCTACAAAGGGAAAAAGTCCACCCAGTGAAAAATCTACAATTGGGAATTTTTTGTCAGTCAGGGAGGAACTTAAAAATCAAGGAATATCAGAAAACACTGCCGACATCATTGTCAACTCATGGAGAAAAACTACAAGCAAACAGTATTTCTCCTATTTTAAAAGATGGCAACAGTTTTGTCATCAAAGGAAAATTAATTGTTATAAACCCGCTACTGTAGATGTATTGGAATTTTTAACTGGATTAAATGATACATGACTTGGTTATAGTGCTATTAACACTGCAAAATCTGCAAAAGTATCTATCTGTAGTTTATTCCAAGACAAAGACTTGGGTAATGATAAAGTTATAAAAAGATTTATGAAGGTAATTTTTACTTTAAAACCAACTTTATCAAAATATGCAAAGATATGGGATGTAAATGCAGTTTTACAATATATTGACAATTTGCCAGACAACGAAAGTTTACCTTTATTAGTTTTAGCACAGAAAAAAGGACTTCAAATGGATATACTGTACAGGCCTCGCGAATTTTAATTTCTCTGCGCATCCCGGTGGAGGAAATTCGGATCTCCGTGACCTCTCCGCTGTCATCTCCACCGCGACTCGCGATCGCGAAATGCCGGTGGAGAGCTGGTATTGGGTGGAGAGCCGACGACTCCACAGTGTATTCGCGGTGTATCCAATCTGCAAACATTTGGGGATATATTGGCACATTCGGTAACTGCATACTATCGTATAAATGACGTGAATTTATCGTAAGTCTGATCTTTCACCTTTTAAAATATATGACACTTTTGTGAACCTGTTTCAGATCAGTTTCATATGTTATCCTGCAAAAACATAGAACAGGAAGATCGTGTAGAATACTATTTCTAACAATAGTTGTGTTAAGATTATTTATTGTATGTATGTTTTTATAAATTTATTAATCTTTCATCGTTTTATTTATATTTCAGGTTGTCTGTGAAGATTTATTACTTATCTATATTATCAATTCATGTAGCTAAAAAGCTAATTATCTTATTTATGCATTTGTTGTTCTTTCTTATGTAGAAGTCAACTTAGGCTTAGAGGTGACGAATATGCAGTAAAAAGCTTACCAACTTCCATATATTTCTTCCCAATATATTTATCCATTAATAAAGTTAACAGTTGTTCACATTCTCTGCAATGACGAAGTGACAACTTGGTTTATTTGTGTTACGTATTACGTTTAACAGCAGGTTGCAATAAACAAATCCATGGACACCTGTTCGACAATATGAATCGTCAAATAACTCTCATCCACTTATTTAAAACTGAGAGCTTTGACACTGTTCAAATATAATTAGCTTGTTTGTAAACTGTAGGTCAGTCTGTGAGTTCAAAGGTAAATAACGACCTAATTATGGCTAATTCGATCAGACAGTATTACGTTTGTTACACTAATTAATTGAAAATGCCCAGGAAGTGTCAGTGTACTAATTAAGAATTATGCAATCATTTCTGTATAGCAAATATTGCTTGATAAGTACTTACCTTCGTATTACATGCTAGTTTAATCCGTGCCGAAGACAGTTATTACCTACACAGAACACAGTTTAGACTATATTGTTTGCAAATCAACAATATACTACATGAATATATTAAATTATATATAACTAAAAATTCCGCAGTTTCTTTGTATTTCTAAAATATTCGGTAAAAAAAGCAGGTGCCGATAATTGAGGATATCGTCTGCTTGGCAATCAAAGTATTTACCGCTTTCACAAAAGCACGTGCAAGTAGTGTTTTTTTACATTATTGTAACCGGATATTTTAAAATGCTTAAAAAAAATCTGCAAAGAAAGATGGATTACCAAGAAGCATCATTAGTGGTATGGGGTTTCCTCTCGGAGTTGTGAATATATTTCCTCCGTAGACATTATGATTCCAAGATTCTACAAGGTTTATAAAAAACCAAAAAGACGCTTGTGATTTCGTTTTTTGAACTGTAGTTCAGGATGTCAAATGATCACAGGTACGGCCTAAATAACGCTAATTGGTTATCATCTGACAGCATTACCTGTGTACCACTAATTATGCAATGAAAAATGGTCTTTAAGTGTCATTGTGCTCAATTTACAAGGGATTGTCCAATTAATTTGAAAGGAGGATTAATTTTACAACAAAAAATATAAAGTTTGTTGTATACACACTCGAGCATATGACAACAATTTCACTTACATTTATAGACGTAAACGGCACTATAAACGATCTTATTTTGTTGATGTTTGTCAAATTTGAAGAAAATATATGACAGTAGAACACGATAATTGAGGTATCGCCTGCTTCTTGAATCAATTAATTTACCGCTTGTAAAATAGCACGTGCAAGTAGTGTACAAAGATATACCTGTGAAGTGGTTATAATTATTTAAAAAAAAAACAATGAAATTGAAATGACAGGCAGTATATCTTTATTTATTCCACCACTATTTTATCTATTAATTATTTTATAATTATACCTCCGGTTTTGGTGACGTAAACAAACAAGCTGTTAATAGAATTCAACGATTATTTTAATTTATTGGATTGATACTGGATATTTTAAAATGCTTTCAAAAAGAACGTGGATAAAGACAGATGGATTACCGAGAAGCTTCATTATTGGCATAAGATTTTCTTTTTCTTTTTGAGTTGTGAACGTATGTTTCTCCGTAGACATCCTGATACCAAGATTTTACAATGTTTATAAAAATCCAAGAAGACACTGTTATTTATTTAAAACAGACAGCTTTGACACTGTTCAAATATAATTCAGCTTGTGAGTTCGTTTTTGAACTGTAGTTCACACTGTCAAATGATCAAAGGTAATTAAAGACATAATTAACGCTAATTGGTTATATGACAGCATTACCTGTGTACCCTTAATTGTGTAATCAAATATGGTCAGGAATTGTCATTTATTATGTATTATGCAATTAATTTAAAGGGATAATTAATTTTATAACACAAGGTATAGAGTTTGTTGTATACACACTCAATTCAAGCATATGACCACAATTCCACTTTCCTATATTGACGAAAACGGCACTGTAGACGATGTTGTTCTGGTGATGTTTGTCAACACTGAAGAAAATATAAGAAGTAGAAAATTTTATGGAGAAAGGAAACAGAAACTTAACATGCATACCCATTGTTCTGATGTGATTTTACGATCTTTTTGGCCGGCTATCCACCGTGACTACCCGATCGACACTCCACCGCGAAAACACCGCGACTCCTCCAAGGAGAGTTGAGTAACAGTGGAGGAAACGGTCTCTCCACTCTCCTCCACCCCCACCGCGATGGGTGGAGAAATTAAAATTCGCGGGCCTGTACAGTAATCATGAAATCAGCAGGGTGCCAGTCCGCTGGGACTTTTCAAAAATTTTATAACAAGACAATAATAGATTCAAATTCTAAAGGTTTTTCAGATACAATTTTGGATAATGATTAGTTTAATTTCATAATAATTAAGTCAATACAGGAACAGAGCTATAAAATGACAGTAATTATACAATTTTATTAGTCTTATTGTCCATGAATGTAAATATTGTACATATTTATACAGTTAGAATAAAGTGTTAATTCATAACTAGTTTTTCATACATATGTTAAAGGGAACATACAGTATACATGTTTCATATAAATGGATATAGCCAAGGAGTCGAACTTGTACATGTACATGGCTAAATCTTTATAATGCAGAGAGCATTTAAATCTGGGAATCAGGTTTGGTGATCTTATTGATCTCTTAAATCTCATGGGAAATCAATATATCACCAGTATAATAAAATGTTTCAATTAATCGAAACATTTGATGATTGATTGTAATTTTATTATACTGGTGATATAGATTTCACATGCCCACCTCAACAAGATATAGTTTAAAATAGTTTTACTTTATAATCCCCACCCTGGAAACAATAAGATCCCCAAAGCTCTAAAGTATGACCTCAATTTGTCACTTCCGGCTGTTCTCTCATGTGAAATCTATATCACCAGTATAATAAAATTACAATCATTCTTCAAATGTTTCGATTAACTGAAACATTATATTGCTGAAATGGTCAAACTCAAAGTCCCATAACTCCTAAAAAGTTTTGATGAATCAAAATGATGATAAGTATGCACATCTACACATCATAAAAATTAATCCTCCCAAATATCAAAGCAATTTGTCAAGCAGTTTCAGAGATGTGTCCACATGATCTACTATTGTATTATATTGCTGAAACGGTCAAAGTTCTATAACTCCTACAAAATTTGACAAATCGAAATGATAGTATAGTATGCACATCTACCCATCATAAAAATACATTCTACCAAATATCCATAAAGCAATCCATAAAGCGGTTTTAGAGGAGATGCATCCAAAAGATCTACCATTGTATTATTTTGCTGAAATGGTCAAAGTCCCATGACTCCAAATCAAAATGGAGGTAGAGTATACACATCTACCCCTCATAACTATTAATCCTACCAAATATGAAAGCAATCAGTCAAGCAGTTTTAGAGGAGTTGTTTCCACAAAAGTGTGACGAATGGATGGACAGACGGACGGACGGATGCATAGATGCAGACTATTACTAGGTTCATTTGTCAAGTGTGGAGGGGGACAATAATGTGATACAACAGAAAAAGTAAATTGTACAGCAGTGTATGGGCAACAAGTATGGATTTAACTCTTTGTTCTTATATTCATGTGGATTTCACTTATAGCAGACCACGTGAAACCTTTCCTTAGCATAAGTTCGTGTTAGTCAGGTATTTAAATTTTTGGAAGATGAACTGCCCTTTGTTCAAATACAATAGCTATTGTTCTCTCTGCAGTTTATTCAATGGAAGCTTTGAATTTTTCTATGAGAAATCAATCATCCAGTGATGTTTTCCTATTTCAAAAACAAAATTCCACCTGATGAATATACATGAACCTACATAGATTGTACAGAGAAATTGTTGTGCAATTCTAAACCAAATTAAACTGAACTGTATTATATATGTGCCAACTGATTGATGATTAGATATTTGCTTTATGACCAGCAAGCATACCATATATCGGGTTATTTTGGCGGTTGGAAATTTTGGTGGTTTTCCTGTTTTTTTAGCAGGTTTTATTTTGGCGTTTTTTATTTTGGTGTTTTTCAAATTTTACCACCAATATAAGAACAAGAAACGGTATTTTATATTGTTCATATTTATAGCAAATCAAGATATTTAAATAAAAATATTTTATTTATTACTGTTTTAATCCTTTATGCCCTCAAGAAGGACATGTTGATTTAATGACCATAAAGGTGTTAATTTTATGATCAATAACAGCGGGCTAATTAACAATTGATAAGACTTGCATATTTATATGTGAATAGAAATTCATACATTGTGTTTCAAAAACCTATTCAAGTAATCAATTCAATACAAACTTCCTTAATTACAGTTAGTTTAACAGTCGATGAATGTAATGACAACGTTTTAAGTGTATTGTTCAGGTAGATGTAAACAGGTAAATTGAAATACTAATTAAAATAAAATTAATGGTCATTCTGCAGTTTCACACAAACTTTCCATAATCACAAAAAGTTTTCAATGTTCTAGGTGTGCTGTTTTCCGCAGCAAACTTACCGATTTTGAATCGTATGGTCGTCATTTTCCTTAGGGGTGGGCAGTGAATCCCTTGATAGATACTTCTAAATCAACATTATTTGTCCAAAGCTGTACTCAAACTGAACAAGTAAACATTTAAATTGATTCGTGGTCAGTTTTACACACTTCGTCTCACAACAACAAATCGATAATAAGTGTAGTGTCAGGTATTAGTCAGTCAGATTACATATTTAAATTTCTAAAGGTCAACAAATACCGTACCGATAATTATGGTCTGGAAAAATTGGTCATTTTAATTCTGGCGACTTTTTCTTCCACGCCAATATAGCCAAAATAACCATCACGCCAAAATAACCTGATATACGGTATTTCAGCCATATTTAGCACAAGAACAAGCTAACAAACAATAAATTAACAGAAAAAAGGGATGTGATCGGATATAGGGGAAACAATTTTGCCTGCCACTTCAAAAGTATGGAGTATTGTGGATAGGATTGAAGAATGTAGCCTTTTGTAGTGGCTACAACATGTACAAAGAGCCTACTCTTTTTCAAAAATTTCAAAAGGGATCTCTATCGTGTAAGGAGCATGGCACATGCCACCCTCTACGGTCCCTGGCCAGGCTTCCTGTATTATCACCCGACAACTAATGAGAGGGTCTCCCATATCTGCAACACGAGGATGGGATCAGCAGTGTTCCATGGGTCGAGCACTGGGAACCCTCACAGTATGGTCCAGTGTGTTTTGTGAAAAAAAAGTAGAAGAATGTTTCCATGGGACACATGCCCCCGCTCAATGAAGTCCCAAACAGGAAGTAGTTGTCTGACAGGTCTGAAAGTTGCTAAAGACATACAACTCGTGATACTGAACAAGCCTGCCAAATTTCAAATTGTTCTCATCTACAGTCTCTGAGAAAAGCTTGACGTAAATTCGTATGTACAGACGGACGTATTTACGTACAATTAAGTCCCAAACAGATAGTAGCTGTCCGACAGGTCTGAAAATTGCTAAGGATGCTAAGGATTCACAACTTGTGATACTGAACCACCCTGCCAAATTTCAAATTGTTCTCGTGTACGGTTTCTGAGAAAAGCTTGACAGAAATTCATATGAACGTTCATACGTACGGACAGAAGGACATGAGTAAAACTTAATTCCCCCCCCCCCCCCCCCCCGACATGACGTCGCAGGGGCATAAAAAAACTGTCTATACAATGTATAGATGTAATCTTAGAAAATTGTACAATCTATTTTGAAATGTTTGCAAATTTTCAAATAAGAAGATTGAAATGGACAAAAAAAAATTTTTTCTGTAAAAATATTTCAGGAATATGCCTTCTGTATTGTAACTGCACAACCCCTCCAACCCATGGTAGCATGGAAGTTAAGTGAGGCCATGTTAACTGTCCTAGTATCCAATAAAATTCACTTAAAAAGTGTTTGTTTTTAATCGAAAAACCAATTTTTTTTTTTTAAAAACATAAACATATAAAGTATTGAAGAAATAGGGAGTTCAAGAAACCAGGTCTTGTGATTTCTGGAAATATTTCATGAGCACACCAGAATTATATATTTTTATTTATTATAATTAATTTCCCGTCACATTGGATTAATTAAATTTAGTTTATTTATTGTACTTGGAATGTAAATCTTGTTATTATGTATGTTTTTATGTTTTTATTAAAATACAAATTTTTACTATTATTTTACTTGTTTAATTTTATGCAAAAGTGTTATAGCATTATGTAAGCGTGTCAGTGACCTCGATATTCAATCAGATTTTATGGCAATTTCTTTTCGTATATTGCATTCATTAAAACAAATTTTTAAAAATTTACCGTCAATAGCATAAATATATAAAAATCCTTCAAAGACAGAAATTGCTGAATTTCGTTAACCAGGAAGTAGGTGAGCGTCAGACCTGAAATCACATCGAACATTATGGGAGGCCATGCTGATGCTGCATACCAAATTGCAAGAGAATGTGATTAGTAGTAGCTGAGAAAAGCGTTACCAAAATTTTTTCCCTGCCCATCCGCACGACATTCATCATATTATAACACAGATTTTCACTCTGTGAAATCCAGCCAAAAATTGATGACAGTTTGAAAGTAAGGACATAACTATTAGGGATTATATCATTAAAGATCAAGTGTATCCTATTACAGGTATGTCTTTGATATTCACACCTTTTATGACCAAAGCCGTCAATAATTTTAGTTTGAGTTATTCATGGTTTTACTATGGATTTTAACAATTGGGACCTCTAATGTAGTTCGAGTTTTTGAGAAATTGGTGTTTGAGAAATCTTAGCATTTTAATACTGATTATATACAGGGAAATTTGGTACTTTTATATGTTTTCCAGAAATACCGGATGTTCAAGCAATCTAAGTCCGACTGTATATGCCATCAGTATTAGTAAGAAAGGAATATGGCAAAAAAAATATTCTATGCATATACAGTAGATCAAATAAAACAGATATTTTTCTTCACAAGTCATTTACATTAATTGCAATAACTACTTGCTTTGACTATGAGTGTCACCAGTAAGTATAGGCATATATATTTTCTTAATTAATCAATTAAGTATTGACTTTTTTGTCAGAAGTAAAGTACCCATTGAATAAACTCCACAGTGAGCAATTTGAGTTTAAACAATGAGACAGTTCATCATCATCATTTGACAAACACCAAACTCAGGAATAACTTCATTTATGTCCAATATGTAATTTTACATATATTTTAATATCTAAAAAGACACACAGAAATTAAGCATATCTTAAATTGTATGTATTTTCATTTTATATGCATAATCATAAAATTATCAGAAAAATAAAACTTCTTAAAAAGTAGAAATTTTGCAAAGGGAGATAATTCAACATTTTTTCCTATATAATCTATGTATAAATGACCTCAATAGCAGTAATTTTCAAAGTTTTTTTGGGACCTTAGATGATTGGCAACATACTACTTTTTGCATCAAAGTTTTTCAAGATAATGTTTCTGAAATATATGTTGACCTGCGATACCATTAGGACAACAAATATCATTAGTAGATTTATGATTTTGTTAAAACTAAAACTTACTAAAAGTGATTGTAAACATATCTAATGACCAAGAGCTTCATCCTGTCTTACCTTTTACTGTAAGTTTACACAGTCTAATACAATTTTTTATTCTGACAGAATATTCTCCTTTATCAGGAAGTTTTGTATTGTGTACAACAAGTCTGTGAAGTTTTCCATGTCTCTCCACTTTATATCTGTCTGATGTGCTGACTTCAATGCCATCTTTGTACCACAGGGCTGTTTGATTGTCATCTAGTACTTCACATTCAAAATGTACATCTTCACCCTCTGTACAAGTCTGAGCAATCAATGCCTTGTTGAAATATTCTGGGGAGAAAATGAGATATAATTTGTTATTTTCTATGCCTTTGTTTCTTACATTAAGATATAAATTTGTTTAATGTGTGCATGCCAACAACTTTGTTCGATCATGTCATCATAGACAAAAAAAATTACATTTAGTAGTAATGGGCTAACCTTTCTAGTTCAAGGTCATGTTTAATCAATATGATTTGACAAACAAAAAAAGGTGTTATAGTATGATATAACGAGTCAAAATCTGTAAATTTGGTTAAAAACTTTAAATCCTAGGCCATCATAACTGATTTAATAGCTTGTGCTCATGTCTTGTTGATCATGTGTGTAACTTTTACTCTATCTGGATTATAAGACGAAAAATGCTTATTGTAAAATAAAAAGGGCAATAGCTCTTCCATAGAAATATATATCGAACAATAATGAATCAACAGAATGATCGCAAACCTTGTTTTGCTGATTATTATGCGACTCAGTTTCACTCCAGCTGTACAGTTTTTAAAGTTACAACTTAGTATTTTTTTAAAATTATTCATCAAAGGGCAACAACTCCCAAAAGGAGTCATCTGAAATTCTGGTACAGTTAAATGATTTGTATATTAGTTCTCCTGATTATGTTTACAAAAGAAACTTACATTCCACCAGTTAATTTTTTAGGCAAAAACAGCTGTGGAAGAAGCACATGACACACCAATTAGAAGATAAGGACAAAAGGTATACACTTAATAGATGCACAATTCTTTCTTGAATTGAGATGAGGCAAAAATAAATTGAGGGCCAATTGTTATAGCTATGTTGCTGCCAGTTAGCTGTTTTAAGCAAACTAGAGGCTACCAGAACCTGAAACCAATTGAACTATGTAATTCTTTTTTATCTAGCTTTTCTTTTCTATAAAGAATTGTCCAACACTTCTGGAAAAAATCAGTAATTTTTACCATTTAAGAAAAAAAGCACTTATAAGGAGTTGTCCAACACATATGCATCAGTAATCATTTTGCAGATCTTGATGAGCTGAATAATTTTGTATGGAAAATATTTTCTCTAGCTTATGGTTTTCAAGTTACTGAGGACAAATGAAAAATAGAGAGGCTTGTAGATCTTTTGATGTTTGGGAGGGATGTTCACTTCAAATTTTCTGTATCAATTATATTTTTTAACTATCCGCAAAAAAAACTATTTTGGCCCCCCTTTTCTATTATAAGCCAATGTAGCCTTTTTGGTCGCCAACTGTCATGATTTCCAAAATTTTGGTAGAGGACATTCTAAAGATGATGTGTGCAATGTTTCAAAGCAGCCCTTTCATTGGTTTCATTGGTGCAGTTTCGAAATATTTTGATAATTTTAAAAATTTTAGTCATTAGCATCCTTTCATTGGTTTAAGAGGAGATTTTAAAAATTTATAAAAAAAAACGTTTAATAGAATAACTCCTAAATGGTTTAGTAGCTCTCATAGAGTTGAATAATAAAGCAATGCTAACTTTTCTCTAGTTTTCAACATTTTAAGGAAAAAAAGGCACAAATCGTCATTTCTGACAATTAAGGGGCAATAACTGCTACAAGGTGTCGTTGTACAACTTCAACTCAATGTCGAGTTTTGTAGAGCTTTTTGATGCTGAAGAAAGAGGGTCCCTTTGCTTTTCCTGCATCGGTTATATTTTTTGAACTATTTTTTGTGGAAACCTGGTAAAGGACCGATGATGTGTAGTAATTTGCAAAGCAGTAATTTTACTGGTTTCCGAGGAAAAGATTTTAAAAAATCCAATTAAAACTGATAAAAAAACAGTTCAAAAGGAATAACTCCTTAACCATTCTTGACCCTCAAGTACATGTAGTTCTGTAGCTCTCAAACAACAAGAAAACATGGGAGCAACTTTGGTGCCCATAGCAGTTCCTGTAATTTGTATATACCATTGGTAATCAAAAAAGAATGTTATTTTCAAGAGCTAATTTAAGGCCTTGCCATATAATTTCTTTAGGAATTCGTGAGACAAGTTTCTCTTGATGTTTGTCAATCCAAAATTCCACTGCTTTGATTCCGAGTTCATGGGGATATTTGTGTATAAACTAGTTACATCAAAACTAACTGGAATAGTATCTCTGTTGACATTGGCGGGAAAATAATTTTAAAAATCTACATTATCTCCAATAAAACTTTTTACATAAGGGTTTCATTATAATGTCTAATAAATTACTCAATCTTTGAGTACTAGATGAAAGACCTGCTGGGCCGAGGTTTCAAATCTCTAGGTCTTTGAACATGTTGAATCTTTAAATTTGTAGATATGTTGTGTTCTGTCCCTTGATTAGACTGAATATCTTTTGCAGAAGACAGTGTTATTTTTGGCACATCCTTTTTATCAGAATCTGATTCAGAATCAGAACATTTTGCATCGGGGACATCACTACGATTATAAGACATAAGTTCATCATCATATTCTTGATCAACTGGGTTTTCTGTTACTAAATTATCATCAATGTGTACAAAGTCTCTAAATGAAGTTCCCGATGGAAGTTATAAGGGAATGAAATCTTCCTAGTACCATTCCTCACCAGAATCACTGTCAATTGGAAGAGCTGTAAAAAATTGAAGAATGTGTCCATGGGACACGGATGCCCCCGCTAAAGTAAGTCCCAAACAGGAAGTAGTTGTCCAACAGGTCCGAAAGTCGCTTAGGACGTACAACTTGTGATACTGAACCACCCTGCCAAATTTCAAATTGTTCTTGTGTACGGTTTCTGAGAAAAGCTTGACGGAAATTTTCATACTGGTGTTAACACATTTTCATATCGGCCCAGTTGAAAACAGGAACTAGTTGTCCGACAGGTCTGAAAGTTGCTTAGGACGTACAACTTGTGATACTGAACCACCCTGCCAAATTTCTAATTGTTCTTGTGTACGGTTTCTGAGAAAAGCTTGACGGAAATTTTCATACTCATGGTAACACATTTTCATATCGGCCCAGTCGCAACAGGAAGTAGTTGCCCGACAGGTCTGAAAGTCGCTTAGGACGTACAACTTGTGATACTGAACCACAATGCCGAATTTCAAATTGTTCTCATGTATGGTTTCTGAGAAAAGCTTGACGGAAATTTTCATACTCATGTTAACACATTTTCATATCGGCCCAATCGCAAACAGGAAGTAGTTTTCCGACAGGTCTGAAAGTAGCTAAGGACGTACAACTTGTGATACTGAACCACTCTGCCAAATTTCAAATTGTTCTAATGTACAGTTTCTGAGAAAAGCTTGACGGAAATTTTCATACTCATGTTAACACATTTTCATATTGGCCCAGTTGCAAACAGGAAGTAGTTGTCTGACAGGTCTGAAAGTCGCTAAGGACGTACAACTTGTGATACTGAACCACCTTGCCAAATTTCAAATTGTTCTGATGTATGGTTTCTGAGAAAAGCTTGACGGAAATTTTCATACTCATGTTAGAACATTTTCATATCGGCCCAGTCGCAAACAGGAAGTAGTTGTCCGACAGGTCTGAAAGTAGCTTAGGACATACAACTTGTGATATTGAACCAACTGCCAAATTTCAAATTGTTCTCATGTACGGTTACTGAGAAAAGCTTGACGGAAATTTTCATACTTGTGTTAACACATTTTCATATCGGCCCAGTCCCAAACAGGAAGTAGTTGTCCGACAGGTCTGAAAGTCGCTTAGGAGATACAACTTGTGATACTGAACAACCCTGCCAAATTTCAAATTGTTCTCATGTACGGTTTCTGAGAAAAGCTTGACGGAAATTTGTACATACAGACGGACGTATTTACGTACAAATGAAGTCCCAAACAGGAAGTAGTTGTCCGACAGGTCTGAAATTCGCTTAGGACGTACAACTTGTGATACTGAACCACTCTGCCAAATTTAAAATTGTTCTCATGTACGGTTTCTGAGCAAAGCTTGACGGAAATTTGTTCGGACGTACGTACGGACAGACGGACGGACGGACATGAGTAAAACTTAATGCCCCCCGACATGTCGTCGCGGGGGGCATAAAAATTGAGAAATTTCTACATGTACATATAATCATACATTTAAAACAATTTTAACATGTTTAAAAAGTAAACTGTCTAGACCCCCCAAAAAATAAATGATGCCAGTAGATTCATAAATTACAATGTACATGATACATTTTGACAATGGGTAATTATGGTTGTTAAAAGCCATGTACCAGTAAATTCTGTCAATTGCCACAAGGCATTTTTATAAAGTGTCAATTTAATTTTAATTGAGCTGTGGTTTACATGGTATACCTGAGACTAGTAATATTGTTGTAAAAACAATCAAATAAAACTAGAGTAAAAACACCTGTGAGCAATGCTCACCATTGATACCCCCCGCTTCACAATTACTTTGAAAATTCAGGTGTTCCTAATTATGAAATTGAAACTTTATCTAGTTAAACGTGAAGGCGAAATTGCAGATAATACATGTAACCCTCCCCAATCCCCCAAAGAATGGCATCCCCTATGTCAATGACAAAGTCCATGTTTTTCTATGGCGAACCTCCAATAATATTCTGATCAAAATGTTTAATATCCAATGCACAATGGCAATATGTGACCAAGATTATGTATAAGTTTCAACAAATTCCATTCAGTGGTGTAGGAGGAATTGCAAATAAAAGATGGGTATCCCATTATGTCCATTACAAACTCCATGTTTTTCTATGGGAAACCCCAAATATCATTCCGATCAAAATGTTAAATATCTCCTGCACAATGGCACTATGTGACATGGATTCTGTGTAAGTTTCAACAAATTTCATTCAGTGGTGTAGGAATGAGTTGCACATAAGAGATGGGTATCCCTTATGTCCATGTTTTTCAATGGGAAACCCCAAATATCATTCCAATCAAAATGTTATATATCTAGTGCACAATGGCAATATGTGACAACATTCTGTGTAAGTTTCATCAAATTCCATTTAGTGGTGTAGGAGGAGTCGCACATAAGAAATGGGTATCCCCTTATGTCAATGACAGTCCGTGTTTTTTTATGGGAAACCCAAATATCGATCCGATCAAGATGTTTAATATCTCCTGCACAATGGCACTATGTGACAAGGATGATGTGTAAGTTTCTTTAAATTCCATTCAGTGGTGTAGGCGGAGTTGCACATAAGACATGAGGACCCCCTTAGGTCAATGACAATGTCCATGTTTTTCTATGGGAAACCCCAAATATCGATCCGATCAAAATGTTTAATATATCCTGCACAATGGCACTATGTGACAAGCATTCTGTGTAAGTTTCATTAAATTCCATTCAGTGGTGTAGGAGGAGTTGCACATAAGAGATAGGGACCCCCTTAGGTCAATGACAAAGTCCATGTTTTTCTATGGGAAACCCCAAATATCATTCCGATCAAAATGTTAAATATCTCCTGCACAATGGCACTATGAGACAAAGATTCTGTGTAAGTTTCATCAAATTCCTTTCAGTGGTGTAGGAGGAGTTGCAAATAATAGAAAGTGTAACGGACGGACACCATGAACACTATATACCCCCCGCTTTTCAAGCGGGGGGTATAATAATAACTCTTCTAATTTACACACTATTAAATTTCTTACCAATGTTATCTGAATCAAATCCACATTTCATGAAACACTTCTGGATGGTCTCAGCTTCCAGAGAGTCCAGGGCAGAAAGAAGCCACTGAATAGCATCTAGTATTGTAACTTGCTTGGAAATTTCTGAGGTTGTTGACAAAGTATCCATCAGAAAAATCATTCAAAGACAGAAATGGCCAGATTTCGTCAAACAGGAAGTAGGTGAGCGGCAGACCTGAAATCGAATCCCTAGTTATGGGAGGCCATGCTGATGCTGCATACCAAATTTTGAGAGAATGTGATTAGTAGTGCTGAGAAAACTGTTCAGCAAATTTTCTACTAGTGAACATTACTGTCAAAAATTAACTAAGTTGGTTAACTGGAAGTAGGTGAGAGACAGACCTGAAATTAAATCCCATGTTATAAGAGGCCATTCTTATGCTGCATACCAAATTTCAAGAGAATGTGATTAGTAGTTTCTGAGAAAACTGTTACAAAAATTTTTTCCCCACCCACCCGACATTCACCATATTATAACCCGGATTTTCATTCTGTGAAATCCGGCCAAAATGCAATTGTCTAATAAGTTTTTTTGGAACTTCATTTTTATTGTTTGTATAATCCCTGCATCCATAGGCTGAAGCTTGGAAGTTGTATTTGGTGGGAAAAAGTCACTTTAATATTGCTAAGTTTAATGTCCAGGTGGGAGGAACAGATATTTTGTAGATAACGTTTCGTCCATTGATTCTCATCATGTTGTCAAGTTTTTCAAAAAGTTTGTAAAAATTGATGTCGTCATTCAAGCTTTCTTGTTGTACGTGTTCATAAAAATCTCTCAAGTTATTTTTGTGGAAAACCCCTTAAAGCTTCATGGCCTTTATGGGTTCTCTGATTTCTCATTACTAAAGGTTTTATTTTTTCCCCAGTAGCACTGGCTGTTAACAATACAGTAATCATTTCTTTTGCCTTCTTCCCACCATGATAGGTTTCATTTTTTTCCACTGAAGATTTATTAGGCAAAAGTCAATAAAAAAGACCTGTTTCGTGACAGTTAAAAATATCACAAAGTCAGTACCCTTCACAAATGACAACGGCCTCTTAATTGTTTGTGTATTGTGGAAACTATTAACATTTTTTGCTCCGACTCGGGCACCAAGTTTTGTTGAGTAATGAGAGACCCCTCAAAACAATCAAAATAATTTCAGTTATAACACATTAAATTTTTGGGGTGTCATGTCAGATACAAATTTTCGCAAATTTAGAAACCCCGAAGG
Organism: Limnoperna fortunei; assembly: GCA_944474755.1. Taxonomy (NCBI): domain Eukaryota; kingdom Metazoa; phylum Mollusca; class Bivalvia; order Mytilida; family Modiolidae; genus Limnoperna; species Limnoperna fortunei. The sequence continues at coordinate 15,956,781 of OX104115.1, read as the reverse complement.
GTACTCAAGGAAACTCACAAACACCCATAAAATAGTCCAGAAATGGGCTTTGCACAATCAGCTGAAAAATAACCAATACATTTAACAAATTATATAAATAAATTTATTTATCAATTCTGTATGAAACTGCTTTTTAAATACAGCTCTAATATCTAAATTCCATTGAATAATAAATCCACTGTGCATGCCACAGCTCGGCGCAGCCAAATATCAAAATAAGAACTAATTTCCTCTACCTCAGTCAAAGGTCATTTACAGAGCCGTTGTCAAATATTATTCAGCCTCTTTGTCTAATCAACAACAACATCGGTTGACTTCATTAGATTCACACAGAACATTTAATACTGTGACTTTGTTGGAAACGACTGAGCCATCCATTGCTGGCAGTAAAGTCATCGTAATTCAATTCCATCTAAAGGGCGATGGCCTTCTCCTGTATAAGTTTTCTACTTACGGGAATATTTTTGCTCTAGCTCCACAAAACCAGCCATAAACCTTTTCATTTAAGTCAGGATATAACTCTCTACGAGCTTTTAGAAAATGCTGATCTGCCTCGATTATTCCACTTTCCAAAAAAGATAAAATCCTTCTTTTTTAATATATTTTGAATTTGTGTCTTCCCAACCTCGAACTTGCTGGCCAGCTTCCACTGTCGCCTTTTTGATTCAGTTTGTTAACTTTAACTTTTTTTCCAAAGTTAGAACTTTTCGTTTTTTTACTGCTGCCATGATTTTTTTTATTACACAACTACTAAAGGTAAATTACAGTTATTGTCCAGAGTCACAGAAAATTAGAGATTAAAATGTTTAACTTCCGGGTCAATAATTACGCAATATCATATAATCAAATTGACAACGTGGTCGTTCCTGTGGGGGGAAAGAACAGGTTTTTATAGCCATAGGACGGTCGCTGGTTGCATTAAAGGGGTGGTCTTCTAAAAGAGGTAAATTTGTACAGAAATCAGTTAATGCAAGAAGAAATTGGTCGGGACAAAGGGGTGGTCGCTCAAATGAAAGGTTGCTTGAGAGGGGGACTACTGTATTGACAAATTTAAGCCAAAAGTAAAAGTGTACAACTGCCAGAGTACTATGACGTTACATTTGTAATATAATACTATGACACTACGTTACTATTTAACAAATACATTACAACAGCGTCAACTTCTGTGTGAAGAGCTGACATAACATCGAAAGTGCTAACAATTTAATTTATGTGGACAATTTGTGCAATTCTGTGTTTTCCTTTTCTAATATATATATTTATGGATAGTTTCGGAGAGCCTTAAATATTTCTGCCAATCGAAATAAGAATTGCCTGTTTTTCGAAAGATTGGAATTTAAGGTATCTTTCCTGCCAATTTTTTTCATTATAATTGACATCTTGAGAAAAGAAAAGAGAACCAGCAGCTACAATGATATTTTAGACCAAGTTATTTTAAAATGTATCAACAAACCTTTAACTTGGACTGATGATGACCTCACTTCATTGTTAATCGTGATGGAATACTCTCCAGCATCATGCAAATTCAGCTGTATGATACACAAAATATGACTTTTCCCTATATCAATTATTTTATATTTGGCAGATTGTTGAATAATAATGCCATTTTTTGACCAATGAGCTGGAATATTGGCATCATAGACAGCACATGATAATTCCACATCCTCTCCCTCTATACATTCAATTGTTTTTGCCATTGTCTGTGTAAAGTATTCTATAAATAGCCAAAGTGGTTAAAATCAAGTTAACAAAGAAGGTAAACAATTATATAACGTTTTTTGTACTGTAAATTTTGGTAGGATAGACAGGCTCATAAAGCCTTTTGAAACTAAATTAAATGGTTTACTGGTATGACAGGCTGATCTGCTTAAAATTGTGCTTCATTTAACATTTTTGGTATGAAGTGGAATATTTGGGTGTTAGTGGCGGAAAGAGAGGGAGACCCTCTCTTTAGAGGGTTGTCAGGTCATAATAGGGAACACCTTGCTGCAGATAGTTGTGGGCGACATGATTGGAGATTGCCAAGCTCCTTGCATTATAAAGATTCCTTTTGTAGATTTTGTAGGCTCATCGTAGCCACTACAAAAGACTAAATTCTGTGCCCTACCCAATACTCTATACTTTTCAAGTGGCAGTAAAAATTGGGTTGCAAATGTCCCATCCCATCCCTTTTTAAGTTGGTTTATTGTTTGTTATCTTGTTCACGTCCTGAATAATGCTGCTCCCTTGAGGTAGAGCAAACATCCAATCGAGCAATCAATGAATCAGATTTTAAATAACTTTTAGTAATTTTTTTCAGTTCTGTCACAACATGAAATTTTCATTGGAGGAGATGCCGGAGTATCTGGAGAAATCTCTTAATATAGCTGACAAAATGGCTACATTTGTCTGTTAAAGCTTTGTTTGTCATCTGTATTGCAAATCTACTAATCAACAGATGCTTAATTTCAGGCACTTCTATTCTTTAAAATATGCCATATTTTGTAGATTTTCAATAAGAAGAGAAAAGACAGCAAAAAATAAGTCTTAATGACCAGGGTGCCGTTTCATTAAGCGATCGTTAGCTTAACGTGCACGTTATCACATTTAAATTGCATGGGATAACGAGCACGTTAATTAGCGATCGCTTTATGAAACGGCACCCTGAGGCTCTCAAGAGTATGTATAGCACACATATTTTTTTAGGCAAAGAAAATGGCATTTCACTGATGTTAAACTAAGTAACGTAATTTTCAATTTTTACTAGCATAAATAACATTACCTTTGTTGAGAGCATCCAATAGTCGAAACTTGTTTGGTTTCAACTGGTTCAATAGTTTCAGACAGGAAGCTATTTTAACATTATCCCATATGTTTCTATGCTAAAATTGCAGCCATCAAGGTTTTTTGTCCAAATATTCAAACAAAATTTTCAGAGAACCATTTAATATATATTCACATAAAATATGGCTTGAATCAGTTTGCAGTTTGTAGTTTCAGCAAAGATAGAGTCTTATCATAAATTAAAATGGTAATAGCAGCTGTTTTTATAGCCTTACTGTCTTACAAATATTTGCAGATGACCCTCTGATAAATATTTGATAACCACGTGAAACATATTCCTAATTAACTTGTGTTTTGATTGGTTAACTGGTTTCAGAGCAGAAGTCTTTTAAAAAAATTTTCCCATAGGGTCATATGCAAAACTAAGTTCTGCAGTGGCAGCCATTTTGAATTTCCAATTGGCATTAAAAATATAAACTTTATAGAGAACCATCCAAGGGATATGTGTGATTCAGTTTTGTTTCTATTGTTAAACTGATTTTAGAGAAGTGTTTTCCCATAGGATCCAATGTTAAACTCAGTCCTGCTGTGGTGGCCAATTTAAATTTCCAATCGGCATACAAAAGCATAAAACTTATAGAGGACAATCCAATGAACACTGGTGAAAAGTTTTGTTTCAATTGGTTTAGCAGTTTCAGAGAATAAGCCTTTTTAATTTTTTAACCTAAACAGTACATGTACTGCCATGTTAAATTTAGTCCTGCGATGGTGGACATCTTGAAATACAGACACAAAAAAATATTGACTTCATAGAGGATAATCCAATGAATACTGGTTAAAAGTGTTTTTTTTTACTGCTTAAATGGTTTTATACGAGGCCTTTTAAAACATTTTCCCTTCAAGTCCTATGTTAAACTTAGTCCACTTTGAATTTTTGATTAGCATAAAAAAGCATAAACTTTATAAAGGACCGAACACACACTATTGCTACTAAGTTTTGCGTTGATTGCATTAGTTAACCAATTTCAGAGAAGAAGCCTTTAAAAAAATTGTCTCATAAAGTCCTATATTAAAAACCTTCCATGGAGGCCATTTTGTATTTCCAATTAGAAATCAAAGTGCAGACTGCACCGAAGGAAAGGTTGCTATGCAAGTATGAAATGAGATTCCTTCCTCATGTTTGACAGGCAATAAACAAACCATTGTAAACTAAATCAGGAAACTTAAAAAAAACCATATTAGATATTAATTAAAAAGACAAGAAAAAACTTTGCTATCCTCATAATTGATAGCTCCAGCTCCCCTATGTCTTGAATGGCAATGTCCAGGGCTTTGCTGTTGGAAACTCAAACTGTAAATGAAAGGTGCACAATTCCACCATATGACAAAGGATTCTGCAAAAGTTTCATCAAATCCCACTCAGTGGTGCAAGTAGTTGTAGATAAGAGAAAGGTATCCCCTTCATCAAAGAATGGCAAGTAAATGTTTGCTATGGGAAATCCTAAATATCATTCCAATCAAAATATAAAATATCAGGTGTACAATAGCACTATGTGACAAAGAGTCCATCAAAATTGCATAAAAATCCATTCAGTGCAACGACACAATTGAAGATGTTTATCATAACGTTTATAAATATATAAATAAACTAGAGTAAAAAAACCTATTGCTCACCATTGATACCCACAATTACTTTGAAAAATCAGCTGTTCTTAATTATGAAATTGAAACTTTATCTAGTTAACGTGAAGGCGAAGTTGCAGATAAAACATGTAACCCTCCCCAATCCCCCAAAGAATGGCATCCCCTATGTCAATGACAAAGTCTATGTTTTTCTATGGGAAACCTCCAATAATATTCTGATCAAAATGTTTAATATCCAGTGCACAATGGCAATATGTGACCAAGATTCGGTGTAAGTTTCAACAAATTCCATTCAGTGGTGTAGGAGGAGTTGAAAATAAAAGATGGGTATCCCCTTATGTCCATGACAAAGTCCATGCTTTTCTATGGGAAACCCCAAATATCATTCCGATCAAAATGTTAGATATCTCCTGCACAATGGCACTATATGACATGGATTCTGTGTAAGTTTCATCAAATTCCATTCAGTGGTGTAGGAGGAGTTGCACATAAGAGATGGGTATCCCCTTATGTCAATGATGAGTCCATGTTTTTCTATGGGAAACCCCAAATATCATTCCAATCGAAATGTTTAATATCTAGTGCACAATGGCAATATGTGACAACATTCTGTGTAAGTTTCATCAAATTCCATTTAGTGGTGTTGGAGGAGTGGCACATTAGAAATGGGTATCCCCTTACGTCAAAGACAGTCTGTGTTTTTCTATGGGAAACCCCAAATATCATTCCGATCAAAATAATAAATATCTCCTGCACAATGGCACTATGTGACAAGGATTCTGTGTAAGTTTCAACAATTTCCATTCAGTGGTGTAGGAGGAGTTGCACATAAGAGATGAGGACCCCTTTAGGTCAATGACAATGTCCATGATTTTCTATGGGAAACCCCAAATATCATTCCAATCAAAATGTTTAATATCTCCTGCACAATGGCACTATGTGACAAGGATTCTGTGTAAGTTTCATTAAATTCCATTCAGTGGTGTAGGAGGAGTTGCACATAAGAGATAGGGACCCCCTTAGGTCAATGACAAAGTCCATGTTTTTCTATGGGAAACCCCAAATATCATTCCGATCAAAATGTTAAATATATCCTGCACAATGGCACTATGTGACAAAGATTCTGTGTAAGTTTCATCAAATTCCATTCAGTGGTGTAGGAGGAGTTGCAAATAAGAGAAAGTGTAACGGACGGACAGACGGCCTGACGGACGGACACCATGAACACTATATACCCCCCGCTTTTCAAGCGGGGGGTATAATAACACAAAATTGCTGCTGCCCATTTGAGACATAAAAAATCGCACCTGTTATATGGTTGGAATATAACTTGCATCAAATACATGTACATATATGTAAATGTCTCCCTATAAATGTAAGTGATGGCATAAGCTTCTAAAATATTCAAAACTAAAATACTTTATTTCTGTAATACTCCAGGGCTTCAGTTGCCAAGTGGTTAAGGTAGTATTCATCTACTATTGATCCAATGCCTGTCAGCACTTGTTTGAATCTTACTGCTGCCAGGGTGTGCTCAACTTCAATCTTGATTGACAATTATTAAAAGACTCCTACAATCTGGCTTCCTCCTACATGTACAATCTGGCTTTCTCCTCCAAATATCCAAATCCAGGACATCCAAATATAGTTGAAAAATTGCTGAAAGTGGCATTAAACAATTACAACACTGGGATCTGTGCAAATCGATTTACACGTGCTTCCGAATGATACTGGGTCCATTTTGTTATATCGAGTCCCACACACTATAACAAGATCAATCCAGTATTATTCAAAAGTGCATGTAAATCAATTTTCATAAATCCCCCGGTTTCAAACAAACAAAAATTGTAAGACTGTATGAGGCAACATACATCTTTATAATCAGAATGCATGTCAACTAGTTTGTTTTAAATTTAAACAGTGTGTTAATAGCTTATACTAAAAGTCACAATCAAATGGAGTGCTTTTCTGCTTGCATTTTTTAAAATTAATATTCAATATGCAATATTGTAACTTTTTATTACAAAAATCCAATAAAAAAATCTCCACTGTACATATTCCATACTATGCTTGTTGTTTACATGTACTTGACTTTTGCTACGCAATCTGACATGTTTTCTTTTCAACAAGTGTCTTACGATGTTTACAAAAGATCGTTAGCTTTCGTGACGTTCTATGGTATTGGCTCCTAAACCGCAAATGACATTACCTCAAGGTTTTCAAATGCACAATAAATGCTTGCTCCAAGTTACACCTGTTCTAATTTTGGTCAAAATTTACCTTGGAAAATTGCTCTATCAAATTAAAAAACAGCATTTAAAAACGCTGAACAAATGTTAACAAGTGTGGACACAGAAAGATGTCTCGCCTAAATTCCGCATCAGTAACAAAAAAAAATTACGTCATATGCATTACGTAAATAGCATTAAATTGTTATCATTTAAAATATACAATGCATGGTTAAAGAGAAACGGACCTAAGGCCAACATTTTTTTATTGTTTGTTTTACTGGATTTTTTTCAAACAAATTGAGTCGGGGGGTCAAAATAAAAAAATAAAATCCACTTTTTGGTAGAGTCAACAAAAAAAAAAAATAAAAATAAAATTGAAAATCTGTCAGCATATTTTTATTTTTCGGAAAACTTATTTTTGAGAAAATTTATTGCTATGATCACAAATATTATTGACATAAGTTCAGTTAGTAAAAACATCCATTGTTAAAATATTCATTTTATATCATATATCAAAGAATAAATCTAAATGATTTTTTTTTATTATGAAGTTCTTGTATACATCATAATATTTCTAACAATTTGTTATGAACATGTCATGTTTATCTGAGCAAAATTTTCAAAGAAAATAGATAAACTAACATAACATTAAACCCAGAAATAATTCTTTTGTTCACACACTTCCACTTGGACAAAGTTGTGCTGATCAAAATTGCTTCATGGGACACCCATCTACAGAACTTAGCATATTGTTTGCTATTTTTATTGGAATTACACATTTACTGATAAATTGGTAGTCTGGGTGAATTATTTGGACCAGATCATATGCAAGTATCTACTGTGAACCATCAGGCAACTTAAGGGAAATAACAGGGCAACTTCGACTTCGTTTTCGAGGCACCGTAGGGCGACTTCAGGTCCCAGTAGGTCGACAAACCACTTCGACCAGTGTGGTGAGCCCTGAATAGTTCTCTGACAGATCATGGGTAATTTTATTTTGCAAGGGAGGGAATTCATCAAGTCAGCGGAGAGAAGAAAAATAAAAGAAAATTTTGCTTCTTTTATTTTTATTTCATTTCTCCAGAAATAAGGGTCGGCGCTCCCGTAAAACATAAAAATGTTGGCCCAATCGTAAAACTTTAACTTAGTCACTGGACCATACAGTTGAGGTCATGGTCAGTTGAAACCTACGAGACAGTCATGTACTAATCATTAGCAATCTATATACCAAATACTTTCATCCTACCATGCATGGTTACAGAGGAAGTGCCCTAATAAAAAAACTTTAACATAGTCGCTGGATCGTGAAATAGAGGTCAAGGTCAGGTGACACCTACCAGACAGTCATGTACTATTCATCAGCAACCTATATACCAAATATTATAATCCTACCATCCGTGGTTACAGAGGTACTGCCGTAACCCAAAAACTTTAACATAGTGCCTGGACCGTGAAATTGAGGTCAAGGTCAGGTGACACCTACCAGACAGTCATGTACTAGTCATCAGCAACCTATATACCAAATATTGTCATCCTACTATGCGTGGTTATAGAGAAATTGACGTAACCCAAAAAGTTTAACATAGTCGCAGGACTGTGAAATGGTCAAGGTCAGGTGACACCTACCAGACAGTCATGTACCAGTCATCAGCAATCTATATACCAATTATTGTCATCCTACCATGCGTGGTTACGGAGGAACTGCCATAACCCAAACTTTAATGTAGACGCTGGACCGTGAAATTGAGGTAAGGGTCAGGTAACACCTACCAGACAGTCATGTACTAGTCATCAGCAACCTATATACCAAATATTGTCGTCCTACCATGCATGGTTACAGAGGAACTGCCATAACCCAAAAACTTGAACGTAGTCGCTGGACTGTGAAATTAAGGTCTAGGTCAGGTGACAGGTGACTTACTGGCAAGTACTCATCATAAGCTACCTCACGACCAAATTTGATGGACCTAGGGCTTGGGCTTACAAAGATATGAAGCAAGATGTCCAAGTGTTTACGGTGTTTCGCCTATCGTCGCAGGCGAGATAAAAAATAATTGCTGCACCTTTTTGGATCTACATAAGGAACATAAGATCGACTATACGCGCTAAGAGGTTTTTTTGTCACTTAAAAAACTTTTGCTGAAACACACTGACTTGATCACATCTTCCTTTGTTTTAAAGAACACATAAAATGAAGAAAAATATATCGTTTTGACTTTCATTTAATTAGATACTTAAAGCATAAAAATGCAACATCGTCTGAAATGACGGCAATTTCGTGAGGTAAACATACACAGAAAATTGGTACGTTTTTTGGCTTGTTACGATGGGTGGTTACCAATTTCGACTCGTGTAACAAGATATATTATTGGTTCAGCATGAATTACCAATTATAAAAATTAATCAAAAGGACCGAATAAATTGTGTCAGCTTTTACTATTGAATAATGCAGCGACATGGTGAGTGCAATTGATCACTGATGTCCAATAATCCATTTACTATTCTTGTGTCACAAACACCAAAATATCTTTTTCAATATATTTTTATTTGTTAGAAATTGTTACATTTAATTTAAATACTTGTATTTTATTTACGAAACTTCTACATGCCATTCTCCCAACCTTAAAAATTTTTTATAGATGGCGCGGCTCTGCAAATCTGTACATCGACAAAGCACACTAATTTGTGTTGATTTTCATTTAATTAAACACGTAAAGAATAGAATGCAAAACCATATGAAACGACGACCACACGATGCACGCGCACAAAATAATAATTAAATCAATAAAATAATAATGTCTTCAAATAATATTAGACTGATGCCACTGTCAGTACTACATTTGTCAGTTCAGTGAACAGATATCGCGAGGATTGCCAAATATTGTGTTGATTTCCAAAACCAAAAAGTGTAACGAGTTTGTCTCTCGCAGATGAACAGGGAATATTAGTTTAAATTGTAATATTAGTTATCAATTATACAGTAAATGAGACATAATACGCAAGGACATGTATAGTAAAGTTGTTCAAGATAAATGCCGTGCACCGATTCATGTAATTGATAGATTCCTCCAATGTGACCTATATTTTACGAGCGTAAGGTTTTATTACATGCCGGTCGCAGTAGTTTCTATGCATTTGAGCGTTAGCAAGGGAAAGTTTGCTACACAACCTTCCCGAAAACAAAACAGTTTATAGACAAACAATATTGGTAGTAAGTTTTGTTTCCATTGGATAACCAGTATCAGAGAAGAAGCCTTTTTAACTTTTTCCCATAGCATCCAATGTTAAACTAAGACCTTTGCTGATGGCCATATATTAGTTTCCAAATCAGAATATAAACTAGAGGCTCCTAGGAGCCTGTATCGCTTACCTGAATCTGAAACCAAACAACCATTTTTTATCCAGCTATTCTTTGCTATAAGGAATTGCCCAACAATTCTGCAAAAGTCATTAATTTTGACCTTTTAAGGGAAATAACTCCTATAAGGAGGAGCTTTTGATGCTTAGAGGGAGAAGGGAGGTTCACTTCAAATTTGCTGTACCTGTTATATTTTTTTAACTAACAGTCGAAAACTCTCTTGACTCCCCCCCCCCCCCCCATTTTCTATTTTAAGCTAACTTAGCTATGTAGGTAGTCAGGTGTCACGATTTGCACAATTTTGGTAGAGGACGTCCTAAAGATGATGTGTGCAATGTTTCAAAGCAGTCCTTTAATGGGTTAAAGAGGAGAAGATTTTTTAAAATCAAGTAAAATTGATTAAAAAAATGTTCAAGGAGAATACTTCCCAAACGGTTCATCAGACAATTTTGACCCTAAGTCATTTTTGTAGCCCTCATAGAGCAGAACAATTAAGCAAGTCTAACTTTTTCTCTAGTTCTAATAATTTTCACGATTTTGAGCCAAAAATGTAAAAAAAAAATCAATTTTGACAATTAAAGGGCAATAATTCCTATAAGGAGTAAGCATACAACTTCAACCCAATGGAGTCTGTGTGAGCGCTATAGGTCGCCAAACTCGCCAATGAGAATTTAAATCCGTACTGGCGATTTATTTTTCATGCCCATTCCCCAAATGGCGAAAGTGAAAGTAAATCTAAATGTTGAAAAGTAAAAAAGTTCGGGTTCGGAAAAGAAACAAATCAGGAATTTTGAATGTGAAAATTGCCAATTCCGCATGTGTAAGATCCGAACAGGGGTTCGATTTCAATGTTAGGCTCGTCGAACTGGTTTCCCGATATTTCCTAATCGTTTGAACCTGGTTATGAAACATGGCGAAGCGGCAACTCTTTTCAAAATTGAGTTTCTTGCATAAAATCTCAGGGCTCACCACAATGAGCGAAGCGCTACCTGAAGTAGCCCTACGGCCCCTCAAAATCGAGTCGTCCTGTTATGGCCCTCAAGTCGTCCCGATGGTTCTGTATATGATCTGGTCCAAATAATTCACCCAGAATTCCAATTTATCTGTAAATGTGTAGTTCCAATAAAAAACAGCAAACAATATGCGTAATTATCATTCTTTCATTTATTTACGTCTTTCATCAGGATTACGCGCCATTTGTTTATTTACCGGATGTGACTAATTACCGGAAGTGAACAACGAAGAAAAGTAAATTATAACGGCCCATAATGAAAAATCTTAATTTTTTTGATAAACAAACACTTTCCATTGGTATTAAAACTTCAGTTCCTTCAAAGTGTATTGTATTTTAACAATCTTCTTTGATAAATATATGAGCTGAACTTGAAAGATGTGTAACGAAGAATAGCTTATACTACCATTTAGTCAGTGAAAGTACTCCTTATGTTAAAAATTACATCCATAGGATTCGTTTAATTTGATATATTTTTTGCGCATCTGTTTACAATCTATTAATAGAACCGACACGTTTAGAAAATCGATAATGTAATACACACCCCTGCAATTACATAGATATTGAAGAAATAAAATGTTCCAGTTGAATAGAACCGTCCTGAATGTTGACCACCCCTTGAATTACATTACTGTTTGTTATACGCTTAAACTCTTCCTGCTGACGTCATAGAATTTTGGTATAAAAAGCCGTGAAACCCTTATTTTGTGTCATTCTGTTCTTGACCACCGATCTTTGTGGATCGACTGATTTAGAATTACAGTGTTGAAGCTGTACAGCCTAAACAAGTAATTCTGAATAGCTCTCATTGCTTAAGTGCAATAGGCGATAGTGCTCAGGTGACGTTCGAGTACCAGTGCTATTTGACTGTGTCTTTTAGCAAGGTTATTCGAATAAGAAGAAGTTTTGTTGACTTTGAAGTGTTTAGAAGGCAAAGGTGCTATTTGACTGTGTGTCATTTAGCAAGGTGCTATTTTACTGTGTGTCATTTAGCAAGGTGTTATTTGACTAGGGTTGTTTAAGAGATTTTATCGAACGTAAAAGGGTTAGAAACAAAGGGTGCTGTTCAAGCTCAAGCCTGGTGTTATTTAACAGTAGTGTTTATAAGTTGTTGATTTTAAATTGTTGAAAAGCGGGAGTGTTGTTTGGGATTGCATATCAAACAGGATTCCACAGATCAATCGGACTTGCAGCAGATTGGAACCCAAGGGTTACATACCATAACCCTGTTTTAGCTCGGTTACACGTTATAATACAAGGAAACTCGTTCATTGTGTTGTTTGAATTTGGACTGATGTTGTCCCATTATTTATTCTTTCTCTTAGCGTGGCATATATTTTTATACTTATTTCTTAAATTAGTTCAAGACTTTTACTTTCGGCTCGGTTACACGTTACAGATGTATAGTAATTATTGACATCATGATAAGTTCTATAGATGGGTGTCCCATGAAGCAATTTTGATCAGCACAAATTTGTCCAAGTGGGAGTGTGCTGAACAGAAGAATTATTTCTGGGTTTAATGTTATCTATGTTATTTTATCTATCTTCTTTGAAAATTTTGCTCAGATAAACATGACATGTTCATAACAAACTGTTAGAAATATTATGATGTATACAAGAACTTCATGGATGATGTTTATGTCTACACCTATACAAATATTTTTAGTTGATCTATTTTTATTTGTGAATACCTTGTATGGCTACAAGTACTGAAATAGATAGAAAAATAATCGCGCTATATCTGGTGCTGTTTTTCATTGATTTTATAATGATAAAGGTTATGTGCTATTTGATATTGGATACCATGAATAATAATGAACAAGAAAGAAAAAAACTGAATCTAAGTGTGTTATGGTTAAAAAACACAAGAGAAATAATCCTGGCAATGCACAATTATTAAAAAAATGATGTAAATAATGAAAAAATGAATGTAACTACTGCGAAAATTAATTATTTGTACAGTCCACCTGACTTCTCCCTAATGTCTCCCTGAAGTTACCTATCAGAGCCTCACTTTTCCCTGTTTGGCTGCCAGGGAGAAGTCAGAAGAAGTTTCTGGCTAATTACATTGACATTTGGCTAGGCCAAAAAAGCTGTGATTAGCCAAATTGGCTAATAAGAATTTTGGTCTACAGCTACCACAGTGGAGTGTTTTGTAGAGCTTTTGATGCAGATGAAGTCATGTCTCTTCGGTTTTCCTGTATCTGTTTTATTTTTTTTTAAATATAAGCCAAAAACTGTATTTTACCCCCCCCCCCCTTTTCCATTCTATTTTTAGCCATGGGGGCCATGTTGGTTAATCTGCAGCCATGGTTGGTGCAAACTTGGTTGAGGACATTTGACGGATGATGTGTACAAACTTTTAAAGCAGTACTTTCAGTGGTTTCACAGGAGATTTTTAAAAAATCAATTAAAATCGATTTAAAAAAAAAAGGCCAACGGGAATAACTCTTAAACGATTCATCAGACAATATTAACCCTGAAGTCATTTTTATAGCCCTCATAGAGCATAACAATTAAGCAATGTTAACTTTTTCTCTAGTTTTAATAATTTTCAAGATTTTGGACATGTGTGCCTACACATGTCAAAAATAATCAATTTCGACAATTAAAGGTCAATAACTCCTATAAGGGGTCATCATACAACTTTGACCCAATGGAGTGTTTCGTAGAGCTTTTGATGCCAATGAAGGCATGTCTCTTTGGTTTTCCTGTATCTGTTATACTTTTTGAACTATAAGCCAAAAATTGTATTTTGACCCCCCCCCCCCCCCCCCCGTTCTTTTTTTAGCCATGGCGGCCATGTTGGTTAATCTGCAGCCATGGTTGGTGCAAACTTGGTTGAAGACATTTGACGGATGATGTGTACAAAGTTTCAAAGCAGTACTTTCATTGGTTCCAGAGTGGAGATTTTAAAAAATCAATTAAAACCGATTAAAATAAACAGTTCAAGGGGAATAACTCTTAAACGGTTAATCAGACAATCTTGACTCTAAAGCCAATTTTGTAGCCCTCATAGAGCAAAACAATTAAGCAATGCTTACTTTTTCTCTAGTTCAAATAATTTTCAAGATTTTGAGGCAAAAATGGCAAAAATCATCAATTTCGACAATTAAAGGGCAATAACTCCTATAAGGGGTCATCATACAACTTTGACCCAATGCAGTGTTTTGTAGAGCTTTTGATGCTGAAGAAGGAAGGTCTCTGGTTTTCCTGTATCTGTTATACTTTTTGAACTATAAGCAAAAAACTGTATTTTGACCCCCCTGTTCTACTTTTAGCCATGGCAGCCATGTTGGTTGGTCTGAGGCCATGATTTGTGCAAACTTGGCAGAGGACATTTTACTGATGATGTGCGCAAAGTTTCAAAGCAATCCCTTCAGTGGTTTTGGAGAAGATTTTTAAAGAAAAGTTAACGAAGACGATGACTATGACGGACGCCAAGTGATGGCAATAGCTCGCATGCCCCGTGCGGGATCCGGGTGGCTAAAAGAATAGACCGCAGTCGCGCTAGCTTGTCGTAAAAGGCGACTAAATAGCGCCCAGTACCCTGACCGGCGTGTCAGGTCGGTTTGCCTAAAGACAGACTGGGATGTGTGCCCCAGGTGGTTGAATGGGGTACCCCTGGCAAGCTGGGGTTGTCTGGCCATAATACGGAAAACCTAACAGCAAACCATATTAGTGCACCGTGTTGGGAAAAATGCCACGTTCCTCGCACGTTAAAGAACGCTGCTGTAGTATTCGCTATGAGTAGGGATTTCGATCCCGCTACAGGAGGCTAAATTGCCCGACCCTATCCATCCTTCCATTTGCCAGTGGCAATCTAAAATCCGTTACCCCTATTTTTCCTTGTGTCCCATCCCATTTTCATTCATCATCATTTCATGTTCATTTTATCATCCATTTCATGTTCATCGCCTGAATATAGCTGAAATATTGCTGCTCGGGCGTTAAACACCATTAATCAATCAATCAATCGCATGACCCTTCGGGTCAGGTGAGCTAAAAAACACAAACTTTGAAAAGCTGTCCACCAAATGAACATTATGACTAAGTTTGGTTTCAATCGGCCAAGTGGTTTGATACAAGAAGATTAAAACATAAAGAGTTTACTGAAAAGGACAACAATGCCTGATGCAAAGTGATGACAATAGAACAATAGAAGCATCAGGCAATCTAATAAAAGGAAGAAATGAAACAAAAAATTTCTAAATCTAACAGAGATCTTCAAATCTTTGAATTTTCCACTATGATTTCAAATGTGCCACAATGATATTACAAGTATTTGTTTAATCTTAATAGAAAATGTTGTTTATATGTATACTTCATTAAGTGCTCTGTTACAATGTTTCCTGTACTACAATGTGTAAATTCTGTGTTACAATACATTTTAATCTGACAGTGATCTAACTCTGCATTTTTGCAAAACATGACAAAGTTAACCATAATACATTACAATAAGTAAATTATTTTAACCATATAATATATAAATTGTGCGAATTTCTGAATGTCTACAAATTTAACCCAAAACAGTTTGAATTAGAATAAAAACTTGTGGACAATACTATATATATAATATGAATATAAGCAAAGCCTAAATGTGACCAACACACATTTTATGTTTCATAACATGACTCCTGAGCACCCTTACAGTGCCTCTGTATTGCAAAGGTCAAGTGATGTCATCTCTAAGTTGGTGACATCACATGAATGTCATGCAAGGGGTAGTAACAAGCTTTTATATTAAAAATAAATCAAGAATGCAGACAGCAAGTAAATTTGTGTGAATACAGAATAATTTTTATTATTTTATTGATAATAGCGAGCATCGCAGATGCGAGCTATACAGTAACATGCGTATGTGTAAAAAAAGTCACGTGATCCATATGAACAAATACATTTCAGATGGTAGCTGAGCTATCCGAAGAAAATATTTTTTTAGTTTTAAACGAACAAAAAAATATATAATATAAAAGTAGACCAAAATAATTTTGACATGATATTTTTTAAATTACTACAAAAATGCCAGACAAATTTTTTTTAAATCTGAAACGCTGTATTTAAAATTAAGTTTTGTGATGTCACCAACACATTAGAGTGACACGTCACGTCATCAATGGAATGTATAGGCACTGTTAAGGGGCTATGAAGTAACGACATGAACTATGTGCAATGCTCGCATTTAGGCTGCGCCTACATTCATATTATTTTTTTTTTTATCAAAATTCACTCCGTTACACTACCAACTTCTGGAGAAATAAATCATTATTATACAGATTTTGATCATGTGATACAGAATGCTGTCCTTCTATCCTCTCTGAGCTGCTTACTATTTAAGTATATTTTTATGTATTTTCACATTTTTCCAAATTTTACATTTAAAAAAATATGTTAAAAAGATATTTTCAACATTAAAATATAAATGGTGGTGTTTTATTATCCGATATCTTGCAACATTAGGTGATGTTTAACTGGAGTATAATTAAACTAAAGCTGAACTCTAGCTGCAGACACCTTTGTAAAAACCTGAGATAAAGTAACATACAAAAATATTTTTCTCCCTCACTGGAAAGAGGATGGGTGAAAAAATGATTTGTCTATTAAGTCTTAGGAGCCCGGTGCGGGATCCGGGTGGCCAAAAGAATAGACCGCAGTCGCGCTAGCTTGTTGTAAAAGGCGACTAAATAGTGCCCAGTACCCTGACCGGTGTGTCAGGTCGGTTTGCCTAAAGACCGACTGGGATGTGTGCCCCAGGTGGTTGAATGGGGTACCCCTGGCAAGCTGGGGTTGTCAGGCCATAATACGGAAAACCTGACCGCAAACCATATTAGTATGCCACATTCCTCGCACGTTAAAGAACGCTGCTGTGGTATTTGCTATGAGTAGGGATTTCAATCCCGCTACATGAGGCTGAATTGCCCGACCCTATCCATCCTCCAATTTGCCAGTGGCAATCTAAAATCTGTTACCCCCATTTTTCCTTGTGTCCCATCCCATTTTCATTCATCATCATTTCATGTTCATTTTATCATCCATTTTATGTCCATCGCCTGAATATAGCTGAAATAATGCTGCACGGGCGTTAAACACCATTAATCAATCATTCAATTAAGTCTGAGAAAACCCTCTTAACAATAATTATATACATGTATGTTTGTAAGATCCAATTGTACCAAGTTAATAGATGTGTAGAGTAAAATGGTTAAACATTAGGAAAATGTAATGCATCATCAGCATGTACTTACCGAAATCTCTGTTGATAAGGAAATATAAAACACCTAAAAGAAATTGATTGTATTTTAATTAGTAAAATTGACTACTAACTTAAAAAAAGATATATTGTCAATTCCTTTATAGGAAGCATAGGAGCAAGAGTACATTATTACAATCATGTTATCTGCAAATGTTGGTCATTAGATTACAGACCAGAAAAGCAATTTGCTTGTTTCTGAATCCTATCTGTCATGATTTCTTTGTACTGTTTCATGTGATCCTGTATAAGTTGGAAATTTTCTTGATGGAAACAGTAATTTGACTAACTTTTTGATGAAAGTTGGACTTTTCTTGGAATGTTAAAAACAACTAACACTAAAGTACATCTGGCCTGCCTGCACTTATCAGAACTATAAATTCCTTGTTAAACTCCCCTGTCAGTCATACATTTATAAACCATCTGGAAAAAATCAAACTTTAACTCTAACTTTGTTATAACAACCACTGAAAAAATGTTTGTCATTCAACTGTAAATTCAAGATCAAGGACAAAAGGTGGGGATGCAACTGTAAAGGTCCAGCATTGATGCACATATATATGCATACCATGTTTCACTTACCTAGTACTTATAGATGCTCATTAAACTTTACTACTGCAATTGTATTGAAAATTGACCAAGTCACTCAAACGGAAATTCAAGGTCAAGGTCAAAAGATGGGAAATGCATTGGTGATTACTACTGGGGCATATGCATGTCAAGTTTTATCAATCTAGGACTTATAGTGCCTGAGATATAATGGAACTCCCACAACTTTAACTTTGCCATTATATATTTTTAAATTGTCAAAGTCATGCACCCAACAATTCAAGGTCAAGGTCAGAAGATGGGGATGAAACTGTGCTAACCCCAACAAATTTTGGGCCAGTTGTCAGCTATGTGGTTGCCAGTTGATGGCTAGCTGTTTTAAGCAAATAGTTGAGTGATAGGTGTTGAACAATTTTTCAACTTTAACCTGCCAAAAACTATATTTTAGATAGGTGTCTCTCACAAGTTCATCAACTTAAGGTTGAGTTAGTTGAACATTTGTACTTGAAGTTATATGTAGTTGAGGAAAAGTTGAGCATTATTGCTTGAAAATTCTTTTAGTTGAGGAAATGGTTGAGCATCCTAATGTTACATGTATGTACTTTAAAGATTCACTAATGAAAAGTGTACATATGTATGCAGTATGTTCATACAATAGCATTTCTTTCTTTGTTAGTGCTTTCTAAAAAAACTTAATAAGTATCAGGATGGAAAGACATAACAAGTATCTTATCTATGCAAGAAATTAATAAATGATTGTAACTATCTTATTTCAATATGCACACAACAAATGATCCCCTTCCCCAACCCCAAACCCTACAGAAGCATAATCTTTTATACCAAAAATGTATGAATGGTAAAATCAAGCTCACAGATTTTTGTCATACTTATTTGATTCATCATATACATTAATCTGTATAGACTAGCCATTATCAATAGAAACACATAAAATTAATTTTCAATTGGAATTATTTCTATGTTTGTACATTCTTGACAGCTAAGACAAATTTGTTTCAGTGAAATTCTTACAGTTGATGATTGATCAGATATACTTATGTCCACTGTGTTACAATTTTGAAATTCAGTTTATTTTGTTAAATTAATTTTGAAATAATCTTTAGATACTTCTCACCTTGTTATCATAGACATAAGAATTTAATTCAACTCAACGTTTAAATAATTTATATCATTTTTCCTCTGTTTCATTTTTACCACATTTCTCCTTTAGCTATGTGCGGTATATCCGGATATACGATGTTTTTCCGGTGCCAACGTTGTTTTATCACTAGACTTCCATTTGACTTCCATTTCCGCTACGTCACGGATTTCAAATTTGTGACCTTTGTTGTGGTCGACAATCGATAAAATTGAATCATATATGAATAATGATGGTAAGTAATGATTAGCAAGGTCATTTTTAGAGGCTTTCATGCATTGGTTGATAATTTTTCTTCTTTTACTCAACTGCTTATCTCGTAATTAAATTTTATAAACCGATAGTCTTGCTCTCTGAGCATGCTGAGTTCTAAAAAGTTGGCGCCAAAATAATCACCATTAAACTGCAATTTTCTGTCACCACTTTCCACAATCTGGTGTCAAAGTAAAAAGTATTGTTTCATGCCAATATATTATTTTATTGCCATTTATGGTGACTGACGAACACTGATAAGTTTTCTTTGAACAAAATTGTCATTCTATCGATAGGACTATTGAGGTCAAACGATGTGCTTATCGTAACATGCGTCACTGAAAAATAAGATTTTTACTCATTTTCAATTGGCTAGAAATAATACTAAAAGTTATCAAATCTCAATAAAAAAATATATGCAGGTAAACAACAATCCTTTATTTCAGAATTTATTAATTTTAAATGCTGTTTCAACTTAGGGACCGACCATTTAACTTGCAAATGGGGGGGGGGGGGGGGCCTTGGTTTTTTCCTAAAAAAATATTTTGAAAATGATTTTTGATGAAAAAAATATTTTGGAAGCAGAGGGCAAGAAAAAAAATATTCTGTTGCGATGCCTTCAAAAAATAAATATTTTGTCCACGTCAATTTAATTCTGGGAAGCCAGAAGGATTCCAATAAAATCAAGCTTTTGTAGTGAATCACTTTAATAAATATGAATTGTAGTGTAATGTAAAATATATTTTATATATTTTAACAGTGTCAACTTAAAAAGATTGTATCTGAAGTGAAAAGTTTCAGCAAAGCAAAACTTTTTCGATTTATGTTCTTGAATGACGAAGTTGCGGGTAGGAGCCTGGAGGGAGGTCATAATAAAGATGGGTCAAGAAGACCTGCGATTGAAGACTCATACAGATTAGCAGTTTTAAGAGGTATTTAAATAACCAATTTAAGATTTGTTTATTAAACCTCTGCTTTAAAGATAGAGTATTCTGCTTTACTTTTGTCCGTCAGTTTGTAACAAAAATTTTAAGCATTGGATGGATGGCTGATGTAATGCTATTATTAAATCGTACTAATCGATACAAAATTACCAATTTTTCACCAAAGCAAAAAAATTGTTGCCACCCAAAATACATAGACTTTGTATAAATTTATGGTTGAAATATTAAATTTAAAGATTTATTTGGACCTCCAAAGATTTATGTTTAAAATTTTTTTTTTTTTGTTTGTTTCAGATGTTGTGAAACAAAAATGGCCTCAGACAGATGATAAAGCCATAAACTCTTCTCAGGGACCTCCTGAAACCATCAAGGAAATAGCAAATAAATTATTGAACAGGTCAAGATTTTATTTTGCCTTCAACGTTACTTAAGCAGTATATGTTGATATATAATTTAAAACTACAGGCAGTGTGATAGAAGTGACTATCAACTTAATTTTCAAAATGGCTGCTATTCAAACATGACTACCCCTACTTTAGCCATGTTCGGTCAGCTGGAAAATTTCTATCATTTTCCGTCATTTTCTATCAAAGAAGTTCTTTCAGCTTTCTATCAAGATTCCGTCAACTTTCTATCAAGCTTCCATCCGCTTTCTATCAAGATTCCGTCAACTTTCCATCAAAGATTAATTTTCCATCAACTTTCCGTCAGAATTTTCCACCACCCCTATTCTATCAGTTTCCATCAACAAAATTTTTGACGGAAAAACAGTGCCAATACTCCATCAAGTTCCATCAGTCTGATGGCAATTGATAGAATTTAAGTGATGGAATTTTATGGAATTCTCAGGGACGGGGGAGTACCTGTAGAAAACACCCAACCTGTGGAAGGAAAACTGGCAATCCTTGTCAATTGAGATTTGAATAGAGTAAACCAGACTGCAGTGAGAATTAAACCTGCAATCTCAGTGTTGACAGACCACAAGATCAATAGTAGACCAACTACAATAACCACTCGGCCATCAAGGCCCCATCTTTTTGGGAAATAACTCCTATAAAATGAAATCAAATAACTTCAACATACACATCAAAAATTTGTGCAAGTATATACAACACATGTTTGTCAGCGGAAAAGCCACCGACACAGAAGAGTTCCAATTTAAAAACACGCGGGTAAAGGGAGATAACTCTATTATTATAGGTGGCGTTCCTATCGATACATTTTACAGAAAAGTGTCGATATTTAAATTAATTTAAACGATTTTATATACATCCTTGATTCAAACAAACAAATTCATTAAACAATTTAACATTCAGTGCATAAACTTATTTTCTTAAAACAGAAAAAGCATCGTGAGTTGCTATGCTAAAAGACACATTTATGGGGGAGGAGTTTTGGAAGTTTTCCATGACGCATATCACCTGGTCTATTTTTAACTGACACAAACGCATCCTACAGAATTTCATTGGTTAAAAATAAAAAAATTTTAAAGAAAATACCATAAGGAATCCCCGAAGTATAAATATTTCCCATCACCCTTCGCGGTTATTTTAACAACAACTTCTAATCTTGGACACTCAAATGCGACAAATGGAGAGATGGAATGTGAAGATATCTGCAACTTTTCTTGAAAGAACGAGGTAAGTTTTGTGTGTGTAACTAAAATTTTTAACAAATGTATAAAATATAACTGTTTAAATTGTGTTTTAATCAAATTTTTGCTCGTCTGCATTTTGTCAAGCGGTTACCTGACGCACACCTGGATGAAGCTAAGGTAGTAAGGATGAAGCCAAATGCAGCTACCTGGGTGGAATGTAACACATTTTTTGTGAATACATTTTATTGTTGCCTTATATTTGCGGATACATACATAGATTAACATTAAACATTTTTTATTAGGAATTAAAAGTATAACTGATATAGAAACAAACTTCAGTTCATTACTGACATTAGCTATGTTATTTAAATTTAAAATAAAAAAACCCAGTTACATAAATGTCATCTCTTTATAGACGGTATGACCACACGCCGGGTATTCGGACACACAGAACAGGGTGGAACACTAAAGAACGGGTGAGGTGGATGAAAACATCGTGTTCAGGTAGGTGTGTTATTTTCATTCTGAACGTATTGAAATAGGATTTAAGACAGAAATAAGTTTATGACGCCTTTTGTATGTCCCATAACTACTAGTAAACCAAGTATTGTCTGTTTTTACTGGAGAAATAATCCACAGGAACGTCATGAACACGGAAATTACTTCGGAAAAAGTAGACTTCCAACTTTCGTTGATTGTAACTTCTCGCGAAGAGCAAGTTACAAAGTTTTTATGGTCAATATAGATACCCCAATGCATACTTGATTATCATTGAAAAGTTGAACTTCTAATTCGACGTATTAAGCACAGTATTCTTCATTAACCAAACATACTTGGCGAAATTTTGACACAACGGACCGCGGGTGAGGACACTGTGGAACGCGGGTGTGTGCTCCTTAGAGAACACAACGAACCGGGTGAAAATGCATATATTTTTTTATTTAAACTGTTCGTCCCTTTCTATTATTGTAATGAGCAACCGTATATTTTCTTTTCAGGAATAGTTTATCCTGCAATCCTGCAATCCTTCGATTAGAGCAGCTTCAATTTTGTATGTGTTTCACTGCCACTGGCTATGAAACGAGTTTCAGCCACGCCCACTTTAAGAACTACTTTTGTGTATTGCAGTAATGTACTTGTTTGACCTTTCTTGCCAAATGTAAACAAATCGGAATGTTGCAATCGCGCAAATAAGTGTTTTTGTTTTAATCCATAAGTAAATATATTATTTTTATCTGTGTTGGTTTTTTCTCTTCAAAAACAGACCCTTCAAACAGGCTAAATTCAAAGTATTATGGCGCAACCCTGCAAATCCAGAAAATGAATGTCTATTTATTTTGCATCTACCAGTTCAACTATACAAATACGACACTACGAATAAAGCAAAGCTTTATTAAAGAAATAGATTATTGCGAATTAGTTAGAACATGGTCAGACCATATATTTGTCAGCGAGGTATAAAATGAAGAAAAATATAAGGTCTGACCATGTTCTAATTCGCATAGATACCAATTGCAATAATCTATTTCAATTCTAATATGTATAACAAATGAGTTAAAATTTCGCAGCGGCTCTAAGAGGACGCTTTTTGAAACTTATTATCAAATAAGGACTTTTTACGAGGTCAATACGTAGTTATTTGAACCGTGGAGGAAAATATTGACCGAGGACGAAGTCCGAGGTCAATATTTTTCTACAGGTCCATATAATTACGTATTGACAGAGTAAAAAGTCCTTAATTGTTATATTACATATGAATTTTTCTCTATTTATTTAAATTTAGAATAATAAATTGCATCATACAATATTGACTCATTGATAGTAATTATAGAAGCATTCGAACAAATAGAACTTTATTTTTTACAACCCAACATTAAAACATGTAACAATCCGGATCTATTTTTAGAAACAAGCCTTAAATATGCTTTATAAATAGTAACATGCCTTAAATATGCTTTAAAAATAGTAATATATATATAGAATAGAACTAGAATATATACACAGAATATTTTGGGGGGACATTGTCTACACGAACCAATCAAAATTAGGACTTAACACACCATATGTAATATTAAGAGATATCCCACAGCAGTATGTTAAAGCAAATAAAATTGACATACACATATATTCTCGTCATTTTATTGAATATACTTACCTTTTAAGCAAATAAACATTGAGAAATCTTAACAAAATTGCATTTAAGCGTATATGACAGAACTTACTTCGTCATAAATGACACTAAATATAATACTGCAGACCAAATCTGTCATATGTTAGATTTTCTGATGGACAACATATTCGTCATGTTTGGTTGACATGTTTTTCAACAGACTGTTGGTATTCCATGGGTACTAATTGTGCTCCTCTCCTCGCCGACCCGTTTTTGTACTCTTATGAGGCTGAGTTCCCAGAAGGCCTACTGAAGAAGAAAGAAAAGACACTGGCCCAGACCTTTAATTTAACATTCCGTTATATTGCTGATGTTTTGTCCCTCAACAATGCTAAATTTGGTGACTATTTACATTCAATTTACCATGCGAGCTTGACATTAAAGATACCACCAATACACTGTCAGCCTCTTACTTTTCTAGACCTTTTTCTAGAAATAGACTCAGGACAACTACAAACTAGACTCTACCGTACAAACGTGATAACTTCAACTTTCTTATTTTCAACTTCCTGTTTATTGATTGCAACATTCCAGCAGCTCCAGCGTATGGTGTGTCCATTTCACAACTTATACGTTATTCTAGATCCTGGGATAGGTATTCCGATTTTCTTGACCGATCACTGCTGTTGACTGCTAAACTACTCAAACAAGGGTTTGTTGTACCTAGGTTGGTGTTATCTGTTCAGAAGTTCTATGGTCGTCACCATGACTTAATTGGTCCTTATGGGAAATCAGTGTCTCATTTTCGCTGCGTCATGGTGTTTCCTATTCCTGGTTTTGACTTTTCCCTAGACATGACAATAAGTAACTCGATGGGTGTCTAATTAGAGACAGACACTGCTTACTGATCCGGAGCACCTGAGTGCACCCATGGTTTTTATTAGGTTCGGGTTACTGTCCCTTGACTTTTGGCTCTTGTTCTTCGGCTGGATTTTTTGCTATTTTCATAAATCGGATCACCTCGGTTATTTCCCGACCCTTGACGGAAATGGCCGAGAGATGTTCCGATTACTATTTTCATATGACGTCGGAATTCTAATTGTGACGTAATAGCGGGCCAAAACGTATGAAGGACGTCATATTAGAATTGTAAATAATGACGTCGGCTCCTGGTGCCCTGTCCTTACTTTTAACGATATTTAGTATTCTGTTCTGGTTTACGGCATGTTGAAATGCGATATTTGTTTGTGACGTCAGGCTATCACATGATTACGCGCCGAAAATCGGTTAAAGTGCACTTTTAATGCTTTTCATTAGTATAAAATGGATTTTCTGGTTGCAGAATAAAAACAATATTCGTACATTGTCGGAAAATATAAAGTTTATTTGTACTGGCCGCGAAAAAGGTAAGAAATTCTCGATAGAACCTCGCATTCCTACCTGTTTCCAAGGCTTGTACAAATAATCTGTATATTTAATGACAATGAACGAATATTGTATATGTGCAATCGCCATTAAACATACAGGAAAAGTTTGTACGCCGAATCGACGAGTTTAGTAATACAGTACAACTTATGTGATATTGAAAATAGTATCTTGTTGTATTTCTGTTGATGTTTTACTAAACTTGTTACGTGCATTACTTTTGTATTCATTATTCACCTTGACAAAGCAGAAATCGTTCTTGAAACATCACTCAATTTACGTCAATCATGTTGATTACCAAAATACTGCGCACTATGTGTATAGGCCTAATAAGGATACAATTTCAAAAAATTTTAGGAGGAAATATTTTAGGATAGATTACAGGTTAAACATAATATTAGTATATTTACTTAGCATAAACACAATATAAGGACTCGGCACGAAACTGGGAAGAGTGGGCAGAGCCTCGCCATTATACTCCGTTTCCATGGTTTCTAAGCCTTGTCCTTATATTGTATGTCAAGTCAATCCACTAATATTATATATAAATGCTTTTATTGGCGTAAAGGAAACTTACTTAGAAATAATTATAGACCATTGTTCATCTGATCATGGAACCAAAACGCTTAAATACAGACAACTTATATTGCACGAACCAATGGGAAATGAGGTTAACTTAGTATACGTAAGTGCACATAAAATGTATTCTATAACAAAGATATAGGACTAACATGACTTAAACTGGTGTTCTACAACATTTGGACACAGAAAACTAAATAAAACAGTGATTAGACACTTCTTTAATACCAGGTCATTGCTAGTTAACGCCATGTTCTGTGTGTCCAACACCCGCGTTCTAAGTGGTCTTCATCTCGAATCACCCGCGGTCCGTTGTGTCAAAATTTCGCTAATAATGTTTGGATAATGAAGAATACTGTGCTTAATACGTCGAGTTAGAAGTTAAATTCTTCACAGATAATCAAGTATGCATTGGGGTATCTATATTGACCAAAAAGACTTCGTAACTTGCATTTAGCGAGAAGTTACAATCAACGAAAGTTGGAAGTCTACTTTTTCCGAAGTAATTTCCGTGTTCATGACGTTCCTGTGGATTATTTCTCCAGTAAAAACAGACAATACTTGGTGTACCAGTAGTTCAGGGACATACAAAAGGCTGCATTAACTTATTTCTGTCTTTAATCCTATTTCAATACGTTCAGAATGAAAATAACACACCTACCTGAACACGATGTTTTCATCCACCTCACCCGTTCTTTTGTGTTCCACCCTGTTCTGTGTGTCTGAATACCCGGCGTGGACCAGCATTCACCTACAGTGGTACTAGATGCCACCAAGCCAACTTTCCCTGGACAACTGACAGAATGACAAGCATTCACATAGAGTGGGTACTTGAGGCACAATGCTGACTTTCCCCAGACAACCAACAGAATGACCAGCATTCGCATACTGGATGATCCTCATCTGAGGTAATATTAAACCTTAAAGAAGATATGATATCAGAAATTACAGTGTTAAAATTTACATGATATATCTGAAAATTGCATCACAATACATGTATGGTTATTTTTGTCCACTGCACATTTCCGCTGCTCACGCGGTCATGCGAAATCCGATATTGACCTGTTTTCTTATCTGATTAATTTACGCCTTTGTAACACATCTTTATATTATCAAATATATTTTAGTTTTTACATGCATAGAAGTTTACGTCATTTGGATTGGTCTAAAAACTACTTTGGGGTCATTTTAATTCGCAAAAGTACTAAAATTGCATCAATATAGTTACTTTTGTCTGCTGCATTAGCGGTGACACAGAATTCAATACGTCGTTTTCAAGAAATAATCTTGGAGAACATTTTTATCTTAATCACGTGATTTCATAAAAGTTTAGTGCACATTTAGTGGAAAGCGGCAGCCTTTGAAACGAATGAGACGGCTTCAGAAACAGGATAAAAACCTGTGCAATGTTGTGGTTGCAAAGCCCACACTAAACAGAAATTTATGCAAGAGCGTTGAGTTTTATCCCATTTTATGCCGTTTAAATTATCTTGAAAAAGGTGTATATTGTCCTGATTTGATTCATTTACGCGTTTGTAACACAAAAATCGTCAACAACAGTTCATACGTCTGCCTAGCGGCTCGGTAAATATTACCATACCCAACTATATCGGTCATAATTAGGTTAGATAACTCTGTTTACACTCAATAACTGGTTCACGAATGTTACCTTTGACTGGTATCAAATAATTACAGGGAGATAGCAAAATAGTAGAGGGCGACACTGACATTTCTATTTCCTTAGTATGTAAAAGAAAACATTTTAATTAACAATTTTATGGCTTTTCTTTCGTTTTGTGATCATGTAGTTATGATCACAATTATTGTAAATGCAAACAAAAATATTGATTGCAAGGATGTCCCTGTCAAAACAATTACAAAGTAAAGTAGAACTTTGGCATTTCAAAATTATTTCTGTAAGAGATAGGTTGTGAATAATTTTAAGAAAATAATTGTTTTGTCAAGAAAGAATAATTAAGAAAACCTACTTAGAAGAGAAGAAATTAATTTGTAATTTAATTTTTGTTGTTGTTTAATTTTGAGTTTGATTCTTACTATATTATTTCTATTATTATGTAAATTATATTCATATTTATTTTCATATCTTTATTTGTTATTTCTAACTTGCACATAGAGTGCAATTGATCTGATCAAATGGCATATGTGGACAAAGTAAATATACTTCATATAACTATTACTTATACATTGAATTTCATCAATATTATCTCAAATCAGAGTTGAAAAAATAATAGTGATTAATTTACACGATACACATACATGTATCTATGCACAATATGATGTCTACTATAGATTAAAAAAGGTATTGTCTCTCTCTCAAAAAAAAAAGATGTATCTGAAAATTGTCAAGATCACCAGAAATGTATTGTTTTACCACATATGTAATAGATAACCTCCCATACCCGAGTAAAAAATCAGTCTGTAACTGCAAATTTAGAACAGTCCGTTAAAATACGTAAAGTAGAACCATGGTGGAATTTTGAAGTAAGTATTAAACTATCAGTAGCCTGGATAAAGGAATAACCCAGTCCAAAGATGCACCATACTCAGTTTTTAAGGTCCCAGCGCATCCCTGGGTGGCAGATAGGGAATACCATCTCATTGGGGGTTGTTGGGTCATAATATGGTAAGCCTGGCCGTGGACCATAGTGGGTAACATGTTTGGAGAGTGCCACGCTCCTTGCACAATAAAGACCCCTTTTGTAGATTTCGAAAAAAAGAGTATAGGATCATTGTAGCCGCTACAAAAGGCTAAAATCTCTGCCCCTACCCAAAACTCCATATTTTACCAGTGTCTGTCTAAATTGGGTTCCTGTGTCTCATCCCACCCTCATTTTCCATTGATTGTTCGTTAACTTGATCTCGTCCTGAATATAGGGGAAATACTGCTGTGCTCACTGGACATAAAGCCAATTCCAATCAATCAATCAGTTTTTAAGGAAATTAAAAGATCATAACTTTTACCACCGCCTACAACTACTACAACCACATAATAACACAACACTACAACTTGAAATTTTTCATACAAAATGTTGAGAACATGACAAACACTGTCAGCATAAGTACTGCAATAGATGAAAATACAGATTTTTCTGGTTTGAATTTCAGTTGGAAGAGATAAAAAAGTTTTGAAGCTTGGAACAGAGTCAGAGATGTTTATTTGCTGTAATAGGAATTTCAAAAACCCGTACTGATGAACAGTGGTCTGAAAAGAATAATTTCCTGGTTCTTAGAAGCTGTGCACTGAAAATCTCATATTGACAAGTTTGAAAATTGATCAAAATGTGAATTAGGTGGCAGTTGTCCTATCGTATCAGCAGTATTATAAATGCTGCTACCTACATCAGCTGAAAGGTTTCTTTGCCTACAATCTGTCAAAACAGAAATATCAACATGATCAGTGTGATCTAAAATAGAATTTATAGTGTTGGTGACAAGACTGACTGTGTTGTGGTGTTGCAGTTTGAATTGTAGTGCAAGAAAACCATTTTTATCCTTTCCAGAACCTACAACAGAATAACTCTGGTTTTTATCAAGGTTACCGAACCACCATATAGTTGTTGGGAGTTATGAACCGATTTTGTGTATCCAATTCCTTACAACAATTGGTTATAGATAGATGCAAAGTATCCTGGGAAATTCTGTCCAATTAGCATTGATTGGAAGAAAAACTGATGAAGAATTTTATTAAAATATTATCTGTGAGGTCAGTTAAAATTAATTGCAATTTCAACACACTGAGAATTGTGGGTATTAAAAATGCAACTAGAAATAAACAGTCACACCTGCAAGAAACCAATCAAAAACTCGATTTCATACACGACTTGTTAGGTAATATCCCAAAAACGATTGTAAATAAACAAATGGAGAAAGACATGTTTCATATACCACTTGGGGGCCTTGGTGGCCGAGTGGTTAAGGTAGTTTGTATACTATTGATCTTGTGGTCTGTCAACAGATTTCGGGTTCAAGTCACATTGCGGGAAGGGTGTACTCGAATCCAATCTTAACATGGTCCATGGTCTCTGTTAGGGTGGACCTTAATTTTGTATCAACTTGATTTGATTTTTTGAGACATAGCTGAAATTAAAAATTCTACTCCGCGCAGGAAACAATTACATGTATGCAAATTGATGTCAGATTTTTTATGGTTGATTTGGATATTAAAAATTGACATAGAACAATGGAATGTCAGAACATACATACACCAACACAACAACAAAATAAAGTAATCTGAAAAAAAAACACATTAAATTAATTCAATACAAAGTTAGTACTAAATTTGGTTGATCTGCGTAGCTAGAAATTAATAATTAAAATATTTTAATTTATTGTACTGCATCAACAACAAAACAAAAAAAAAAGCGAAATAAAATAAATCAATGTCAACTAGATGCATATCTATAAACGTGTGCCAATATATCTGTTGCTGTTATGCTAAATGGCTAGAATCTGATAATTACAATTAAAAATGTGTGGAATTCATGATTATTTAACACAAACAAATTTAGGGTCACTGCTGAAGCCAGTAAACTAAATGTACAGCCAGGCATGGTAACTTCCCATTTTGTCTAATCTTGAAAATTTTTTAATTCCCATTTAGTCTACTGATAATGTTCAAACTTGGTTGTTAAATAAAATGATGGTGTATTATAGTTTGTGTATTGGTGTTGTATATATATTTTGCAATAAAGTTTTGTTATGATTGAAAATTGAAGACTATTTCATGAATGTTTGTATTATAAATTTAATGAAATAATTTTTGCATTAAACTTAATTTCTCATATAAAATTCATAGAGTATACGAAATGGGACACTATAATTGTAGACAAAATGGGAATACACCAAGTGGGCATTACCGTGGTCGTGGGTATTGTAAAGTTTAGCTGGTCTGCTACATTTCTATGAATAAACAGGAAAACGTGTTTTTCTGTATCCGATATATATTGAAATCCCATACAGAAAAAATGATAGGATGGCCAACTGAACTGCTCAACTGGCAGCCAGTTGAATAAACTGTTGAGGGACAGCTGTCCGCTACATGGGTTTTTGCCATGCAAATGAGGTATCCCTCAACTATGAATTTGCTCAACTTTATGCAAATTAGTTGAACAGCATTATACTATTTGGTTTTACACTAGTTGAGGAACAGGTGGCCAATAGTTGACAGCCAGGAGTTGAGGAACAGTTAGCCAACACTTGAGGGTCAACAGTTGAGTGATAGTTGGCCAATAGTTGATGGCCAGCTGGCCAATGTTTTAATTGTGTAATTGGTGTTAAATAATAAAAAACATTTTTTTTTAGTGTACAGCTAGACAACAGCTATTCAGCTGAAAACTTGTTCCATGGTCCATCTATGTAAAAACTAACATTAAAAATTCTGCTATTTTTATTCACATGGAAGACACAGTTAGTTCATGTATATGATCAGTGTTAACTGTTAAAGTCAATATCAGTGAAAGCAATCACATGATGACATAAAATTAGTTCATTTCAAAGAAAGCTTTTTAATAGTCTTTTTCTGCAGTTTTTAACCACTAACTTCTCCTTTAAAGTATTAATCTGTATAACATTTTGTCCCTCACGTCCACAACTGTCAGCATAAACATCTTGTCAGTTTTCCTGGAAAAAAATGTGTAATGTTTTATAAATTTTATATGTGACCTATTTCATACTAGTAACTGTTTGTGT
Source organism: Limnoperna fortunei (assembly GCA_944474755.1). NCBI lineage: Eukaryota > Metazoa > Mollusca > Bivalvia > Mytilida > Modiolidae > Limnoperna > Limnoperna fortunei. Next base: position 15,925,200 of record OX104115.1, on the reverse strand, counting down.
AAATTTTGTCAGTTGTAAGTTTATTGATTGAAAAACATAACACCTCAACAGTATGTACCTGTTAGTCCTCTTCTCATATTTGACTTCAAATCAACCCATGAGTAAAATGAGCATTGCTACATTGGAATTGCTCACCTTTCTAAAAATAATCATTTGTTCATGTGTGGATCAGTGTTAACCTTTTAATTATTTTTTATAAATATACCTGGTCATATAATTGGTTCTTTTTAAGTGTTAGAACTTAGTGGTAAAGTTATTATAATTTTATTTACATTTGAATATCAATAAAATGACATGTATAATAATTTTTACATAAAAAATAAGTTATACAATGTTTTTAACTCCTGTAATTATCTTAGAACTGTGTACCTACATCATGCGTTCTGTTTATGCTGGCAGATTCAGTTCCTGCATGTTAAAATGCCATCTTCACAATATTGTTTACATCCTCCTTTGTAACATGTGTAATGATGTACGTAGCCGTAGTCTCTCACTGTCAGTCTCCCCAAAACTGCATTCTCATTAGTTAGATGACTTATCTGTAAAAATATTAATTGACCTCAAAGTATCATTTTCAAAAAAAATCTGTATCTTTTTATGTTACATAAACTATTTGTTTTCTGAATTTCTGAAGAAATTATCAGTCCAAACTCAAATTTTAAACATTAAAAAATAGACACACATATCGCTATCGATTTCCAAAATTAAACTTCAAGATAAGATGAAAAATTCTCAATAAATGCATGAAAACATCTATAAACAACTTTACTAAGCATTACTTACCGTCCTATTTTATTAAATACTTATTCTTTCGATTGTCGATCACAACAAAGGAATACAAAAATTTTGAAATCTGTGACGTGCCGGAAATGGAAGTCGTATAGATAAAACAACGTCGACACCGGAAAGACATCGAATATCCGGAAATTACCCCATATATATAAACGAAAAAGAAAAATTCTATAAATTATTTATATGTTGTTTTTTAATTAAATTTATATATCTATGATAACAGGTGACAATTATAAACATGGTTTGGTAATTAAATTAAAAAATCAATAAATAAACTGAATTTCAAAATTGTAAAACATTGGACATAACTGATCAACTGTAAGAATTTCACTGAATAAAATTTGTTTTAGTAATAAGGTCAGCCAAATACAGGTTTTTGTATATAATGAATAACAAGTATGACAAAAATCTCAGAGTTTGAATTCACCACTCATACATTGTTTTTAAAGAATCCAAGAGAGGTATAAAAGTGTATGTGTGTGTCGGAAAATAGGGTGGAACATGCACATATTGAAATGCGGTAATTACAATCATTTATAAAATTGTATTTAATGAAGATACTTATTATGTTTTCAAATGCTCACATTTAAATTCAGAAAGCATTAAAAAAAGAACGACATGTTTTTCTATAAACATAGTGCAGCTGAAGGGGTCATTGTCGACCTGGGTACTATATCAGCGTACCCAGGGTACTTAAAATTTGAGAAATGGTACCCAGGGTACTGTCGCTTAACATAAACGTACCCGGTGTGGTAAGTATCGGGAGATTACGTTCATTTCCTTCCCGTATTTGGTCCATAATTATAAATAGAAGAATGGTGGTTTGTTACAGTTTATAGTTACGTTTGTTTTGATTATGTGCATGTTTATGAACACTGTTGAAAATTAATGGATTTGATTCAATAATATTGGACTGGGTACGTTTATGTTAAGCGACAGTACCCTGGGTACCATTTCTCAAATTTTAACTACCCTGGGTACGCTGATATAGTACCCAGGTCGACAATGACCCCTTCAGCCATAGTGCATAATGTAGGTACATAGGTGACAAGTTTCGTTTGTCAAATTTTAATGTACATAATGTCAGAATGCTCAACCAAAAAAAATTTGAAGTACTAATGCTCAACTTTCCTCAACTACATAAAATTTGATGTCCTATTGCTCAACTTCTCCTCAACTATATAAATTGTGAAGTCCTAATGCTCAACCTTTCCTCAACTATATAAATTTTGAAGTCCTAATGCTCAACCTTTCCTCAACTATATATATAACTTCAAGTACAAATGCTCAACTGACTGGCCACCTTCAGTTGATGACCAGTTGAGGGACACCTGTCCAAAATACTGTTTTTGGCCAGGTTTAAGTTGAGCAAAATTGCTCAACACCTATCCCTCAACTTTTTAGCTTAAAACAGCTAGCCCTCAACTGGCAACCACATAGCTAACGATTGGCCCTCAATTTATTTTTCTGTAGGGGATATTGTGTACTGCAGCTGTAATTGATCAAGGTTGCGTATAAACAAAACAGAAATGAATTTATCCTTCACCGGGACGTCAATGACATGAAAATGGTCGAAAAGGAAGGACTTCCTATCATCGGCTCGTTTGTAAAATCCCTAAAGGGTGACGGGAAAAATATGGTAATAAGTGAAAGTTTGGCCCCTTTTCTTTCTATTTTAGCCACTTTTATTAATAGGTAGGCAGTAGGATGCATTTGTGTCAGTTATAAATCTGCTCGAGATTTACCCGCCATATTTATTTTCGTCAATAACAAAAAAACAAGTCGCACGGATACCGGCTTCGTAGAAAAGAACAAACCATTATCGAGAGATAAGAACTATTTTGTTAAGTTGAAAAATATTTGTTTCAAAACAAAACCATAAAATTAAACACACTTCTATTTATTTTTAAAGTAATATCCAACGCCAACTTCTACTCGGTGTCCGTAAACAAACTAATGACCATTACCGACTTCAACGCCACCTATAATAATTTTGGGTTGTCGACCTTACTTTTTTGGTTTTTACATCAAGCGGATGGAGGTAGAAAACTAGGTCGCGGCACTTCCACTGTTTGTGAAGGTTTTGTGTTAATATCTTTTATGGTTTAGTAGGAATAAAGATAACAAGTTTTTTAATAAAAGGGAGATAACTCCCTAATGAAAAGGGGTGCAGTCAGTCAGGTTGAACACAAAGCGCAATGGTTACCCATATAAGATCACACAGTAAAAATACCAGACACAGAAGAATTTAGCTAGTTGGCAGAAGGATAAAAAAAAATATAATCAGAACAAACACTATAGGTATTTCCACAGGAAGGTGGATAGACCTAATAATTGTGGCAATAAATATAGGTCTTTCCACCTTTAATGAAATCTTTAACAAGGGAGGTAATTTTGACCATTTATTTGCCAATTGACAACAATTTTACTTGAATACCCCCATATTTTAACTTTCCATCTCTAAAATGTACACCAATTGCCTGATATTATTTATAAAATTTAGAAAATTTCAATATTGCAAATCAATTTTTTATTCTCCTCTCTGTACAATCTATTACAAAATTTGACACTTCAGTGCTCAACCCATGGAAAATGAGCTCTTAAACCCTTATTTTTATTTTGAGATAACTTGTATTACTTGAGGCTCTTGATAGCCTGTATTGCTCACCCGACTTCATAGGCAATGAAGAAGGCATTCCCAAATGTTAACTGCATGTCCTGTAATTCAATTTTCTACTGGCATAAATAACAATATCTTTGTTATCATCCAATAAATCTTGCTGTTTGATTTCAACCGGTTCAATAGTTTCAGATAGGGAGCAATTTTAACATGTAAGTTTCAAATGTTTAATTACTTCCTACAATTACAGCCATTAGGGATTTTTGATAAAATAATAAAACTTATTTTCAAGAGAACCAACAGATAAATATTCATGTACAATACAGTGTGAATAAGCTTTGCAGTTTCATAAAGGATGACGTTTGAAAATAATCCTCTGTTAAACTAAGGCCGGAATGGTAATTAAGGCTATCTTAATTGTCTTAGAGACATAAACAATTTGTTGAGGGCTATCCAATAAATATTCTTAATTACTTTAGTTTTGATTGGTTAACTGTTTTCAGAGGAATAGCCTTTTAAACATTTTTCCCCTAGTGTCCTATCTTAAACTAAGTCCTGTGGTGGTTGTAATTTTAAATTTCTGATTGGCATAAAAACAAACCTTATAGAGGACCATTTAAACAATATTGCTAAAAGCTTTTTGATTCCAATGGTTACTCGGTTTCAGAGAAGAAGGCTTTTTTAACATTTTCACATAGGGTCCTATCTTCAATTAAGTCCTGTGTTGGTGGCCATTTTGAATTTCTGATTGCATAAAAAAAATAAACTATATAGAGGACCATCCAATACAAAATTGCTAGTACGTTTTGTGTCCATTGGTTAACGGGTTTCAGAGAAGAAGGCTTGTTAAATTTTTTCCCATAGGTTCTAATGTTAAACTAAGGCATGTGCCATTTTAAATTTCTGTTTCACATAAAAAAACATGCAGTTTGTACTGAGGACCTTTCAAACATTACTGGTAGAAAGTTTGTTTCCAATAGTTAACCAGTTTCATAGAAAAAGCCTTTTCTAACTTTTTTCCCATAGGGTCCTATGCAACAATTAAGTCCCACACTGTGGCCATAATAGTTTTCCAATCAGAATAAAAATCACAAACTTTGTAAAGGTCCATCCAATGAACTCTCTGACCAAGTTTGGTTTCCATTGGCCAAGTGGTTTCAAAGAAGATTAAAATGTAAAGAGTTTACAGACAATGACACTGACGACTATGAAAAAAACAACAGACACAAAGTGATGACTTCGGGTCAGGTGAGCAAACTAGACGTCTCTTATTAGCACTTATAACTCACCTGACTATCAAATAAAAAACTTTTTAGGAGACATGACTTTTCAGATTTTGATATTAAATTCTAAAGAGTTTATATGAAGATACTGTTTCTTTGAATGTTGCAATGTTGAATTTCCCCTCAACAGCAATTTGTAGGACACTTTCTGAGAAGAAGCTGTTTGTAGGTTTTATGTTCCCCAAAGGCTGCCATATAGATTTTGAAGCGGCCCCAAAAACTCCAACTTTGTAGAGGACAATCCAAGCTACATTTCTGCAAAAATTTTTACAAATCAATAGGCCATGACTGCTTTGTAGGGAAACACATTTTGAAATTATACATTTCAGTCCCTGGTTGTCATGCTGTATTAAAAATCAGCGCGATAAACAATTTTATAAAAATTGGCTAAAGTAGCTTTTCAGTCTTCATTTCTGCATAGTTAGTTTAAATGTGTGGAATAGTTTCAGAGAAGAAACAGTTTTATGTTGTTCTCATAGGTAACTTTACTGTTAAGCGATGATTTATGGTGGCAGCAATCTTGTATTTTGGATCAAAACAAAAAATGCAAAATTAGTACAGGACCATCTGAGGCACTACAATATCACAAAATTTCTGCCAAGCGGTTTGTGAGGACACCAATTTTTAAATTCAGCCAACCAGAAGGCACTAGTAGCCCTGGCAGACATGTTGAATTGCCTATCAGCTCTAAAAACAAAAAAAATATATTAAGATAACTATCTAAGTTTTATTTCAGCATAATTTGCTGTAATTATGTGGAACAATTTCATGGAAGAAGCTATTTATGGGGCATATGTTAAGCTGACTGTTCCACAGTTTTGGATTCTGGAACGGCACAAAAAACTCAAACTTTGTAGAAGGCCGTCATCTCCTCAATATTTCAAATTCATCTGCCAAGTCGTTTGTTATTAGAAGATTTTGGAAATTTCAGCCAATCAGAACACATTAGTGACCCTGGAAGCCATGTTGAATTTACAAGTGGCTCCAAAAACTCAAAATAATAAGATAATTATCCAACCTTCATTTCTTAATAATTTGGCTTCATTGTGTGGAACTGTTTTGGAGAATAATCTTTATGTTTTCCCATTGGATACTATGTAAAGCTGAGTTCCACATGGTGGCCATCTTGGATTTTGGATCAACACAAAAACCTCAAACTTTTTAGAGGATAATCTAAGGTACATTTCTGCAATATTTCAAAAAGATCTGCCAAGTGTTTTATGAGAAGAAGTTGTTTTAAATTCAGCCAATCAGAATGTAATATTGGCCCTGAAAGCCATGTTTCATATTTGATCAGCAACAACAACTAAAATTTTGTTAAGAAACACCAATTAAACATTACTGCCAAGTTTGATTCCAATTAGCCAAGTGGTTTTGGAGCAGAAGATTGATATGGGAAAAGTTTACTCTAAACGAAGACGACGTTGGACGCAAAGTAACGAGAATAGATATAATGATAATTCTAATATGTTGGCATATTTAGAAATACGTTTATTTCATTGGTTGAGATTACTTCCGGTAGATGTTTTGAACAAAATTTATTGTTGACTTAATTTATTTTTGGATAAATGACGTTGACCAAACTATTTTTACCATAACCAACGTAAACAAAGATGGCGGCTTTCAATATCGAAAGTTGCGATCAGCTTATAAATTTCTTTTTTCGATGAATTATCAAAAATGATTTGTTAGTTCGATACAGAAAATAAGGTTATAGATTGATATAAAACTTGACTGAGTTTATTAAAATCAGAAAATGGTTTATGGAATAATAGTACGTAAAAATAAACAAAATATTAATACGTTCAGTCAATCCCGCTACCAAATACATAAGAAATATGAAGTTGAGAAACACGTTAGATAAATTAATTCCTTAATGCAATTTTAAAGAATAATAAGGATTATACACCGTTTTCAATGGATTTATCGGTATATCAACAAGACCAACTCACTCACAAACATATCATAAAAGTCCTTCGGACTTTTATTTGTTTGTGAGTAAGTTGGTCTTAATTGTTGATATATCGATAAATTCATTGAAAACAGTGTTTAATCCTATAATAAATCCATCGAAAACAGTGTTCAATCCTATATTATAACAATATGATGAAAACAAGGCCAGTAGTCTATATACTGTAACACTTTTAGTATGAAAATACAGTAAAGGTTTAGGTCAATTAAAGACTCTTATGTTATACATGTAAGTATAACATAAGCAACACTTTAAAGGAAAATTCCTCATTTCTGAACAGGTCACTAAAGTATAAACAGTTCAGAAATTTGAAATGTTCCTTATAAATAATTTTTTTTTTTAATAATACTCTACAATTTTAACAGTAAAAACTGTGATGACGTCATGACACTATTTGAATTTTAACTGGGGTGTAACCGGGGTTTCAGTGTAAGAATAGGGTATGTGACCAATGTAAGTGTACCTATGTTGCTCCACTTGAATTGGCCAATCAGACTTCAGTTTCCAAAGCAAATTTATTTTTATTAAATGAAACCACCAAAAGATCAACTACACCAACTTTGTTTCTGAAGATTTTATCAGATTTCCAACTTTTTATCTGCATATTTGATAAAGAGACTTTCAAGACACATTAAAATTACATGATTTATATAAGCAGTGAAGAAACATGCCCTTTTGTTAAAAATAAGACCAGTGGTTGTAGCTATTTTTTCAATTCCGAATTGACATAAACAAATACAAACTTTTGAAACAATTTTCCTTTAGGTTTATATATGTACAATCTAATAAACATTTACATACAATTTGGCTTTACTCAGTTTTGAAGTTGGTATGTCTGTAGATGTTAAACAAAGGTACTGCAGTGGTGACCTTCCTGTAGCCTTATATTTGCAATAACAAAACCAGTCTACTGAATAGTTACAGTAGTTTGGTTTCAACTGGCTAGGACGTCCTCAATATAGCTGAAATATTGTTTGCTGGACGTTAAACAACAATCAATCAATCAATCAATCAATCAATCAATCAACTGGCTAGGTGCTTTCAGTGAAGAAGAGAAATGTCATTCTTCCGTAAATGGTTGATTTCTAGTACAGATGACCCAGCACAGATGAGCTCATGTCAAATCATCTGTGCTCGCTGCATCAAGTAATCAGAAAGCCCAAAACAGGAACGTTGTTATTTGTGTTTTTAAACTTTTTGAAGTGTTTCAAATCTAGAAATTATGATGAGGTTACAACAATGTTGCCCTAAATTACATTACAATAATTTGTGCAATACCTCTGAAATAATAAATACTTGCAGATCTCGTTTATGAATAAATGTTTTGTTTCGTGTTTAGTATCCCAATAAAAATGATTGCAATAATTGTTTATTGAAAAAATAGTTTGATAGTATCATACTTAAGTGTTATTCTTTTAATTAAATAAACAACACAAATTAAAAAAGTACATGTTTGTTTTTGTGACTACTCTGGAAACATGTACTCCTAAGATGAGATATGAAAACTTTTTTGTTATCTGTTCAGTTTTCTTTTACAAAATTACATAAGGTCTGTGCAGTTATTGAACAGCTGAAAATTACAAAAACTTGAAACTTTAATAAATATCGGAATGCAATTTATTTTTGGAGGTATGTGATTGTCTGCACACTAAAGTTGTTCTAAAGACAATATATAACAAAGGTTTTGGAACAGACGATTGCCAAAGACTGCACTTCATAGTATTTTGTTATTTTGGTGCTCTTGAATTACTATTGTTCTCGTCATTCTTACTGGAACACTTTTCAACATTTCACCAATTGACTGTTTAAATTATTAGTTAAAAAATGTTGAAATAATAAAATAAAATGTAATCAAAGATAGGATGAGTATTGTTCTATGCATATACAATACTTTGTTATTAAGCGTTTAAGATAATGTCCGAGGATTTTTTGAAAGTATCCTAGGGGCCGTGGTGGCCAATTGGTTATGGTAGTTTGTCTACCATTGATCACGTGGTCTGTCAACACTGAGATTGCGGGTTCGAGACTCACAGCAGGCTGGGCGTACTAGACTCCAATCTTAATTTACAAGGATTGCCAGTTTTCCTACCGCAGGTCGTGTTTTCTCCGAGTACTCTGGCTTCCTATCCAAACTAGAGGCTCCCAGGAGCCTGTATCGCTCACCTGAACCTGAAACCAAACAACCCTTTTCTATCCAGCTTTTCTTTGCTATAAGGAATTGCCCAACACTTCTGCAAAAGTCATTAATGTTGACCTTTTTGATGCTTAGAGGGAGAAGGGAGGTTCACTTCAAATTCGCTGTACCTGTTATACTTTTTTAACTATCAGTCGAAAACTCTCTTGACTCCCCCCCCCCCCCCCCCCATTTTCTATTTTAAGCTAACATAGCTATATAGGTAGTCAGGTGTCATGATTTGCACAATTTTGGTAGAGGACGCCCTAAAGATGATTTGTGCAATGGTTCAAAGCAGTACTTTAATGGGTTAAAGAGGAGAAGATTTTTTAAAATCAATTAAAATTGATTAAAAAAATGTTCAAAGAGAATAATTCCTAAACGGTTCATCAGACAATCTTGACCCTAAGTCATTTTTGTAGCCCTCATAGCGCAGAACAATTAAGCAATATTAACTTTTTCTCTAGTTCAAATAATTTTCAAGATTTTAAGGCAAAAATGTCAAAAATAATCAATTTTGACAATTAAAGGGCAATAACTCCTATAAGGAGTCCTCATACAACTTCAACCCAATGGAGTGTTTCGTAGAGCTTTTGATGCTGATGAAGGCATGTCTCTTCGGTTTTCCTGTATCTGTTATACTTTTTGAACTATAAGCCAAAAACTGTATTTTACCCCCCCCCCCCCTCCATTCTATTTTTAGCCATGGCGGCCATGTTGGTTAATCTGCAGCCATGGTTGGTGCAAACTTGGTTAAGGACATTTGACGGATGATGTGTACAAAATTTCAAAGCAGTACTTTCAGTGGTTTCAGAGGAGAAGATTTTAAAAAATCAATTAAAACCGATTAAAATAAACAGTTCAAGGGGAATAACTCTTAAACGGTTAATCAGACAATCTTGACTCTAAAAGCAATTTTGTAGCCCTCATAGAGCAGAACAATTAAGCAATGCTAACTTTTTCTCTAGTTCTAATAATTTTGAAGATTTTGAGGCAAAAATGGCTAAAATCAACAATTTCGACAATTAAAGGGCAATAACTCCTATAAGGAGTCATCATACAACTTCAACCCAATGGAGTGTTTTGTAGAGCTTTTGATGCAGATGAAGGCATGTCTCTTCGGTTTTCCTATATCTGTTACACTTTTTTAAATATAAGCCAAAAACTGTATTTTACAGCCCCCCCCCCCCCTCCAATTTTTAGCCATGGTGGCCAGGTTGGTTAATCTGCAGCCATGGTTGGTGCAAACTTGGTTGAGGACATTTGACAGATGATGTGTACAAAGTTTCAAAGCAGTACTTTCAGTTGTTTCAGAGGAGAAGATTTTAAAAAATCAATTAAAACCGATAAAAAAAAACAGTTCAAGGGGAATAACTCTTAAATGGTTAATCAGACAATCTTGACCCTAAAGTCATTTTTGTAGCCCTCATAGAGCAGAACAATTAAGCAATGCTAACTTTTTCTCTAGTTCTAATAATTTTCAAGATTTTGAGGCAAAAATGGCAAAAATCATCAATTTTGACAATTAAAGGGCAATAACTCCTACAAGGAGTCATCATACAACTTCAACCCAATGGAGTGTTTCGTAGAGCTTTTGATGCTGATGAAGGCATGTCTGTTCGGTTTTCCTGTATCTGTTATACTTTTTGAACTATAAGCCAAAAACTGTATTTTACCCCCCCCCCCCCCTCCATTCTATTTTTAGCCATGGCGGCCATGTTGGTTAATCTGCAGCCATGGTTGGTGCAAACTTGGTTAAGGACATTTGACGGATGATGTGTACAAAGTTTCAAAGCAGTACTTTCAGTGGTTTCAGAGGGGAAGATTTTAAAAAATCAATTAAAACCGATTAAAATAAACAGTTCAAGGGGAATAACTCTTAAACGGTTAATCAGACAATCTTGACCCTAAAGTCATTTTTGTAGCCCTCATAGAGCAGAACAATTAAGCAATGCTAACTTTTTCTCTAGTTCTAATAATTTTCAAGATTTTGAGGCAAAAATGGCAAAAATCATCAATTTTGACAATTAAAGGGCAATAACTCCTACAAGGAGTCATCATACAACTTTGACCCAATGGAGTGTTTTGTAGAGCTTTAGATGCTGAAGAAGGAAAGTCTCTTCGGTTTTCCTGTATCTGTTATACTTTTTAAACTATAAGCAAAAAACTGTATTTTGACCCCTCTGTTCTATTTTTAGCCATGGCGGCCATGTTGGTTGGTCTGAGGCCATGATTTGGGCAAACTTGGTAGAGGGCATTTTACTGATGATGTATGCAAAGTTTCAAAGCAATCCCTTCAGTGGTTTTTGAGGAGAAGATTTTTGAAGAAAAGTTAACGACGACGACGACGGACGACGACGGACGCCAAGTGATGGCAATAGCTCACATGACCCTTCGGGTCAGGTGAGCTAATAAAAACTGGATGCCATGATATAGCTGAAAAATTGCTGAAAGTGGCATTAAACAATATTCAAACAAACAAACAATAGAATGAATCCACAACATTCTTTTCTCAAGTGGACAAATGAAAATGCATACAAAAGATTCCAATATAATTTGATGTAAGGAAGTATAAAGTACAAATACAAGGCCAAACCAATAAGTAAAATCTGCTCCTCATAACATTGTGCACTCCTATCCATCATTATCTATCGAACCACCAGCTTTAAAGTCAAAATGCCTAACAGTTATTTAGATGTGCTTTGGACAAAAATATGTTAAATGGAAGCAATTTGAAAATAAACTCTAACATGGACTTTGCTATATATTATTGCAAATGCTGGCTTAAATTTATCTTGAAGTAAAAATAAAGTGTTACCATCTAGCTATTTTTTGTGTCATTATGGATCCATAGTTTTCTATACTGTTGCAACAAAGACCGTAACTTGCTGTCCATTATTAAGTTGTCACATTGCAAATGGATGGTAAATCCAAACAGAATTAGTATAATCCATTAAAATAATACTTACCAATTATTACTACAGACAGTATCAGTATGACTGTCATTACTGTAGCAGCATAATCAGCATTCTTTACTCTGGTTGGTGATTCATTAAATGCTACAAATACAAATACAGTGTTACTATTTTATTATACAGGTAATACTCAACTTAAATCATTTACAGTTTTGTTTTATCTGTATTTGTAGTTTGCTGTTATTTTTTCACAAAAACAGTTAAATTTAGATAAAAATGGTAGTAAGAAATTAGATGAAAGGAATTATAGATGAGACCTATACTAAAAGTCAGTGTCCATGTTAAAGTTTTGTGTGAAACAATGGAAAACTTCTTACCATGGCTGGAACAGATTCGGCTTTTTCATTAGATCCAAAATGGTGCAAACTGAATCTTCAATTATTTTCCCGATCTAATCAGAATTTTTAAATGTGAAGTTTTTTTGTTTTTTTTTGATAGGGTGATTTTTCATAGAAAATTTTGGCCTCAATTTGATTGGTAGTGTAAGTTAGGAACAGTCCATTATTGTCTATCCTTAAGGTAAAAATCTCATGGTTTGTCCGAATATCACTGAATGTCACCAACTTTTGTTAAAAAGGCAATGACAAAAACATAGCAAAACTCAAGGCCATTTGTGACATGTAAACATAAAGGGCATAGTATGGTATATGGACAGATTATTATGGGAACATTTGTCTATTGGTACAATATATAATAATAATTAAATGCAAGCAAAAATTTGAGTGTATGGGATGTGTGACTTTTATTATAATGATTGATAAGGAAAATAAAAATATTCAAATCACTACATGATACCTTGGACCCAGCATCAATGTGTGTACAGACAATTGAACATAGGGCTTGCCTAACATGCAAGTAATACATGGGAAATATTATAGAATTGCAAGTTATAATAAGTATGTGTAGATCTAACACAATGTATGTGGTTTGTCACGATATTCATGTAGACATAATAAAAGAGCTGCCTTTTCAGCCCAAAAATCTGATAAATAATATAACATATAATATTCACATTGACTGATTGATGACTGCCTGGTAACACCAAGTGAGCCATATATCAGCTTTGCAGTACGTCATTTAAAAATGATTCCAATTGAGTTCTATGTTAAACTTTAGTTCCTGTTACACAAAGTCCTGTGGCGGTGGTCATTTTGAATTTCTGAATGGCATAAAAAACATCAACTTTATAGAGGACTGTCCAAGAAATACTCAGGTAATATGTTTTGTTTCAATTGGTTAGCCAGTTTCAGAGATGAAGCATTCTTAAAACTCTTTTCCCAAAGAGTATAATGTTAAACTTGTCCTTTGGTTGAAGCTATATTGGTTTCCCAATCAGAATAAAAAACAAAAACTGAGTGTAGGTTCATTCAATGATCATTGTGACCAAATTTGGTTTCAATTGGCCCAGTAGTTTTAAAGAAGATTGAACTGTAATAAGTTTACAGTTGACATCAGACGCATAGTGATGACAATTTTGAGTCAGGTGAGCTAAACATCTTACATTTGTGAATAGGATCCTGAAAACATACGATATTAATAATTTACAAATAAAATGCCACAGAAGATAATAAGGTTTATTAAATTAACCATGACATTATCATTAATTTAAGACTCCTTTTAAATCCTGTAATTTTGAATTTTTCAAGGATGATGTAAGTAAAGTATTTGGGGTCGCCTAGGGAACAATTCCCTCCTGGGGACCCTATTTCCCAAGGTTAAAAAATTGCAATCTGTTCCCCCACCCCCATGTTAGATACATTTTGGTTGAAAGTTCCAAGTTGTACCGGTATATATTAATAGAATTAGGTAAACTAGAGGCTTGCAAATTTTTATTTTAAACATTTAAGTGAGACACTTTCTGAGAAAAACTGTTGCTTTGTATTTCCGATATGGTCTCATTTTAAGCTAGGGTCCACTGCATCTGCCAACTTGGATTTAAAGTAAAATAAAGTAATTTTTATTTAAAGTTGCTTTTCAAATAACATAATAAATAACAAAAGCTTTTAGGAGCTTTCACACGAACTATAAAGATCGGCATTAAAAAGTAAAATGTTTTCAGATCACTGTCTGAGGTTTATTTCCACAATATCAAAAATCAATCTGCCAGTTTCTGAGAAAAAGATTTTTTAACACTTTCTACTGGCATATAACATTATCTATCGACCGTCCAAAAAATTTTGCTGTTTGCTTTCAACTGGTTCAATAGTTTCAGATAGGAAGCTATTTAAATATTATCCTGTAGGTTTCTTTGTGAAATTAATTCCTACAATTTCAGCCATCATGGATTTTGAATCTAATAAACAAGCATGAAATAGAACCATCCAATAATCATTCACATACAATATGGCTTGAATTAGCTTTGCAGAAAAGATGATTTGAAAATTATTCCTATAGAGTTCTATGTTAAACTAAAGTCTGTAATTTTTACTGTTTTAATGGCTTAACAAAAATTGTGTAGAAGACCATCCAATAAATATTCTTAATAACCTTTTGTTTCCATTGGTTAACCATTTTATGAGAAGAAGCCATTAAAAACTAAACTTTTTCCCACATAAAAGAAGCCATTTTAAACTATGATAAATTTATTCCTTTGGTGGAGTCCATTTTGAATTTCCTAGTGGCATAAAAAAATTAAACTTTATAGGGGCTCATTTAAAACATACTGGTAATAAGTGACAAGTTTTTTTCAATTGTTAACCTGTTTTTTCAGCTTTTTTCCTCTTAGAGTCCTTTGCTAAACTCAATCCTCTCTGGCAATCATTTTGAATTTCTGATTTGCATTTAAACAACCAAACTTTAAAGAGCCCAATCCAAACAACATTGTTAGCAGGTATTGTTTCAATTGGTTAACTGGTTTCAGAGAAGAAACCTTTTAAGTTTTTTTTCCATATGTTAAATTACGTCCTGTGGTTGTGAACATTTTTAATTTCTTACTAGTAAAAAAAAACATTACTTTAATGAAGACCATCCAATGAATACTGGTGATAAGTTTTGCTTCGATTGGTTAACCAGGTTTCAGAGAAAAGTTTTTTTTTAAATTCTTTTTTCCATAGGGAACTATATTTAAAATAAGTCCTGCGTTAGTGGCAATACATGTATTTTCTAACCAGAAAAAAAAAGCTAAAATTTGTAAAGGTCCATCCAATAAACATTGTGACCAAGTTTGTTTTCATTGGTTTCAGAGAAGATTGAAATGTAACAAGTAAAAGGTATACAGAGGACTACGCAGGTCTCAAAGTTAAGACAAAAGGAGAGCAAGTGAGACTATTTTAATTCAAGGAACCTTGAAATGAAACTGTGTACAGATGGATGCCCTTGCCAGCAGACTAATACCATACAAAAAAGTTGGAGTGTTATAAGTAGATTACATATCACTTATTACAGAAAATGTTACACAAATACTAGTGAAAAGATTTTAATTGCTCATAATACTTAATTCATATCCTTATATTTTATTATTGGTAGTACACAGTTCCAAAGACCCAAAGCAAAGGGGTTCTGTTCAAAACTATAGAGAATTTCTTTTACATATGTTTTCCTAGCCCTGTCTAAAGATATAAAACCAACATTTATCAAATGTGAGCAATTAAAACAAGGTCATGTGTTGTTCAGCAGGGCTCACGCTGGGTCAAAATTATGGGGAGAAGTCACTTCTCTTTTGGGTGGCTGACAGGGAGAAGTGAGGATAGAACAGGGAGAAGCGGGTGGACAACAGGGAGAAGTTGCTTATATGTCTCGAAAGCGTCCTGTTTACTTAGTTTTTGTTTTAAATAAGTGCTGGCATTTGCATTTTATTGTTATATGTTTTATTTTATTGAGGATAAAGTATTAAAGATTTGATTAACTATTCAGCATACTTATTTCACACATTTTTATAATTATACGTAAAAAAAAATATAACAATAAAAAAAAAACAACTGTCACAAAACTGTTCATTAAAATAAATGTTTCTTTGTCATTGATACACAATTTGATTGATTTATAATGAAGTACTATTAGAACTAGAAGTAGAAAATTACATCATTGCGAGACATAATATATTATTAAAATTGTAAAAGTCACCATTAAAAGAATTTAAAGATAATTAACTTTAAAGTTGTTTAAAATAACTGCCAAAATACTATTTTTACTACTTTTCTATCATTGCAAAACTCTTTTCACCACTATCAGCTTAATTAGTATATTTGCAAAATGCATATCCTCTCTGGAAATTTTCACAAGTTCTTGTGCTCTGAACTGGTTTCCAGTAGTATTTTAAACCTATACTTTATATACCAAATAAAAGTTAAAAGGGTACCAGTTAAACTTTGGCGCGTAAACATAATAAACATGACTCTGTATCAAAAATATGAAGATTTCTTACCAAAATGGGAATAAAAGGACAAGGTAGGATAACCTACTGTCACTGGCCCCCTATTTTCGCTAAAAATGAAATGACTACAATCTGTAGATCATAATGTTTTTTTCAAAGGTACATTATCCCTTCTTACAGAAAATCAATATAACTTTCTTTTCTTATCATGTAAAATTATTATATGCACCTTACTAAAATAGGCCAATTGTAGTGTCCTGTGAAAAGCGGTACGTTTTGGTGATTTCGAACACCATTTTAAATATGAGCGGACGCGTGTACCACGAAGATATTTGACTGTATTATTTGTTGCAAAAACAGTGTTTAATATTTAAAATATATTTGTGGTACACGCGTCCGCTCATATTAAAAAATTAATATTTTCTCCTCAAATTCGCGTGATTTTTGTATTGTTCAGCATAATATGTAAGCCTACAACCGGACCGGACTTGCATTTCCGAATCTGCATAATACATACATTTATGCTGGTAATTGTTAAACATTGACAAACTTAGATAGAAATGTGTAAAAAAATCAATATAGGGATAAATTAAGTAAATATTTTAATATGTAACAATTTAAACGTTTAACAGTGATGAAACAGGTAAATTTTGATAATAAAATACATCTATCAGGCATTGATATAATTTCTATTCCAGATTGATTATTTAAGTCATGAAAGATCGTGTCTTTAAAAGCGTAGCCTTTTTTAATCATATTTAAAGAGGCAAAGCTGTGAAAAAAATAAGTTGCAGACTTAATCGTCTGGAAATAGAATATTTAAAGAACGCAATTAGTTCACAGATTGAAATAAATAAAATTACCACAATAATATTTAGCGAATGTGGAAGATACGTATAATATGCGCGGAATCACCGGACTGACAAACATCAGAGAAAGTTAGAAGTAATGTAAAGAATTTTCGCTTTGTTTAACTGGTTTGAATACACACGCGTAAAAACAAAATGAAAAGACGTTCCAGACATTGTTATTCATGAAAAAATCTTCAGAGATAACACCTTAATATGTCTAAATAGATGTTAAAGTTACACCTTTTTAATTTTTTTTACGTAATAATTATAAATGGTATAAAAACTGATGTAATCTATCATCAAATATATCACGTCAGCAATTTGACGCATAAATAGGTCTTATTTTCGTAAGAAAACGTTTGTACGTATATGGCGTAATTGGTTAGCTCGCAGATTATAGATCGCGAAACGCTGGTTCGAGTCCCGACGTTTTTCTTTTTTGTTGTTTTTTTTAAGTCTACTTTCATTTGTCACATATTTAAGAAAGTTTGTATGATAAATGATAGTGAAGTGTCCAAAAATATAATATTTTAAAGAACACAATTGGTACGTAAAGGTTGAAAAAATTATGTGTCTAAACTAATACCGAAAGTGGACGAAACGTATGACATGCACGAAACACACGTTCCGACGAAGTAAACGTAAGAATTTAAAAGAATTTAATATTGTTTCGTTTGTATTCACTCGAACAACAAACTGATAAGACTGTTCTAGAAGTCATATTTATTAAAGTAAAACATCTTCAGCGATCACATCTCGATATGTCTCAATAAATGTTAATTTACACCATTATTTTTTATACGCAATAATTAAAGATGTTATAAAAACTACTAATCTATTAACAAATATATAACGTCTGCAAAATGACAGTGCCGTAGGCAGCAGAGGATTCTCGGACTAGGAGTACACGTGCAATCAGTGCACCCCTTTTGTTTACGGCCTTGTATGACGCATAAATAAGTTGCTTTTGAATGAAAATGTCTGTCTGTATGTGGTGTTTTGCTTAACCCGTAGCTTGTGAATATTATACACCGCGAATCGATGGTTCGAATCCCGATGGTCTATGTTTATTTTCTATTTTGCTTGCTTTTTTTAACAGGAAACGTTTTAAACATATATTGGTGTAACAACATCGAATGCCAGCGCGAGCATATTCTTTAACCTTGTAAAAGTCATCGTCGGAAACCCACGTCCGGTCGCGTTCTCGCTTTGCTACCACTTGGTGGTGGTAGCAAAGCGAGAACACGACCGGCAAGTGGTAGCACAGCGAGAACGCGACCGGACGTTGGTTTCCGACGATGTGTAAAAGTAGATAAGGGACCGGACAATATTAATTGCGGGGTTGGGACCGGTGTATTTCAAATTATCAGGTGTAAAAAGGGCTATGTCAGATCTCCCTAAAATACAAAAAGTTGCCGTCCTACATCAGATGTGTTATAAAAATGTGTGTCCTATCTAGTGAATAATTTTATGGTTACAATTCAGTATTTATGTTTGTTAAACAAGTTGTGCGATTACAGTATATTTGTTTTGAATTAAAACGTCAGAAATTTTTTTTTTCATTGATGATATTGTTATGAAAAAAACTAGGTGTCCTATCAACGCTGAAAATAACAATATTTGGAGTCCCATATATATGCCAGCATAAAAAAGTAGGTGTCCTGTTGCATTTTGCACCTGTCCCACCACCCCAAAAAATATTGACCGGTCCATAAATATATATCAATATTACATATGGTTTATGATTATTACATTTTCCCATTCAAAAGAAATGATGGGTTAAACCAGGTTTTATGCATGCCCAATCTCCCGCTTCATGAATCGTAATATACAAATGTCAAGTTTAAATATCAATTTCACAGTTAGGGGACTAAGTTAAAATTATTTGAGTTCTGTCAGTTTCTCAGTAACCACGCATTGTAACATGACAATATTTGTTATATAGTTTGCTGAGAAATAGTACATGCAAGTTTGGTAGGTGTCACCTGACCTTGACTAGAATTCATATCACTACGCTAATGTTTGTGGATAAGGTTACTTCTGTTGTAACTCTGCATGGTAGGATGAATGAGTGGCATGACATATAGGTTTCTGTTGAATAGTACAAGTTTCGCCTGACCATGACCTTCCATTTCATGGTCCAGTGAATACGTTAAAATTTTTTGGTCAGTAAAACTATGCATAGTGTAATGACAATACTTGGAATTTAGGTTCCTGTTGAATAATATATGACAGGTGTCTTCTGACATTGACCACGGTCCAGTGACTATGTTAAAGTTTTTGGATTATGTCAGTTCCGCTGTAACTATGCATGGTAGGACATCTAAACAGAATTTAAGCGTACTTTTGAAATGGATCTATATATCTTCCTAAAAGTAATTATGTTTGGGATTTACTTAATACAAATTAGATTTAAATATTGGTTTTTGCAAAAATAGATATTTTGTTCGCTATTATATAATTGTTTAACAGTTTGTCTTACCAATAAGGTCACACAAAAATAATTTGTTTGACTTGATGGGATGCAGGACACCATCCTCCGTTTTTTTCTGGAAATCTCAGAATAGATATTGCACTGATGGTAAAATTAACATTAATATCTTTCATTATTAACTCATAATTTCAATAAAATTATTAAATACTACGACAGACTTATAACCTTAATATCAAATCTCCTTATTAATTGTTTAAACACAAAGTTTTTGATATAACGAGTTCGGTATAGGCAAACATTATGAAAATTCAATCTTAACAAGGGAGGTAATTCTGACAAATCTATATTTGTATTACTTGTTTAACAGTTTTTTATCAACAGACAAAAAAACTTTTAACCCAGACAGCCCTTATTTAAAATTACCTTCTGCCTGTATCTTCTATCAATTTGTATATTGTGATAAAATTTGACGAAGAAATAGTGATTACCAAGTTATGTTTAAAAGCTTGTAATTCTAAAAAGCAAAGATTTTTGCATGAGAAAAGCATTCTTTTTGCGAGATAAAGTTTTTCTATATTTATTTAAACCATAACCTGCCTGTAACAGGTATCTATACATCTTGTGTTAACATTTGGTGAATATTTGATGAGCAGAACAGAAGTTAATTTACTGAAACCATCTTCAAATTAAAGCTGAATTGAAAATAGCCTATAGAGTTGGCAAGCATGGAAGCACGTGAAGTGTATCGCGCATGCGCATGATAGCACCAAAATAAGACCATATTTTTAATGCTATGTCTGTATGCTCAAATTACTGCAAAGATGAGTTATTTTCAAGAGGGGGCCAAAAATGGCCCTTACCCTACCTTGTCCTTTGAAAGGCGACATTAAAGATTCTACAAAATGAAAGGGCGACTTTACTTCGCTTTGAAGATGATCGACAGCAAAGAGGCACCACAATAAGGCGACTTCTTCGCCAGAGTCACTCTCCAATGCGAGCCCTGGTTCAGAAAATATTAATCAGTTCAAACTATATAAGTTATGTAATTGCCATGTTAAAAAATGCCATACAGTGATATGGTTATAATGATTCTATTGAATAATGATATTTTCTTGGGATAAAATATTGTAAATTAAAGAGTATGTTATCATGAGAACAAATGTCAGCTTATGGTTACAGATCAGCTATTTTTCCGTAAATGGCAGATTTCTAATACATATGACAGAGTACCAATGAGCTGATGCACACTTATCTGACCACTGGTTGCGTCATTTAATCAAAATGCTTGAAACAAGAAAACAACAACATTCTTGTGTCTGTGTTCCGATTAGATGTCAGGTATAATGGAGTCTAAACAATAGAGAATCTTTAAGATATAGCGATATGAAAATTACTGGTTAACCTAAGAAATAGGTACATGTACTCATGCACTTTTGGGAAAGCCTGTGTGATCTTCCACTTATGCTATTTTTAATGTCATTCAGCTCGCTCAAATCGTAAAAATTTCTATCACTGCACTGGTAGAAGGTCTTTCCTAAACACATATGTAAAAACCCATCAAAGGAAATGGCTATGACATAACAACATAGTAAATAAAAGAGATAATAGATAGTTGGTTAGTTGTTTAAGTCCATTCAGTCATTTTTTTTTGTCCTATCATGGTATCTATAATATTTGGGTAGAAATGAGAACCTAAGACCTTCAGAAGAAAGACTGCAATCCACTTTAATTAGGTTGGAGTCAAGCACTCCTTTTTCAAAAAGAATCTGGGTTAAAATGAAACATTTGCTTTAAGATTTTATTATTAAATTTTAATTACCTGTAGAATCTGTTCTAATTGTGGTTGTAGTTGTCGTTGTGAAATTGTTTCTAAAAAAATTAATAAAGTATATTTTACACATACTGTATTATACTATACAATCTAACTATTCTTAATTAAATTACATTGTAATTTTACCAAATGAAAGATGAAGCCTGTTTATTCAACACATATTTGGGGAATTTTTAAAGAGTAACAAATTGTTATGAAAATGGAGTACTGAATTTGTATAACTTTCGACTTTACAACCATCTTAATCACCCCCAATTCCAAACTGAAATATCTTATGAGCATAATTACACTTACTCTGACTTGTCAAATGCAGTACACTTTTTAACACTTGTTACATTTCTATGAATACATTCATAACCTGAAATAGAAACATACAGATAAAAAAAGGTAGTTTTCTAGTCTATCCAACCTTAAAAGTTGGAATAAAAAATGCATACTAGTAGTTGTCCAAAACATTATTTTGTTTTGCTTGTTTGTTTAAATTGGGTTCCATTTCAACAATTTGTCAGCTACTGTATTTTTCAGATGACAAGTCAATGCTTTTTTTCTTGAGAGTCCTATCATTAACCTATTTTTCTAATCAAATTATCTTAGGCTTAAATAAATTAGAAAAAATATGACATGGAAACCAAATGTTTTGTGTACTGATGATATCAGTTTCATTTTGTAGGTTTCAATAGACACTGTATTCAATGTTCCTGCATTCATTTATGTAAAAATAAGTGATGCTTGTCTATGTTTTATTTATCTTTATTTTCTGCGATTTTGGTTGCATTAAGTTTATTTTAATTGCTTTATAAGGAAAGGATACTTGACTGGAGAAACTATAGTTCAGATTCAGAAATGTCCTTGATCTGTTTACTGAATAATGAATCACTTTAAAAAAGCATTCTGAATTTTGTTTAAAAGGAAAAAAATGATAATCAGAGAAACATCACAACAAACAGGAACAAAAAAGTACACAAAGAGAACAATCAAACTTTTCCCGCATGTCATTTATTTTAATGATCAAATTAATGGCAAATCTGTATACAAACTACATGAATTAAATCATCTTTGCAATGCATAGTTAAACCTTAAATGATCAGGCCTAATTGAAATCTTTAAAACAACCACTTGACCATTACCTTAAGGTGCAGCTAAGGTGACACCTATCAGACTCTTATGTACAATTAAAGAGCAATCTATATTTCAACTATTTTCATGGGTAGGGACAGACCAAATTCAATAACATTAACGTAGCTACACAATGTACTCCAATATGAAATTGAGATGGAGGTCAGGTTAAACTTACTAGACTGCCATGTACTCTCGATGAAGAACCTATATCAATTAACTACTGTCATCCTAATAGGCATATAGTTACAGTGGTACAGACCTATCCAAAACTTCAGTGTAACTAATGGAATGTGAAATTGAGGTCAAGATCAGGTGAAATCTACCAGACTGTTAATTACTGCTGATGCATAACATTTTTATACTAGTATACTTTCATGGTTACTGAAGACCTAATCTCACAATTTTAATGTAATCTATGGATGATGAAATTGATGTTGTCATTTGACACCTACTAGTATCATGCAGACTGTGGTTATTTAGGAACTGACATAAAACAAAAACTTAAAAAATAATTAGATGTAGAGGTCAACATGAGACTTGTGACTGACAGCGAAGTACATGTCAAAAGCTATATTCTACTAAAATTAATCGAAAAAGGGTTTAAACAAAGTTACACATCAAATTAAAGTGGCCAGTACTTTAAATTTAGACATAATATAATTATGTAATTAATGTGTCAATGTTTTGACAGATAATTCGATAAAGTGCTGCTCCTGATAAAATACGCCAACAAAAGAATCATATAATTATTAATAATACTTGTATCTGGCCCTACTGATTTGCTCAGACTTTTACTTTGGACTTAAATTTACCAATAAAATTTCCAACAAGTGTGGACACAGAAAAACGTCTCGCCTGCATTCCGCATCAGTAACGAAAATAAATTTCATCATAAGCATTACGTAAATAGCATTAAATATCAGCAGCGGCCTGTATACAAAATATTGTCACCATACCCTGCATAGTTACAGGGGAACAGCCGTAACCCAAAAACTTTAACGTAGTCGCTAGACCGTGAAATTGAGGTCAAGGTCAGGTGACACCTACCAGACAGTCATGTTCTAGTCATCAGCAACCTATACACCAAATATTGTCATCCTACCATGCGTAGTTACAGAGGAACTGTCGTAACCCAAAAACTTTAACGTAGTCGCTGGACCGTGAAATTGAGGTCAAGGTCAGGTGACACCTACCAGACAGTCATGAACTAGTCATCAGCAACCTATACACCAAATATTGTCATCCTACCATGAGTAGTTACAGAGGAACTGTCGTAACCCAAAAACTTTAACGTAGTCACTGGACCGTGAAATTGAGGTCAAGGTCAGGTGACACCTACCAGACAGTCATGTACTAGTCATCAGCAACCTATACACCAAATATTGTCATCCTACCATGCGTAGTTATGGAGGAACTGTCGTAACCCAAAAACTTTAACGTAGTCGCTGGACCGTGAAATTGAGGTCAAGGTCAGGTGACACCTACCAGACAGTCATGTACTAGTCATCAGCAACCTATACACCAAATATTGTCATCCTACCATGTGTAGTTACAGAGGAACTGTCGTAACCCAAAACTTTAACGTAGTCGCTGGACCGTGAAATTGAGGTCAAGGTCAGGTGACACCTACCAGACAGTCATGTTCTAGTCATCAGCAACCTATACACCAAATATTGTCATCCTACCATGCGTAGTTACAGAGGAACTGTCGTAACCCAAAAACTTTAACGTAGTCGCTGGACCGTGAAATTGAGGTCAAGGTCAGGTGACACCTACCAGACAGTCATGTACTAGTCATCAGCAACCTATACACCAAATATTGTCATCCTACCATGCGTAGTTACGGAGGAACTGTCGTAACCCAAAAACTTTAACGTAGTCGCTGGACCGTGAAATTGAGGTCAAGGTCAGGTGACACCTACCAGACAGTCATGTACTAGTCATCAGCAACCTATACACCAAATATTGTCATCCTACCATGCGTAGTTACAGAGGAACTGTCGTAACCCAAAAACTTTAACGTAGTCGCTGGACCATGAAATTGAGGTCAAGATCAGGTGACAGGTGACTGACTGGCAAGTACTCATCATAAGCTACCTCTGGACCAAATTTGATGGACCTAGGGCTTGGGCTTACAAAGATATGAAGCAAGATGTCAAGTGTTTACGCCGCCGCCGCCGGATTCCCATACATATGTCTCGCCTCCAGCGACTTTCGTCGCAGGCGAGACAAAAATTGCATATTTAACTCACTTTAGAATTTGTTTGTGTTCTAATGTATTTTTTAAGAAAAAATTCATGGATACCATACTTTATTGTCGTTTTAACATGAGTGGGCATTATATTCTTGAATATTTTGCCCTGAGCGATAGCATGGATACCATACTTTATTGTCGTTTTAACATGGGTGGGCATTATATTCTTGAATATTTTGCCCTGAGCGATAGCATGGATACCATACTTTATTGTCGTTTTAACATGGGTGGGCATTATATTCTTGAATATTTTGCCTTGAGCGATAGCAAGGAGTAAAATATCATGAATATAATGCCCACCCATGTTAAAACGACAAAAAAGTATGGTATCCATGAATTATTTCGATTCTTATTATGACAAATGCGATAATCTGTACAGTGAAGCGGCAAATATATGTGCGCTAGTGAAAGGCTGTTCCACGTACCTCCTGTGTGTCATAATGTAGAGTGGTGGAAACATAATTTAATGGCTTGCAAATCGCAGAATTCAGACTTAAAATAACAACTTTATTAACAGTAACGATGATTATGGTTTTAACAAGTGTGGACACTTCTCGCCTGCATTCCGCATCTTTAATGAAAATAAATTTCGTCATAAGCATTACGTAAATAGCATTAAATATCAGCAGCGGCCTGTATACAAAATATTGTCACCATACCCTGCATAGTTACAGGGGAACATGCAGCCGTAACCCAAACTTTAACGTAGTCGCTGGACCGTGAAATTGAGGTCAAGGTCAGGTGAAACCTACCAGACAGTCATGTACTATTCATCAGCAACCTATATAACAAATATTGTCATCCTATCATGCGTAGTTACAGAGGAACTATCGTAACCCAAAAACTTTAACGTAGTCGCTGGACCCTGAAATTGAGGTCAAGGTCAGGTGACACCTACCTGAAAGTCATGTACTAGTCATCAGCAACCTATACACCAAATATTGTCATCATATCATGTGTAGTTACAGAGGAACTGTCGTAACTCAAAAACTTTAATGTAGTCGCTGGACTGTGAAATTGAGGTCAAGGTCAGGTGACACCTACCAGACAGTCATGTACTAGTCGTCAGCAACCTATACACCAAATATTGTCATCCTACCATGCGTAGTTACAGAGGAACTGTCGTTAACCCAAAAACTTTAACGTAGTCGCTGGACCCTGAAATTGAGGTCAAGGTCAGGTGACTGCAACCAAAATTAACTTGCGCTTGTTATCAAACTAAATTTATTGGAATTTTAACACAGCTTTGTTTACATAGCGAAAGCAGGACATAATATTTGAATTGTTTATTTCAGGGATAGGTATAATTACCAAAAGTGGTAAATGAGAAGATAGTGGAGAACACAAAGCCCTTATTGTAAAATTGTAACTGATTGTTTGTTTGTTTGTGTGGTTTTTAATACCACTTTGAGCAATTTTTCATCAGCTATACAAGGATGTCCAGTTATTATTTGGAGTGGCACCTATAGTATCTGAAGAAAAGCTCCGTCGTTTGGTAGGAAAACTGGCAATCGGTTCAATTAAAATTGGAGTCTAGTACAATCTGCCTGCAGTCAGACTCCAGCCCAGAACCTCAATGTTAACACTTGCCCTTGACCACTCAGACACAGAGGCCCCATAACTGATTGATAAACAAACACTATGAAATTGGTTTGAAAATTAAAGATCAATCAAAATATATTTTAATCATTGGCTTTGATAAATATATACACTGCGGCCAAGATGTATTCCGCAAAGTCCATGAAAAAACACGGCCGAACGTGAGGCGGCAATTAATTTTTTTAGTGATAATTGTCTGCGAACGTTCCGTGATCAAAATGACTGCAGAATCGTCTATTAATGGACTTCGCGGTATTGCCGCAATAAACACGGCTTTTGTACAAGGCATATGTTGTAACTGCAGGAATTCGTAATGAAAGTATTTGTTGCAGAAAGGCAGTAACATTTTAGAAACCTCGTTACTCATATGTCTTTATTGTATGTTCGTTTTACATAGTTCATTCAACAGATTCAATGTTGTCTAAATTCTATAACAATCGGACATGCACGGAGTGAGAAATCATGTGTCAATTATTGGTCTCTTTGAAGACCTGATGAGATTAGATTAATGGACAGATAGGTGTGCCAAAACTAACACACCTATTACCAAAATATCAATAGGTGAGGCAGGAACTCAAAGAATGGGAGGAGCAAAAAACTATAAGTGACACGTGTCGCTTCAAGGTTGCAACTAATTGCATTAAATTCCTTTAAAAAAATTTGAGTAAATATGCCTTTTTAACAATATTCCGCTTAATCTACGACTGCCAAAGTTTTGAAAATGTGTGGGAAAAATATGCTCCAATGTGTTTGAGCAATAAAACTTTCCAGCCGGCGTAGTATTTTAATTACACGGAAAGTCCACGTGTTGGTTACCTTCATCAATTAACACCAGTCACCTGAACAGGAAGCCAGCGGGACATTTTTTTATTATAATTATGAAATTTACCGTAAGTCATACCTTTTAACTCTTACACACATTTATACACGCATATATTATTTGACCCCACAATTAAATCTCAGGTGTTCCTTGATCCGGTGGATGACAGGTATCCTAATTCCTCGGGGCACCATAAGGAAAGGTGTTTTATGCCAGCGTTTTATTATTTACCTACTGTTTATATTATAAGTTTAAACACACCTTTATTGTATAAAGTTTACTATATCTGTTTTTTGTTACCCCTTTTTTACAAATTAATATGAAAATATTTATTATGTAAAATAATTAATAAAGTACCCTTCTTGAACATGTTTTTACTGACGATCTATAAAGAATTAATACACAACTGAATGATTAAATGATTGGAACAATACACTATCGTCAATTAAAAGTATTTATCGAATTCAGTGCATAACAATAACGTTTACGTTCGCGGACATATGGAAGAAATCGCGGATCCATTGGGGATATTATATCTGAAGTGTCCGCGAATGATGAACTTCTGTCCATCAGGAATATTATGTCCGCGTAGTACAATCGGTGTCCATCATGGACTCACGGACTTGGCGTAATCCGTTTTCGCTGTAGTGTATCTATTTTATTAGTATTTGATATTGCACTCCTTAAGATTTTTTTTCTATATACATTAATTAAATGTATGAATGTGTGTAATGTATATATGCATTTCAACAATTGTACTTTATTAAACAAACATGGTGAAAGAAACGATCAACGTATATGTAAGCATACTAGTAGATCCTTATTGGCCCTAAAAATCCTGGAAAATACCCTGAAGTTCTGATTCAACAGTTCTGATTATACATGTTTTAAAAACAAAATGACTTCAGTTTAACCATATTGTTAAAATACAATAATGCAATTATAAGTTTATAATTTACCTGCTGAAAGAAGATGGCTTTCTGGACACAGTTTTTCATAACATGTACAGTCCTCCACTAAAGGAACACAATTACAAACATCACGAGGCCTGGTTACATATGCATATCCTTCTGTATGGTCACAAATACAGGTTGTGTCAGTTAATCCTGAATCCTTTCTGGCTACCACCTGACCTACGTCAGTGCATTTGGATTTTAGATATAAGCACATGGCACCTGATGATTTATAAAATGGTATTGGCTGATACCTTTCTGCAGAACATTCCCCAACTGTACTCTGCCCTTTAAACACTAATTTTTTACCTGGAGAAAAACAATGCCAAATTATCACAAATGCATGTATCAATGACATAGTATTAATTGGCAGCCAATGAGACAGAAAAGTATTTTAGAAAGTTTGTTTTAAAATTGAGAAAATTAAAATGAAGGTGATGTAAGTCACACAATAAATGATATTGTTGTTTCCTACAATAAGTCACCACTACATAGACCTAAATCAAGTCCCAGGATCCCAGTATAATTGATCATCTTTTTTTAATAAACCTTTGTGTTAATTCTAAACTGTATCTTAATTAAAAATGGAATAGGAAAAAGATCCAGCATATTATAAAGAGCCAAATGTTTTATAGTCAACATTTTATAAAGAAAATATTATCAACCACAATTTAGAGGTAAAACAAAGTGAATTTTAAAAAAAAACTCTGATTCTCTGAAAAATGACAATGTTCCAAAGTCTGGACGAATCAATTTGATAATATATAGCAGTTGCACAATTTGGTTGTGTGCATGAAAATTTTGCAGATAACAGTACCTATTTGTTTTAGCAACAGCTTACTGATCTTTTAATCCCATTCCTTAAAACGATAGCAGATAGAATGCACACATATTGAAATTGAATGTGCACTTGCTATTATGGGACTGTTTGATAAATCTTATCCCAAATGGGAGTATTTATACTGTGTAATCAACCACCCCTCTTACCGCTTCAAACCAGATCACTGAAACTACACAAAGTTTGTTAACATATTTAAGCTGGGCAGCTGATTTTATGAAATTTCTCAAGAAATGTTTCCTTATTTTTCTGAAAATAGCAAGTTAGTCATTTCTTAGCAAAATTTATTGATATTGGTATTGTTTTTGTGTACTCAACTCAACCACATTTCTTTTACACAGACATCATTAGCAGCTAGGACATAAAAATTATGTGTTACACAGACATCATTTGCAGCTAGGACATAAAAATTATGTGTTACACAGACATCATTAGCAGCTAGGACATAAAAATTATGTGTTACACAGACATCATTAGCAGCTAGGACATAAAAATTATGTGTTACACAGACATCATTAGCAGCTAGGACATACAAATTATGTGTTACACAGACATCATTAGCAGCTAGGACATAAAAATTATGTGTTACACAGACATCATTAGCAGCCAGGACATAAAAATTATGTGTTACACAGACATCATTAGCAGCTAGGAAATAAAAAATATGTGTTACACAGACATCATTAGCAGCCAGGACATAAAAATTATGTGTTACACAGACATCATTAGCAGCTAGGACATAAAAATTAAGTGTTACACAGACATCATTAGCAGCTAGGACATAAAAATTATGTGTGTTGGCTGCAACATTTGAAAATAATTATGTTGCAAGTACATGTACTAAACAACTCTATATTAAATTAAAGTGCCCCCCCCCCCCCCCCCCAAATGGCCTTTTCAGCAAATTCCACAACTCTGACAAAATTTTGAGAATATAAATTCCCTGGTATTAATATGCACAACTAAGTAATTAATAAATAAGGAATTGTTTACAATTTGTTGGAAGAAAGTTTTAGGTCTGTGTAAAAAATGTAGGAGGAGTTTATTTAAACAAAAATAGGTACTGTCTTCTGCACGTGTCTGAAAAATACTAAGTTCCCATGTCTGGAAAATTAGGGAAAAAAATCCTGGATCAATACCATAATCCCAGGTTAACAACTTTAATACATGTGCAATCTTTCTGTGCAGTTTCAGAGATCTGGATTAAAAACAGTAGGAGGAGTTGATTACACAAAATAGGTACCGTCTTCTGCAAATGTCCTGAAAAATGACTAATGACTAAGTTCCCATGTCTGGAAAATTAGGAAAAAAATCTGGAACAATTCCATAATAGCAGGTTCACAACTTCAATACATGTGCAATCTTTCTGTGGAGTTTCAGAGATCTTGGTTGAAAACTGTAGGAGGAGTTGATTATACAAAAATAGGTACCCTTTTTTTCCTGCCAGCCCGAATGCCCAACTTTCTATGTACCATGTTTCGTAATATTTAGTTCAGTCACATTAGTTGAGTGGATACCATGATTTATGAGGAATTTTTGGAAAATTTTAAGTTCAAAGGACATAACTCCCAAAAAATTATGAGGATCAGAATTTCTTGGTAATATTCACAGCTATATATGGCGTACTTGTTACATACAACCAAGTTTGGTAAAATTTGGTTCAGTACTTTCAGAGGAGTTGAACAGAATAGCTGTGTGACTGCAGACAGACAAAAGACAGGACAAAAACCATAAGTCTTCCCACAAGTGGGGGGAGACATAATTTAACCCGAATTCAAATATCAACTTGTAAGATGTTTTCGATAAAAAAAGTGTTTTGGATAACTGTATATTTTTAGTTCTTCTTGTAATGTGCAATACTACTTTTGTATTTATATAAAGAATATAAATTCTAAACATGTAACGGTTGATGTAGATGTATGTGGAATAACTTTAAATGATAATTCTATAAAGAGGTACACCTTTTTTTATCTCATGTCATTTTCAGCATTTTTATAATGCCCTTTCAACCTTCATTACAGATTTCATCAGTTCTCATTATTAATCACTCTTAAATTGATTTGTCATCTACACTTCCCAGTTTCCATGTGCAATATTTTGCTTAGCAACATTTACATGAAGTTCAGATTTACCATTGGGAAATTGAGGTTCTAGAGGGGAGGTACATTTATAGAAAAAAATTACAAGAGAAGTTTATCCCACTCCAATTAATCATTCACTTAGTGCAATTAAGGAAGCTCTTAAAAGTATTTTTGATGAAAACATGAAAATATTGTATATTAATAATTGAATTTAGTATAAAAGAATTATTTTGTTTATATATATCTACAAATACACGTAGTTCATTGACAACAATTAACCTAAAGAAAACACCTTAGACCATCATATTTAAAATCATGGTAAGAAATGGAATCCTGAACACTTCTGTATTATTGTAATATCAATAACAAAAACAAACCTGGTCTAGCAGCATCTTCTATTTCTGAGCACGACTCATAAAATGTAAGCTTAGGTGTGTTAACATCTTCCAGACAGGTATATACAAAATTGGTGTTACTCTTCATAACGCATAATCCTCGACTCCGTAATGTAATATGTGAATGGTCTGGGCATGACATGTCATATGCCAACACTATGGCAGGAAAAAGAACAATAATAATTGGATGGACCTGAAAGAATATAAAAATTCGAAGAATATGTCCATGGGACACAGATGCTAAATGAAGTAACAAACAGGAATTAGTTGTCCGACAGTTCTGAAAGTTGCTTAGGACATACAACTTGTGATACTGAATCACCCTGCCAAATTTCAAATTGTTCTCATGTATGGTTTCAGAGAAAAGCTTGACAAAATTTCATACGTATGTACAGACACGAGTAAAACTTAATACCCACCTCCCCCACCCCACCCCCCTAACATGTAGTTGCAAGGGCATAAAAATATTATTTTCACCTGGTGAGACAAACACAACTGTGTAAATTATGTAAAATACACATGTAGTGATGTGCATGGCTGCATAATTGTTCTTTTTAATTGGAATCTGTAGAAGTGCTAAAAGGTGACAACATAACCACTAGGTTATTAGCCTTGTCTACATGTTACTGTAACAAAGTTTAATTAAAGCGGAGCTGTACAAAGACTATTTGAAAAATTCAATAATTAATAAATTATCTCTAATTAAATAAAGTTATTGCATTATTCAAGAACTTAAAAATGTATAGTACCAGTGCATGTATGATTTAGTCAAAACAAAAAAGGTTGGAGGGGGGTTACAAATGCAGTACAATATGGAAAGTTACAACGACAAGAAAAGTAACTTAAGAGCCTGTATCGCTCACTTGACTCACAAAAAAACTTTTTATGAGACATGACTTTTCTTGCGAATTTTGAAATTAAATGCTAAAGAGTTTATTTCAAGATGCCATTTCTATGAATGTTGAATTTCAAATCAGATGTAATATCATCAATATGTAGGACAGTTTCAGAGAAGAAGACGTTTTATTATTTTTTCATAGGCTAGTATGCAAAGTGATGTTCCATGGTGGCAGCAATCTTGTATTTTGGATGAAACAAAAAACTCAAAATTAGTAGAAGACCATCCTTCTGCCAAGCAGTTTGTGAGGAAACAATATTGAAATTTCAGCCAATAAGAACACATTTGCAGCTCTGGCAGCCATTTGAATTTACTATTGACTTAAAAACTCAAAATAATAAGATTATTATCCAAGATTCACTTATGCATTATTTGGTTTAATTGTGTCGAAAAGTTTTGGAGAAGAAGCTGTTTGTATGTTTTTCCAATAGGGTCCTATGTTAAGCTGTAGTGGCCATCTTGGATTTTGGATGCCACAAAAAACTCAAACTTTTTAGAGGACCATCTAATGTTCATTTATACAATTTTTCAAATTAATCTGCCATGCAGTTTGTATAAAGAAGATTTTGAAATTTCAGCCAATCAGAACGCATTAGTGGCCCTGGAAGCCATGTTGAATTTGCAATTGGTTCGAAAAATTTAAAATAATAATATAACTATCAAACCTTCATTTCTTCATAATTTGGCTTCATTGTGTCTAACAATTTCCGAGAAGAAGTAGTTTGTATGTTTTTCACATAAGATCCTATGTTAAACTAAATCGTGCGATGGCAGTTTTTCTTGGATTTTGGATCGGCAAAATAACTCAAACTTTGTAGAGGACCATCTAGAGGTACACTTCTGCAATATTTCAAATTAATCCGCCAAGCGGTTTATGAGAAGAAGGTTTTTGAAATTCAGTTATTGAGTTAATCAAAAATACTAGTAATGGCAGCCTGGCAGCCATGTTTTATATTTTATCAGTCAAAAACTTTGTTAAGAACCACCCAATAAACATTCCTGCCAAGTTTGGTTCCAATTAGCCAAGTGGTTTTGGAGAAGATTGAAATGAGAAAAGTCTACAGCGACGAGGAAGACAACAACCACAGCAGACGCCAAGTAATGAGAATACATGTAGCTCACACTTACCATTTGGGTTATAATTAGGAGAGCTAACAAGTAGCCTGAACTCGAGTTTACTGCATCAGGTACAACAGATCAGTTTGTTTGAAATACTAGTAGTAGGATTATTTTATTTTTAGGCCTTGTGATTCATCATTGTCCTGATTGTGTACATGCCATAAGAAAACATAGCATAAATTTAAAACACTTGTAAAGGACCTACTATACCTCAAGGTTACTTTCCACTTAAGTTTTTTTGCAGTTGCAGAGGAAATAAATTTGAGAAAAAAAGAAATAAAGTTTCCTCATGCAAGCCTTTAAGTTCAGTATGCAATAAGAAATATTTGTAAATGACCTACTCTAGATCAAACCTTGAAACTCACAATTTATGAAGGCAGAAAAGAAGACAATGTAACTTTATCAGAAACAAACATTGATAAGGCTGGCCATGTTATTTGTTTGATTACACTGGAAACAAGAACATTTGGAGATAAACACATATTCATGTAGTCATCAATTGTATAAAGTTACAAAACATTTGGCCTTGTAATTTCCTAGGAGACAATTTTTAAAAAATTTCTATCAAAATAAACAGGAGTATTCATAAATGTACATCATTATCACCTCGAAACAAACATTTAGAATGGACCTGAACATTATAAGTTTGAGCCAATCAGGGACCTGTATATTTTAATTTTCAGCCAATCAGAAACAAGAATTAGTTTTGGCTGCCATGTTTTTTAAGCAATCATGAAGAAATGAGGTATAATCAAAAAGAACCTCAAGAACATAATTCTTGCAAAGTTTGGCCTCATTGGAGGTAGTGGTTACTGAGGGCGTTTGAATGTCAAAAGTTAACTCATGGACAAACAGACAAATGCAAATGATACATGTAGCTATACTAGTAGTCAGGGATTTTCCTACCTTTTTTCAAATGGGGCCTGGGCCCCTGTTAATTGGGAAAATTACGACGTAAATTCCACAATTGGGAAAAGTCTTAAATATGAATAAAGTAAAAACATTGCTTTTAAACATCAATGTTTTTAACGTAAATGTTTCTTGTATAAATTAGTCATAAATGACAAGATGGAATCTATAAGCGTGACCTGAAAACTGACAAATTCAAATCAGTTTTCATAAATATTTTGGAAAAAGTTATCAAAATTTACATATGTAGCCAACTGTGCTGACATCATACTCTAAGGGAAAAATTTCCATGAATCTTGGTGGAATTAAATAGAAACTGAGTTGCAAACATCAGATTTTACTTTCACTCTCGTTTGTTCTGGGTCTTAATAAATGACTTGATAAGAACTATATCAGATATACATAACTCTAAAAATGTGCATTGCATTGGCATTTTAGTTTACCCTGATTCGTATGCTAATCGGCATTCAAGCGAACCTTCCCTAGCGACAGTCAAAGGTTCGGTTGAATGCCGATAATGGATCGGTGTAGAGGTGCAAGAAAACTCATTATTTTCTATTCACAAAGGCTCTGGTCAATATTTAATTTCGTAAAAACTAAATTTCCTAGTTTTGATACAATACGTCATCGTTCTACTTCGGTAGTATTTCGCGTTGTGTAATGCCATTTTTGAACATTAATGCAGGGTCACGCTTCATTCCAAATGTATTCCTCCGACTTATTCTTTTCTAGACAAAGCTTTTTGAACCATAAAAAACAGCCCATATTACTGGACATCGTAAATATAAAGCATTTTGTCTTAATGGGGCATACAATTATCTTTCATATTATTGAACTTACCAAATCTCAGGTTTTTTTTTTATATCATACCGGAATCTGCGTTTGGTATACAACAAGCAAGCTCTAATATTAAACTGGTTGCCATTATGACTAAAGATACCGGGAACAGTAATTATAAACCAATGTTCGCGTAGTAATCAGATTTTGATTTTGTTTGTAATATTTCGGCTTAGGGTGATTGAATTTATTTGTAGAAACCGGATTACAAAACCTCCTGAAATGGGAATTTTCACTTTCATAATTGGGAAAAAATATAGGTTTTTGCCGTTGGGAATGGGGCCGAATATCTGCCCCAAAATAAAGGCAGGAAAATCCCTGAGTAGGTCACCATGACTTTCTGTCAGGTAAGCTTAATAATAACCCGACAGTAAATGATTAAGCATACCTTGTCTAACAACATCTTGTTCTTCTAATCATGACCCAATAAATTTATTTATTACAAAATAATCCAAATGTACTCATAGTGCCTTTTTCTGTTTATCCCATAGTTGTCTCTTCAGTCTAACTTGCTTCAGCAAAATGCTGTTCCACATGAAATTGTAATACTGATCTGAAAGAATATTAACAAAAGATAAAAGCATTCTCCAACATTGGGCCAGATTTAACAAGTTGTTTGTTTTCCATAGCCTTACCAACTACACATATAAATCATCATGATTTATAAGTTTTTAATTTCATGATTTATAAGTTTTTATTTCATGATTTAAAAGTTTTATTTTTATCTTTTTCCAATTTTTTTTTCACATTTACTTCCGGATCTTTGGCACGTTTGGTGCTTGGTGTCACAGATAAGCTTTTAAGTTAGTTTAGGTCATTTATGTTTTATTTCTGTCATTTTGAAGAGAATAATGTCCAATTAAAATGTAAACTTTTAGAACTGGATAGACATCTTCATGACCAATCAGTTACCCTTAACTCCAAAAAATTTATCATTAATGCACTGTTTTCCAGTACACTCGATTTTCAGCATTGAAAATGTCTTGAGCTGTGTATTGTTTAAACCAACAATAATTTGGTTGTAACATAAATTATTATTGAGAAATTTATTTGTTTAAGAAATAAATGCAAGATATTTTAACAGTACACTTAGCTTTGGATTTGTTGTTTACATTGCTGAATGAAGGAAAATCATTGAAATATTGAGTGTGAAAACATTTCCAACAAACCAGCTGTGTCTGAAAGAAATGCTTTTGATGTTCTGATAGCTTTAACTGTCCAAGAGTCCAGACCAATCATGATCAAAACATTGTTGGACCATCTGTCATGACTGGTAAATAAATTAGAGGTCCAGCGTTTTTCAATCAAGTACAGGACCTGACTACCTGTGACACTTTAGCCAGCAGTATTATAATAAAATTAAAGTTTGTTTTTGCATACAAAAATGATGTCTTCTCCCGTTCCCCAGAATTTGACCCAGAGGATAAAAATTTTGTTGTAATATGGTGTACTTGCTACATACCATGTTTCGTAAAATTTGATACAGTAATTTCAGAGGAGTTGAGCAGAAACCATGCTTTATAAGGAATTGTTGGAAAATTCTAAGTTCAAAGGGCCATAACTCCCACAAAATCTTATTTTACCTTATTTATAAAAATTTCCTGGTAATATGCACAACTTCATATGATGAACTTGTTTATCAGCATTTTATAATTTGCATTTTTTCTATTGGATTTTCGTAATACAAAGGTACAATATGGATTAATAAAAAGACAAGCAAAAAAACGGTAAGAGCACACATGTACAGGGTGTGATTTTTTAAATGGCTGGAAAAAAGAAGCTCGGTATATATAGTGCTTGACATGATGAAAAGATCAACAATTTCATACATAAATGAAACTTCAAAAGAATGCATTCAATTTTTATATATTCATTATAAAATGCCAGGGCCCCGATTTAAATCGTGCACACTGTATTTTTGTTGATTTACGTTACGTTTACGTTGTTTGTTTACTGTGAATGTTGTCAAGGAAGATCATACTCTTCAAAGCTACCAGTTTCATTGGGAATTGCATGAACGATTCTACTAGTACAACATCATTTGTCAAGGTTTGAACAAATAGAAATCCAGGAAAGACATACGTAATGTAATTATTTGTACTGTAATAACTGTCTGGCCGGTTTTACTAATGGCCAATATGGAATATGGCTGAGACATCAAGATACCATAGGATACCCAGAATCCTTTGCATGGATATTAATCATTTATGTGACGTGATCGTTTAAATTTAATACATGTAATTTGAGTTAGTGATGTTTGCTTTACGTCCAAGAGCAGTATCTCTGCTATATTCAGAACAAGAAGATGAAAAGTGGCATCTTAACACCAATTTTGAAACTAGAGGCTCCCAGGAGCCTGTATCGCTCACCTGAACCTGAAACCAAACAACCCTTTTTTATCCAGCTTTTCGTTGCTACAAGGAATTGCCCAACACTTCTGCAAAAATCATTAATTTTGACCTTTTAAGGGAAATAACTCCTATAAGGAGGAGCTTTTGATGCTTAGAGGGAGAAGGGAGGTTCACTTCAAGTTTGCTGTACCTGTTATACTTTTTTAACTATCAGTCAAAAACTCTCTCGACTCCCACCCCCCCCCCCCCCTTTTTTTTCATTTTTTCTATTTTAAGCCAACGTAGCTATGTAGGTAGTCAGGTGTCATGATTTGCAAAATTTTAGTAGAGGACGTCCTAAAGATGATGTGTGCAATGTTTCAAAGCAGTCCTTTCATTGGTTAAAGAGGAGAAGATTTTTTGAAATCAAGTAAAATTGATTAAAAAAATGTTCAAAGAGAATAATTCCTAAACGGTTCATCAGACAATCTTGACCCTAAAGTCATTTTTGTAGCCCTCATAGAGCAGAACAATTAAGCAATGCTAACTTTTTCTCTAGTTCTAATAATTTTTAAGATTTTGAGCAGATGAAGGCATGTCTCTTCGGTTTTCCTGTATCTGTTACACTTTTTTAAATATAAGCCAAAAACTGTATTTTATCCCACCCCCCCCTCCGTCCTATCTTTAGCCATGGTGGCCATGTTGGTTAATCTGCAGCCATGGTTGGTACAAACTTGGTTGAGGAAATTTGACGAATGATGTGTACAAAGTTCCAAAGCAGTACTTTCAGTTGTTTCAGAGGAGAAGATTTTAAAAAATCAAAACCGATTAAAAAAAAACAGTTCAATTGGAATAACTCTTAAACAGTTAATCAGACAATTTTGACCCTTAAAGTCCTTTTTGTAGATCTCATAGAGCAGAACAATTAAGCAATGCTAACTTTTTCTCTAGTTCTAATAATTTTCAAGATTTTGAAGCAAAAATGGCAAAAATCATCAATTTTGACAATTAAAGGGCAATAACTCCTACAAGGAGTCATCATACAACTTTGACCCAATGGAGTGTTTTGTAGAGCTTTAGATGCTGAAGAAGGAAGTCTGTTCGGTTTTCCTGTATCTGTTATACTTTTTGAACTATAAGCAAAAAACTGTATTTTGACCCCCTTGTTCTATTTTAGCCATGGCGGCCATGTTGGTTGGTCTGAGGCCATGATTTGGGCAAACTTGGTAGAGGACATTTTACTGATGATGTGTGCAAAGTTTCAAAGCAATCCCTTTAATGGTTTTGGAGGAGAAGATTTTTGAAGAAAAGTTAACGACGATGACGACGACGGACGCCAAGTGATGGCAATAGCTCACATGACCCTTCGGGTCAGGTGAGCTAAAAGGTAAGGATAAAACCATTCCAGGAAACTACTTGGGTATAGTAATCACCAACACTTTCTCTAAAATCATAGAATCCATCTTGAAAGATCACCTAGAAGAACAACTTAAGCCGAAACAAAATTCACTTCAAAGAGGCTTCACAGAAAAACCATCAAGTAAGTTTACAGCATTTAGTACTAGTACATGTATGTGTGAAACCATAGCTATATACCCTAGTTGTGGAAAAGACTTTCGGCACAGTAAACCACAACATCCTATTAAATAAGCTTTATCATGACAGAATTACAGGAGATACATGTATATGGACACTGATATTCAATATGTACAAGAACATGAACTTCCGAGCTCAAATGGGAAGGCAAAGTAACCGAAGACATAACTATCAACCAAGGAATTTGACAAGGAGCAAAACTCTCCACGTTGCTATACAAACGTTATAACAACACCATACTCAATAGCATAACAGCAAGCAACCTTGGAACAAAAATTGGAGAAATGTAGCCTCACCTGCCTGTGCAGAAGATATAGTCCTACTTGGGTCAGATACAGAAATGCAAGCCATGCTCGACCTTGTACATTATAACACAAGAAGAGATCTGGTGAAATTAAATCCAGCCAAAACTGAAGTAATACACATGTCAATAGCAAAAAATAGAAATGAAACGGATTACTATCTAGAAGGACAGGAAATCACGAATGTCCAAACCATAAAACACTCATCAAGAAAATAACAAAGTCAACATTGATGAGAGAGCAAAACTTGGGCGAAAAACAATATATGCATTACCTGGATCAGGACTCCACGCAAGATCAGGGCCATCGCCCGTGGTACAACTGAAGATGTGGAACATCTATGCAGTCCCAAGATTCATGTACAGGATAGAAGTCCAAAACCAACAAAATCCGACTTGAATAAACTAGAACAAATGCAAAGATCCATGCTCAAACACTTTCAATGTCTACCAGACCGTACGGCGTACGGCATCAATAGCAGTCTACACCCTCATAGGAGCTGAACCTATAGAAGCTACATACGACAAACTATGCATGAATCTTCTCTTATAGCCAGGCTGGACACATCAGTAGAAAAGCAAATACTCTTATGGGAAATGAACAGCGAGGAACAAGATAACCTCTTCATCAACACGGTTACTCAGGTGTTAAAGAAATATAACCTTATTATGTAATTGCTACCCAACCCATATGAGATCTTACAAATCCCACCCAAGAAAAACGCTTGGAAAACAACAATTATTAGTATGAAAAGTTCTGTCAAGAGAAAATATCTAAATCTTCCCTCCGTCATCTTGAGATTCAACAGGAAGCCATTGGTACCCCACACAATATATGGAAGGTGACAAAAGATCGCAACACAGATA
Organism: Limnoperna fortunei; assembly: GCA_944474755.1. Taxonomy (NCBI): domain Eukaryota; kingdom Metazoa; phylum Mollusca; class Bivalvia; order Mytilida; family Modiolidae; genus Limnoperna; species Limnoperna fortunei. The sequence continues at coordinate 15,885,041 of OX104115.1, read as the reverse complement.
CAGATGGCAGAAGTCAAAGCCAGGCTCATAACAGACACATACTACAGTACCATTCTGACAAATTTAGACAAAATAATAATGCAGACCAATGTAAAATGTGCCACGAAAACACTGAAGATATAGAGCACTTCATATTAAAATGCAAATCATTACATAACTGTAGAGAAACAATCTTGAAGTCTTTCATGGAGGCAGTTGAAGGTATAAAGGGGGTGGTGCAGAACTATTGCTTAGCAATAAAATACTGCAGACAATCTTAGATTGCTCTGCAACCCCAGTAAAGAATCTGCTAAATTTAGATCAGAAAGCCAAAGTTGTTCTAGAAAGATTTTCGCAGAAGCTGTGTTACGAACTACATGAAAAACGCAGCAACATCATGCTCAAACTGCTGGAGCCACAATACACACTTTGCCATGTTGAGATTTTAGACTATTGTGTGCTTTTAGATTTTACACTGTGCTGTGTGCTTTTCTTAGATTTTAGACTGTGCTAATGTATATATAGGTATGATATGTACTAGTATTATGGATACTATAAAGCAATAATATAGACTTTATGGATAACCTTAACCTACACTGTGTATATAGCACTAACCCGTAATACGAAATGGATAATCCTAATTGTCAATTTGATCACTTTCAGCACTAATCAGGAGGAACATCATGCAGAGAACATTTTTTATGTCTGAAATGACTTTTAAATGTTATATATGTGTTTTAAATATAAAAAATGTATAGTTTTAACGGACCATGCAACTAATAACCTTTTAGATGAACATACTAGTACCATGACTTCCTCATGACTACTGTTGTTTTTTAACTTTTATCAACTCAATGATGTCAAAATCAACTGGCTATTATGTATGAGTACTTTTAACTTTTATAAAAGAAATATTTTTTTCAAACTGACCATTTAATCAACATGTAAAACCATGTTAAACAGCACTTTGGATGGAACTACAGTGTACCTTTTAATGTGTGTGCAAAGCAAAAATAACTTTTTATCCTCTATTTAGAGTGCTCTGACAAACGGAGGAACCTACCTGAGAAGCAGAAACAGTGACAAGTTAACAAACAATAAATAAATTTAGGAAAAATGGACTAAAGTGCAAAAATTGTTTTTCTTTTTATCTTTTATTTCTTTTTATAGTCAGGATTTTACAATTACCCTATCCATCATCACCTGACAAGGATGTATTAGGGTATAGGCTGACTTTTTAATATGAACTTGTGTACAAAAACACAAATAATAAATAGATATTTAAAAATCTTTCATTCTCACTTTCACACAAGGAATGCTCATATTCAAAGATAATGTTTAAACAGTAAATATGGAGGTAAATGTAAAGCAAAAACAGCATATTATGGAAACATAGTATTAATAGGGGCTGACATTTTCTGGAATTGTTCCATCTGATTATTTTTCAGTGATACGATAGATATATCTTAACTTTGACTTAAGCTCAATTATATTAGGTATCTTTTCTTTCAATTTACATTGGTAAATATAGTTCTTTACAATAATCATCAAAAGATTTAGAAAGTAACTTTCAGAGTTGTATCCAAGTATGACATTTTTCTTATCAAGTATAAAGTTTTTATAAACAATCTTCAAAATGCTGACACACAATTCCCCAAAAACATTTAATAATATAACAATCATAAAATATGTTGTATTGTTTCGTCTTCTGTTTTACAAAAACTACATGGTTTTGTATCCTTTAAATGAATCATGTACAAAAATTTGTTGGTAGGAAGAATTTGAATAAGAATCTTGTATTGAAATGTTTTCAAATATGTACATATGTATATGTACAACATTTTTTTAACATGACAAAGTATTTTGTCCAATCATTCACAATTAAGGTATCCGACCCATAATTGACCACGTGATCATATTTGGTGTCCTGGATGTCCATTGTATGTCAATGGAGTAGACCTCGGTAATGTTCGGCAAACATCGGAAATACTATTTGAGCAACTAATTTTTTTTCCTCAAAACTGTTAACATTGACTCAAAGTAAAAAAAAAAAGTTACTTTGTATTAATTAGTAATATATTGAGTTAATAAAGCTGCATTTCTTATTGGTCTAAAAATAAAATTAAAAGGTGACTTCAATTATGGGTCGGATACCTTAAGTTGTTCTTCCCACTTCACAAATTTATCAGTAGGTGCATAAAAAGCTTTATCCCTTAGAAAACAATAGATAAATTTCAGTTTTTTAACTTTTAAAATATTACAAATCAGAGAATCTTCAATTCTCATATTGTTAACATTTATATGATCTACTTCAGCTTTTATCAACTTTTTCATGGAAATAGGAATACTAGAAAGTAAGCTGAAGTATTTCAAAAAGTTAGCAGAATGAACTTTATCTTTTAACCTTTGAAAAATAATAAAATCTTTTATTATATAGATAGAGATGAAATATCGAATTTTCCGAGTGATAGAAATCACAGTAAATCACATGCGAAAATTATCGTTTATTTCACTCTCGGGTTTTTTCCTGCCAAAACGTCACAATGGTTTTGTACTAAACAGATATCCATCCGCCGATCATAAAATTGAGAATTAAGCATGAAAATATTACGAAAACAATTTTGATCTATATAATAAATAGGATAATCAATTGGGCATCGTGAATATCCAAAATATGATCACTAGTGGCGCATAAAGCATCACATTAAACTCGTGCGCGGAGTGCGCTCGTTTAATCAGATGCGTTATGCGGCACTTGTGATCATATTTTGGATATTCACTCTGCCCAATTAATTATCCTATAATTCTCTCATGGTCTATAATATCAAACAACTGTGAAATTCCGAAATCTTTCCATTTACTATAATATAGAAATTCATCTGATGGTACAAAATTAAGAATATCTAGGGACAAGACTTCTTTTAATTATACAATGTACGTTTTGTGTCTGGTTTTGCATAAAGTTTGCTAAACTAAATAAAACATCTTTCCAAAACAAATTAGTTAATCTATTTCCTATTTCTTTCATTTTATCTGGTAGTAGTTTTAAAACCCGGTCACCACCAAAACTTGCAAGAGAAACACAAAAAACTAAAGTGATTGCCAAGGTCCCTCACAATTATCATAAAATCTCTTTATCCAACTACATTTTAAATATGCAATAAAAGATTGCAAGTGTATCATATTTAATCCACCCATGCAGAAGGGCCCAATAATAGTATTTCGAGGAATTTTGTCAACCTTCCCACTCCAAATAAATCTGAAAAACATGGTATTAAGTTCATTTAACTTATTTTCAGGTACACTTGGCAATGCTGTAAAAAGATGTATTTTTTGAAGAGTTTTGGAATGACCAGAGTCTTAATTACTGTAACTTTACCCAACAGAGTTAATTTGCGATGTTCCCAACTTTTTAATATATTGGATACATCTTTAATCTTTTGTGAAAAATTCAAATTTACCATGCTGCTCAAGTCTAGTGAAAAGTCCAGACCAAGAACTCTAAAATTTGAGAATGACCATTTTAAGTTAAGATTTTGACACAAGATATCATTAGAGAACTTCTTGCTTCCAATCCAGACTGCTGCAGTCTTGGATTTGTTTACTTTAACCCAGAAACTTTGAAAAATAAATCAAAACATTTCATAATCTCTTCTAAAGAGACCTCTGTGCCATCTAGCATCAAAAAGGTGTCATCAGCATATTGACTTAATAAAGCCTCATTACCATCAATATCAATACCCTTTATCTGTTTATGTACTGGTTTGACTTTAACTTATTTGCTTAAAGTTCAACTCCAATAATAAAAAGATACGGAGACAAAGGATCCCCTTGTTTACAGCCTCTCCCCAATTTAAAAAAATTGGATAAGTGACCATTACATTGTATTAATAACACAACTTTAAGCTCCTGAATAGAGAATGTCAAACCACTTACAGAAAGAACTACCAAAATTAAAACTCTTAAGTGCTTTAGTAATAAAACTCCACTCAATAGAGTCAAAGCTTTCTCAAAATCTACTAACAGAAGTAACCCTGGTTTGTTATTTTCCTCAAGGTAGTGCATGAAGTCATAGAGAAGCCGTGTATTTTCTCCAATAAATATATCTTTCATGAAACCCTTCTGAGAATCTGATATAATAAAAAGGAAGTACTGTCTTTACTCAATTAGCCAATACTGCTGAAGCAATTTTCAAATCAGTATTTAAAAGGCTTATAGGCCTCCAGTTGCCAAGAAATCTTCTATCTTTATTATCCTTTGGAATGCAAGTAATAACACCTTGATATTGAAAAGACGACAAATTCTCTGCTTCATAACCAAAATATAATGATCTAAATAAAAAAGGACCAACATCTTTCCAAAAAAACTTTGTAGAAATCAGCAGAAAAACCATCTGAGCCTAGACTTTTACCATTTGACATGAGTTTTAAAGCATCAGAACACTCTTCAAAAGTTAAATTACCTTCACAGTGATTTTTCTGTTCAAGTGTAAGTTTTATATTGTGCTCAAAGAAGGACTGATTTGTATTGTCAACTCCATGTGAACAATATAAATTTGAATAAAATTAAGCTTGTTCACCTAAAATATCTGACTGATCTGAAAGATGATTACCTTGATCATCAATCAGTTCGGAAATTGTCTTATTAACAGAGTATCTTTTTTCTAATTTACAGAAGTATTCTGTGCACTTTTCTCTATTTTCATGCCAGTTAGCGCGAGAACGAAGAAGTATACCAGATATCATGTTATCTCTGCTATTTTCTAACTAACTTTTCTTTTGAATCAAGGCTTCGAAACAACTTACATCCGAGTCTGAGTTAACCTTATATTCAAGGTCCTGTATCTCCTTTTCTAAAGTTTTATAAGTTTCTTTTTCTGCTTTGGACTTTTTAATGCTATATTTAATTGAGATGCTTCTGATCTTCATCTTTATGATTTCAAAGAACAATTGATCATCACACTTCAATTTAACATTAAATAAATCTTCAGTATCACCTGAAGAATAATATTCAGTAATAGTATATCTAATACATTCTTTTATTGTGTTAACATATTCTACATCTCGTAAAAGCTGGGCATTGAATTTCCAATACCCCTTACCCCTTTTACCAAGACTTGTGTAGAAAATGAAAACAGAATAGCAGAGTGGTCTGTTCTATAACCTGGTATAATATCTGTTGTTTTCATTAGTGAAAACAAATCCTGACTGTCGCAAGGAAATAGTCAAGGCGACTTTGTCTCGGTGGATTTGGTTGTCGCCATGTATATTTCCTCACATCAGGATTACAAAGTCTCCAAGGATCCAGTAGCTCAAGGAAGTTTTTAATATAAACACCTGCACTTCTAGTGTTGTTATGACTAAAAAAACATTGACCTTCCCATTCATCACTCCATATATTTTCATCCTCCCTTGAGCTATGAGTTTCCTGAAGACAAGCAATTGTAGGGTTTTTACTTTTTATCCAAGAAAAAACATCAGTCCTTTTTTTGACACTTGAACTTAACCGCCTTACATTCATAGACAATATATTTACCTTAGTTTCCATACTAAGTATTTACAAACAATACTACAAAAATGAAAAGCCTAAGAAACATGAGCAAAACCACATCATACACAGTTACTAGTACACACACATGCAATCTGGAAGATTGAAAAAATACAAGAGTGAGCTTTACGTTTTATATACAGTGATTCCACAAGTACATATGAACAGTTATTGGACAGATCAAATCTACCTTCACTCAGAATTAGAAGACTCAGATCTTTAGCTATACAGTCTTTCAAAATTTTAAATGGAAACTGAGCCTCTCTATCTCAGTGATCTTATTAATATTAAATAACATGCATATTCTTTCAGATACAAAAACACTGTCGACATCCCTAGGGTAAGAACTACCAGATATGGGCTTCACTCCTTTAGCTATGTTGCATCTAAATTATAGAATAATTTACCCCAAAATTTCAGGGAGGGCATGTCTTTAGATCATTTTAAGAATTTGATGAATAAGTGGGAGGGTGAGGCATGTTTATGCAGTTTTTGTAAGAGCTAAATGAAGTGATGTTTAGATATGATTAGTGCTAGAAAAGCTTAACCTTATTATGCTTCAGTTTTGTATGTTTGAATGTATGTTTCATATAGAATTTTAGTGCTTTATGTCTGATGTGATTTTTAATGTCTTGCTATGCTTTTAATATGTCTCGCTATGTTTTTTATATGTCTTGCTTTGCTCTTTTATATGTATTACTATGCTGTTTATATGTCTTGCTTTGCTTTTTATGTGTGCTGTTTTGCTATGCATTTTATGTGTCTTGCTATGCTTTTATATGTCTTATGTGCTTTAGCTTTGTTTCATTTTAGTATGTGATCTGTGTATGTCGGTTTTAAAAGCTCTATAGAGCTTATGTTATATTGTTACATGCTTGCACCGACTTTAAATAAATATTACTTGACTTGACGACTTGAAGATGACACCATCTTATAATTGTATAAGATTTTGTAAGAAATAAATGATTTCAGTATGACAAATAAAGAAAAAAAAATATTTATCAAAAATTAATATAAATCAATCAATGTCATAAATTATATAAGTAATCCTTTATCAGTGAACATGATGTTGCTTAAATTTCAGAATATTCATGTTACATTGCAGTTTGAATTAAAAAAAAGTTTGAGTTATCTCCCCTTCTACATATTGAGAAATAACAACAGCCAAAAAAAAGTCTAATAATTTTATACATAATTAAAATTCACATAGTTAACAACTTACAAGTTACAAGTTTATACATTCTCGTCTTGGCTTGAATGGTGTTTCAATTTTTCATTAATATTATCAAAAATGTCAAATCTAATTCTTTTACCATCTTTTGTCTTTTTGGCATACACTCCGTCATTAAAGAACCATACACTATGGAACTGTTTGGTGTTTGAGAGTCTCGTCATTAAACCTAGATTTCTGGTTGTAATTTCATTATGAAACTTGACATCCTGTTTTTAAGTTCTTTCTTTCTCTCATGATTCTTGATTTAACCTCAGTATTTCTCACTTTCACTATTACTGGACGTTGGTATCCAGATTTCCCAGGGATTCTGTGAATAGCCATGATCTCAAAAATTGTTAATGAAAAGTATTAAGGGTATGTTTTGGGCACACAAATTTATTTCGACTTTTGTAGCTGCAACATCGAGCTTACTCTCATCAACAACTATAAAATTGGGTATTGAGTGTGTAAGGAGTGTGGCACACTCCAAACTCTTTAGTTCGACACACACTGGCACTGTGGTCAGGTTTTCTGTACTATGACCTGACAACTCCCAACGGGAGGGCATCCCTATCCACCACCTGGGAATCCGCTGGCTGCTCACATTATGTAATGGTCTCAATTTAAAGAAAGACGTCAGGAATTCTGAGGCTGTAGTCGTCTATTGAAGAACGAGGCGCGTGTGGGTGGGTGGGTTTTTTTGGGGGGGGGAGTGATTAGTCACTGATGTAATCTTATTTTACGTGTAGCCTAGTATAGGTCTTGTTTATTGTAAAGTAACGTCACGAATCATGGCATTTATGATGAAATAACAATGTTTGAAAACATTTACATACCTTAGGGCTTCAAGGACAATGTTTATTTTTACTTTCAACAATGTCTTACCTGTTTCCAAGAAATTATGTTATAACTTTATTCAAGGTATTGGTAATCGAGCTCAGGTAATCCAAGGGAGTACATCCCGATCGTCATCCTTACCACCTTAGACGGTGGTCGGTATTTCGGGTAGCCCGAACCCGAACCCGAGACAAAATCCCCGTGACAGAACTCGACTTTAATAAATTATTAGTTATTTGACAAAATTTTCACAAAATATTTGACAAATATGTTAAGCTTCTGATATTGAATTATTACGTTTAAGTAAAAACGTAATAAAACGTATATTCATGAAAATATTGCAATTTTGTGTCCCATAGGTCGGTATTTCGGGTATGCCGAGATGGGAAGGGAGGTAACTCATGAGTATTTACAGAATATTTTTAAGTATTACATAATAATAATAATAATAATAATAATAATAATAATAATAAATTTATGATTATTACCTTAAAATTCAGTCTTCTGTTATATTTTGTTTGTAGTTTTACATATCTGTTTTTATTTTAAATGTTGGTAGAGCTTGTGTTTGATATTTAAACCAGAGACATCATTACATGTAATTATATGACTCTGTTTAAACATAGCAACTGACGATCAAAGAGCTTTTTGTCTCGTAAATCTAAGAAAAAAGAGCAACGTTTAGGTTTCATAACTATTGCAAAAATAAGTCTTAACAATTAAAACACTTAACAGATCTGTGTAATTAGTGAATTAATGTTAATATTTTAACACTTGTTGATGCATGAAATGACAAAGAAACGGGTAACTGTTGTGGAAGGAAAATTCAAGCAGGCTGACACAGCGCAAATGGAAAACAATATCCACACGTGGCGAAACTTGCCATATATCATCGTACAAATTTGGTAGTCGACATTTAGCTTTGCAGTCCAGCTCTATCATGGGTATTGTTGATATCTGCTAATTTTTATTTTGATGTTAAACGAACTGTCCTTATTGGAATCGGCGAAAGCTATAGCAAATAAACCGCAAATCCACCCTATTGTCTTTTTGTTGTACTTTAGGTTTTTTGGGATTTTGTCTCGGGTTCGGGTTCGGGCTACCCGAAATACCGACCACCTCCTTAGACCGCCCTACATAATGGCTATGCGCATTGGAAAGAAAGAAATATTTATTGAAAGAAAGCTCATAAATGAACATGTATACAAAAGTTACAATGATAGGAACAATAATAATATGGAGTTGGCATTGCCAAAATGCGAGCACAGACAATATAGTCTTTTATTATCAATATATAATGTGCATTTCATAATTGACGTTACTTCCGAACACCCTAAATGTTCCTCTAAATTCCAGTGGTCACGTGACGTCTTTCTGTGTAATGGTGACGTAACAATGAAATGTAATTTAAAGATCGATATAGAGATTGCAAAAAATAGTATGAAATTTTTGTTGTCATTTTTAAATATAACATTAACTTTTTTCGTTGCCAAAGTGCTTCTTCATTCACTTTGTTCCAGTTTTTTGACGATATCAACTTCCGGACGAAAAAATAATCAAAATCAGCATTACATGTTCTTTTGTTGTTGTGTGTATAGTTATATGTCAGTCGGTTGTAAGAGCTCTTTAGAGCTCATGTTTGTCTTGTTGTCTTATATGTACCGCCTATAAATATAATTTACTTACTTACTTATTAAGCAGATTTTGATCACGTGATTTCATTTTGATCACATGACACGTAATTGCCGTAGAGCTCACCGCTCTGCCGCTGCGAGCTGTGCTCGCTATAAGAAACAATATCAATGATAAAATTACAGTCGATAAGATTAAGTTTGAGTTCCAAGGGGGACAACTCCAGTATAATATAAGTACACAAAGGTATCAATGATGAATTTAATTATTTGTTCAGATGTGATTTTTAATGCATTCAGATCTAAATATCCGCCAAGAAATATATGTAATAATCCAAATGCTATAAAATTTAGTGAGCTCATGAATACATCAGATTTATACACACTTATTGGTATTGCAAAATTGTGTAAGATTGTTATTAAAGCTTTCCATAATCTATCATAAATTTTCACATTTTGTACTTCCTGCAACTTAATATAATATAATTATGCTTTATATAAATTCCTAAAATATGTCTGATTACATTACATGGTATATGCACATTACATACTTACTATGTTTTTAATGTAAATATGTTCACAGTCACTTTTTGTTTATTGTTAATATGTTATTGTACTAACATACCCCATGAGGGGTCTTTAGTGAAATAAAATAAACCCAATAAATAGATAAAATATGACTAGAAGTGTGGCAGAGTCATTGTTTTATTATAAATGTGTTAATAAAGTATGAATATACACCTATATATATGTTACTTAGCAAAGCAAAGTAACAGCACGGCACGTCCCCGGCTGGCGGACTTGGGAAGCAACTATGTTGGGTTAGGTTGGAAATGAGAAATTTCAAGATCAATATGTTACGACTTGTTTACGTCATTTATTTATATTGACATTCAATGACAAAGGCCATTCGTTGGTCAGTCTTTGTCTAAATTTTTGACAAGAAACACCGTCATGTGTATCGTTGCATAATCTCCTAGACTTGTATATTATTTTTTGTTTATGCTGTATCGTCATGTTTGTCGATCCGATACTTAATAAGCTTGCTGGTTGGTAGACTCTTTAGACTTTTATATAATATTTTGAACTACCTGTATTGTGTTTTTACACGATCCCAGTGGACTTATATTATTCCATCACCGAATGAAAAAATACTTTAAGCATTTAGAGTTAAACGCCACTGATGAGTCTTAAGTAGACGAAACGCGCGTCTGGCGTACAGAATTTGTCAACTTGGTAATTTTAAATACATCTTGTTAGAATATTTGAGCAAAGCAAAGTAACAGCACGGCACGTCCCCGGCTGGCGGACTTGGGAAGCAACTATGTTGGGTTAGGTTGGAAATGAGAAATTTCAAGATCAATATGTTACGACTTGTTTACGTCATTTATTTATATTGACATTCAATGACAAAGGCCATTCGTTGGTCAGTCTTTGTCTAAATTTTTGACAAGAAACACCGTCATGTGTATCGTTGCATAATCTCCTAGACTTGTATATTATTTTTTGTTTATGCTGTATCGTCATGTTTGTCGATCCGATACTTAATAAGCTTGCTGGTTGGTAGACTCTTTAGACTTTTATATAATATTTTGAACTACCTGTATTGTGTTTTTACACGATCCCAGTGGACTTATATTATTCCATCACCGAATGAAAAAATACTTTAAGCATTTAGAGTTAAACGCCACTGATGAGTCTTAAGTAGACGAAACGCGCGTCTGGCGTACAGAATTTGTCAACTTGGTAATTTTAAATACATCTTGTTAGAATATTTGAGCAAAGCAAAGTAACAGCACGGCACGTCCCCGGCTGGCGGACTTGGGAAGCAACTATGTTGGGTTAGGTTGGAAATGAGAAATTTCAAGATCAATATGTTACGACTTGTTTACGTCATTTATTTATATTGACATTCAATGACAAAGGCCATTCGTTGGTCAGTCTTTGTCTAAATTTTTGACAAGAAACACCGTCATGTGTATCGTTGCATAATCTCCTAGACTTGTATATTATTTTTTGTTTATGCTGTATCGTCATGTTTGTCGATCCGATACTTAATAAGCTTGCTGGTTGGTAGACTCTTTAGACTTTTATATAATATTTTGAACTACCTGTATTGTGTTTTTACACGATCCCAGTGGACTTATATTATTCCATCACCGAATGAAAAAATACTTTAAGCATTTAGAGTTAAACGCCACTGATGAGTCTTAAGTAGACGAAACGCGCGTCTGGCGTACAGAATTTGTCAACTTGGTAATTTTAAATACATCTTGTTAGAATATTTGAGCAAAGCAAAGTAACAGCACGGCACGTCCCCGGCTGGCGGACTTGGGAAGCAACTATGTTGGGTTAGGTTGGAAATGAGAAATTTCAAGATCAATATGTTACGACTTGTTTACGTCATTTATTTATATTGACATTCAATGACAAAGGCCATTCGTTGGTCAGTCTTTGTCTAAATTTTTGACAAGAAACACCGTCATGTGTATCGTTGCATAATCTCCTAGACTTGTATATTATTTTTTGTTTATGCTGTATCGTCATGTTTGTCGATCCGATACTTAATAAGCTTGCTGGTTGGTAGACTCTTTAGACTTTTATATAATATTTTGAACTACCTGTATTGTGTTTTTACACGATCCCAGTGGACTTATATTATTCCATCACCGAATGAAAAAATACTTTAAGCATTTAGAGTTAAACGCCACTGATGAGTCTTAAGTAGACGAAACGCGCGTCTGGCGTACAGAATTTGTCAACTTGGTAATTTTAAATACATCTTGTTAGAATATTTGAGCAAAGCAAAGTAACAGCACGGCACGTCCCCGGCTGGCGGACTTGGGAAGCAACTATGTTGGGTTAGGTTGGAAATGAGAAATTTCAAGATCAATATGTTACGACTTGTTTACGTCATTTATTTATATTGACATTCAATGACAAAGGCCATTCGTTAGTCAGTCTTTGTCTAAATTTTTGACAAGAAACACCGTCATGTGTATCGTTGCATAATCTCCTAGACTTGTATATTATTTTTTGTTTATGCTGTATCGTCATGTTTGTCGATCCGATACTTAATAAGCTTGCTGGTTGGTAGACTCTTTAGACTTTTATATATATATATATATATATATATATATATATATATATATATATATATATATATATATATATATATATATATATATATATATATATATATAGGTGTTTATTCTAAACTCATTACAGAGCTTAATTAAATATTTTACAGTAAATTGTCTGTTCTATTTATTGTACTTAAATAAACCCGTGAAGAGCCTCTTTTGGTAATGGTCACTTTAGGAGGGAAAATTCTGTATTTACGATTGGTCAGTTTCGTTGGTCAGTTTAGGTGGGAAAAGTTTATGTATCTGATTGGTTAGTTTCTGTGGTCAGAGGTCCTTATATAAATGTTTTCTGGGTTGAACTGGGCAGACTGGTTATTCTAAAAAAGTAGAGGTGATGACATAAGTTGCTGTTGAAATTGTTGTATGGTATCTGCTAATTGAGACTATTCTGTTTGTGAATCTTGGATTTTCATATTCAGGTTGGTTCATTTTCCATTTCTAACTAATTAACACTATGAAGTCATTCTCTTAATATTTTGGGGGTTAGCATTCTTTGCAATTTGAGTGTTTAAACTATTTAACGATTTAAACAAAGTTCCGATGATTTAAGAAATAAACTTAGAAATAAATGAATGTTTTATTAACTTTTCTGTTAAAACATAAGTAACTAATTTTTATAGATTAGGGCTCGAAACATATAAATTAATTGTGCTCTCGAGTAAAGTTTTATTTTATTGTATATATATTAGGATTGGCGTAGTTCTACAAATGGACTCATGAAGGTATTTTATTTTTTACAGACACACCAGTAGCAGTCAATACTTTGTTAGAACGCTTCAGTGGCCCTTTGTACCACATACAGGGTAAGCAGTGTTCACTTGCAATTGTATACGTTGTGTTTACTGTGTTTACTGTAGTATGTTTATTTTACCTGTTGTTATTGTTATTGGGGCTCTATATGAGTGTGCTTTATAATGTAAGCTTCACGTGATGTACATGTATATTAATGAGAAGCAGTTTCATAGAAATAGAAGTTGCATATTCATGTGTAATGTATATTTTTTTATCATACTGATCACTTGTCAAATTGATCAATAGCAGTTTTCATTCGTTTGTATTTGCGTTTTATGTGAATGTGATCTTGTTATGTCACGTGCTTTGAATATGTTTTGTTATATGTTTTAGGGGAAATTTGTCATAATAAAAACACTACGAATCCTGGATCTTGTCTATGTATTAGGCCAGAGAACCCGCGGTTACAGAAGTACAAACAGTTACATAGCTACATAACAGTCATGACAGTAAAGTACATTAGTACACTAATAGTAAAGCAATTGGTTAGTTTGTGTTTCTCAATAAAGAGCAATGGTTTATAAATTTTGCAACAGTTTTACAAACTAAAGAATCTTCATGACTAAGTAGCCATAGGAATTTTGATTCTGTGCTTGAATCGACTGTGACGTTATTATTAAAACATTTATCTAGAAGTTCTTTTCTACTATCATTAAATTTTGGACAAACAAGGAGAAAGTGTTTTTCATCCTAAGTAAGGTTCATCCTCAGTAAGGTTCAAATTACAGTTTTTGCAAATTCTATTTTCTACCTCAGTTTTTGGTGTAGTATATCTACCAGTTTCTATATGAAGTTTGTGGCTACTAGTTCGAAGTCTAGACAAACTAACTCTGCCCATAACAGAGTTTACTAAAGAAAGGTATTTTTCAAAACCAAAGGCTTTTTTAAATATTCTGCAAGGCCTTAATTTATCACTTTTATCTAAGTTTTGAAGCCAACTAATACGGTACATAGTTTGCAATTTCCTTTTAATATCTGACAACATTTTGCACTTAATTGCTCCTTCTGTATTAAAAACATATCCATAACCAAGTTTCTCTAAAATGAATTTTACACAACCAAGCCAGCATTGTTGACTATTTTTTACCATAGAAATATTTTCATTTAAAGCTCATTTAATAACTTATCTTTAGGTTTGTCATCATAAAATCTAGACCAAAATTTAATCATTGACATCACAGTATCTATATATAAAGGAAAGTCACCTAGTGCCCCATATAGGGCTAGTTTACAAGTCTTCCTATTAACATTAAGAACATATCTACACATAGAAAGATTGACCTTTTCTATAGTGGAGGATTCATAGGTTTTTTCAAGTAAATTTTCCCCATTACATTTGTTCGCTTTTTTAATGTCAAAAATACCAATAACATCTGAGGCAGATAAAGAGCCACAGGTTTCACCATGTGGTTAAAAACATACATAAAATTTTCAACAAAGCAAGGAAAGTTTTTGAGTAGACTACTGAGCTTAAAAAAAGCTTTTTGTGCTCTTTTTGTATGATCCAAAATGGCAGTCTTGAAACCCCCATTTAAGCATTGGTTTCGTTAAAAATAGACATAGGGTTTTTTCAAATATAAATGTAAATCATCTATATAAAAAAAGTTAAAAACCGCATAACATACAACATTACAACAACGGTCCTGTATGTATATTCTTAATGTATATGCGCTGTGTATATGGCGGTCTGAGAATTAATATTTTTCATTATTTTTTCTTTGTGGCTTATATGTGGGTCCTTTTAATATCAAAATAAACAAAACATGTTCTCTATACCCTAGGTCTATGTACAGGATTCCCAGGTCACTCTTCAGGGTATTGTATGTTATTATAAACATGTTTTCTATACCCTAGGTCTGTCAGGGTATGTTAGAATCCCCAGGTCACCATACAGAATATCCTATGTTTGACATATGTAAGTTGTCTATGATCTGGGTCTGTCTACAGGATCTCCAGGTCACCCTGCAGGATATCCATACTTGTCAACATATTTTTGGTAGAATTCCTGATAATTTCGCCAAGGGGTATGGGGACCGCTAAAATTCCTTTGAAAAGCCTTGGTGGGGCAGAGGGGGGCGAAGACCAAAAACGATTTTAGATATTTGAGAGGGTCTCCAGGGTTTTTGAGCTGAAATAGGCATTTATTTTGTTAATTCATGATAAGAAAGGCGGCTTTTCACAAATTTTATAATTATTCCTGAAAAAAGAAGAAATCCCAGAGATTTCAACAACCTACCCGGAAGCCCGGACACGGCCGCGTGATAAATGCCGGAGGTTCCGGGCAAAATACCGAGCATTGGCATGTATGCATATCCTATGTCTCTCCTTCCAACACACTCAGAAATACAAATTCTTTGTTAGTATATATTTTGATGAATTAAACCAATTAACTATAAAATCTGATATTTTATTTATTCTTAAACAACTTGATAGTAAAGAAAATTTCATATATAATGCAAACTATAACAAAATTACGTAATGGATGAAATTTCATACATCAGTTTTCCATATGGAATGTGTTTGGTGAAACATACATGTAGAAAACAATAAAAACTCTGAGCTACTGATCATTTGCTTGAAAGGAAAAAGTGACATCATCTGGTTCTGAAAGACATCACATATCGAAATTGAACACGTCCAATATACCTCTTATATCAGTTTAATCTTCAGACTCTGACTTCAACTTAAATTGATGTAAAAGGTAAATTATATACATGAAACTAGAAGTATAAAATACTGGTATGTTGAAAACACAATACTGCTTATGCTCATATTGAATTCCATGACACAATGTTCTTATATTTTCCATTAAGTCACTTAGGAAAATAAAAATGTACAGTTGATCATATAAAACAATGTAACTAAAAGAAAATCCATATACATTTTAAATATCTTTTACAGCACAATATTTTCACCATACAAAGTTATGGAAATGTTGAAATCAATAAAAAAAATGTTTAAGATTATTAAAATTGGTGAAGGAGAAAGTAAGAATACATGAAATGTGGAAATTTATTTCTCTGTTTGGTTTAAAAAAATTTATGGCAAATGACCAATTTTATAGTCACTCATAAATATGATTTACCAAATATATAACACTGTATGTACTTTAATTCTTCAAAGACTAGCAATAAAGAAGGTATAAATTTTTAAAACTGCAATTTTAGTAGATAGTACCTCAACGTAAATTAAAATATGACAAAAACATCAAATTCATGACGTACAAATATTTGCTTTTGTTATGTAATCATGTTGGAAAAAAGACATGTAATAGAACCCAAAATCTTTTATATTTTTTCTGTGTGCCATTTTTATATGCAATATATCTTTCATAAGATTGGTACTACTTTGCACGATTATAAAGTCCAACAATAATTGGAGTAGTTAACATATAAAATATAATTCTTTTTCAATAATCAACAGTCTTACACTATTTTAAAAAGGATAACCAAAATTGATTGTGATATGACAGTCATAAAAAAGTGTTGTATGGTTACAAAAGAACACAAGTTAGTTGGTTTCAACGTAACCTTGAATTAATATGAATCGGTTGGAATAATACGAAGCAACAGTTTGTATTGAAAATTCCTCTGATAAAAATCAGTACATTTTATATCAACAAGAAATATTTGTGCCAGTCATCAATTTCTAATTGTAACAAATCTTCCCATTTAATTTCTTTTTTTCTGTTGGTTGTTTAAATAGATCATTAATGAGTTGAAAATATACAAATTGAGGTTTCTTGTTCTGGAGTATTTGTTTCTAAAATGAGTAAGCAGGTCTAAAATTAACAATTATATCAATATTACAGTGTCCTTTGATAAAATATTTTATACTCTTTGGAATCTGAGAAAGTATAATATAGCAACAGAAAAATTTATTTGTAAAAATCTTATTTTTGATTTCTTGATAGGTAAAAAACCTGCTTTCAAAATTTATCAGGTCTTTTAAATATTTAACACCATAATGTTTCCAACCTGCATATAGCATAAAGTCATTTTTTTAAGACTCACAAATTTTCATTGATATATATATAAATGTTTGTACCATCAACTTTGGAAAAAGCCACCACATTAAGTTAATAATATATAAATCATAATGTGCAATTTCGCATTGGATAAAGTAGTTTGTCAGCTTCCGAATACTTATCTTTTGATCTTAAAAACAATCAAAATTTACTTTTTTACTAATAAATAGTGTCCATGTTTATTCCCTAGACGTCTGAAAAGTAAGCATTGACATTGAAATAAAATATACAAGTATGTCATATTTAAGAATCATGCTAATATTTAGCTGTATCTAAAAATTCTTACAATAAAAAAGACAAAAACTCCACGACAGGTAATTTGCAAGGTAAATAGATCTTGTTCTTCAAGGGTAGATTTTGGCCCCAAATTATGGTAATCCATTAAATAGATCATATTTAAGCTATTAATGTTTAATTATCAAAGAATAAATACTTGATTGATTGAAATAATCTAGTTTCAGATGTCAAGTTGACGTTATCGTTTTGGTGTAAATAGAAAATACTGAGATGTAAATACGTTAGTCCGAGAATCCTCTGCCGTCCAACGCTTTTTTTGTTCAAAATGAAAGTGAAATGTCCGGATGTAAGGGTATCGATGGAAATTAGCTTAGAAATGGACTTAAATCATCTTGATTAAGGTATGATGATTATATTCATAGAGAAAAATATCTAAAGAAGCGATTAAAGGGAAATCATAATAGATAGACACAGTTTACTTTTGAAAATCATTAATATTTTGATGGCAAACATCTCGGTGTCATAGAGTCATACATATTGTTAAACAGCAGCTAAACTGACCGGAACCAAGGAGGCAACAATTTCAGAATTAACCAAATTCATGTGATTCTCAGTTTATGATTTTTTCCATGATTTGTCCCTTTATGCCTCTATTTTTACTATTTGCTCACGGTAGCATCTTTGTTATAAAAGGCCAACCCTTGGTAAGATGATATTAAACTGACATACTAAATCATTATTTCTTAAGCTGTTATTTCAAACTGTATTCAAAGCATCTAAGACTATGCTATATATTTACACTGTTTCCAAAATCATTTATTCTTCCGGCAATGCCAGTTTTGTTTTGTATCATTTCCAGTTGCATGGACAAGATAATTCCATCAACCCATCTGACATGCCGCCAGTGTGCACTGTAGCATCTGTAAATGGAAAGTGTTCGTACATAAATTTAAAAGTATTCTTTAGAAGATATGTGAATGATATCTGTTAGACGTTATCATAAAGTGTTTAACAGTTGTTCACATGTTATTTTTTTTTTGCTTCTTTCATTGATCATCATTCTTTTATAATTTTTAAAGATATTGACTTGCAAATGTCAAAAAATAGAAAAATTTTGATGAAAAGTCAACAATGAAAAGACCATAAATCTCAAATACAAAATTCATTTTTATGAATCTATGCATACCAGTAAAACTGAAGGTTCTGATCATCTTTGCTTCCAACATTGATTGTCTATCTCTTATAGTTTGCATGCATACATTGTATCTTAACAGAAAAAGTATTCATTCTGGCATACGGATGCCCCTTCTTAAGAGTGACAGACATAGAAAGAGGAGCCACAATACAATTTTTAAACATGACAATGCTTCAGACCAAATATCAAATTATTCCTTCATACAAAAGTTGAGAAATTTTGATGACAATTTGTTTGACAGATGGTTCCATAGACATGCATATGGACAAAGGTAACACTTAATGCACATGTTGCTTAAACACAGAGGCATAAACAGTATTTACATGTAATATAAAATAGCAATATTTTACTCAAATATAAAGAAAGTCAGTCTTTAACAGATGTATACAATAGAAAGGACAAGAGAAGGCAACATATATGTGTATGCTTATTACCAAATCTGCTTTTGATAATTTTTTAGCCCTACTTTTAGAATTTTGTAAAAAAAAATTCAGAGAAATACTAGTAATAAATGTAAACATGTCTGCATTCATCTTTGGAAATATAGTGAAAAATTAATTTCAACGACATTTTAGGTTGGCTGCACTGGCGTTCTTCTCCCTTTATGGCATTAATGAAATAAAATGATCTATAGTATAATTGTATACAATTAAAAGGATAGTTGGTTTAATTGTTAGTTTGAATATTTATCACCACTCAGCCATATCATTTTATTTTGATATTATTTTATCTTGTGGCCTCAAAAAAGGACGGGGGTGCCCATAACATAAAACTTGCAGATGAATTATTTAATAATCGTGCATCAAAGTAAGCTAAATAAATTTTATAATTAAGAAAATTTTAAAACAGGGACAGTACACTAAGACTAAGTTAGTATATACTGTCACTGCCTAGGATCAATATTAAATGGATATCGCTCGTCTGGTAGGTCACATCTATTTACATATTAGACAAAATTTTTACACAATATTTAAAGAATATTACAAACTTTTGATATTGAATTATTACATTTCGGTCAAAACATTTATTAAAATATTAGATTTGTTTGTTCCGTAGACCGGTATTACGGGTATGCAGAGATGTAAAATAAGGTAAGTCGTGGTCTATTAGTTTGTACTGAATAGACCAATTTTAACTGACCTGTGTATTTTTCGTTTTAGTAAATTATTGTTTGTTTTTTTCACGATTATTTATGCAGGGCGGACAAAGAAACTGAGTAACTGTTGTTGAAGGCAATCTTAAATAGACTGACATATCACATGCAAAAAGTTAGCAAACGTGTCGCAACTTGTGAAACACCGAATAAATTCGGTTATCGGCAATTTGCTTTGTTTACCACAATAGAAATTGTATCTACTAATTTTAATTTTGATGGTAAACGATCTTTCTTTGTTTTCTTTTTTTTTTTGAGGGGGGGGGCGGCGTAAACTTGTACATGTACTTAACATTTATAGACTGAGGGTAAACGCATACTCCACTACGTCCTTGTATACAAAGAAAAGAAAGCTTTGTGGCAAAAGCAAAAAGTAAATACTTCACTACTGACTCCGCTGTCTTGTTCCTGTACTTAGGGGTTGTTTTATATAATGCATGATTGTACACAATCATATCACTGAATTATAATAAAATTAGCGTCATCATGGCTCTGTTCAGAATATACACGTAATCAATATATGTACTTTTGATTGACTTTGCCCAGTGATCGCTTTCATAATGTTGGCTTTGAGTTGATGAGTTGAGCAGATTCTATCTAGTTTAAGTCCGTACCAAAACATTTCGTCTTTGTTCAATAGAGAAACATAGCCCGTATCTTGAAATTCATCGATAGTTTTAAACTAATGTTTGAGAACTGTTTGTTGAGAAAGAGAACAAATATTAACCGATTAACGCAATACTTTGCGAATAAACGCCGTACACTTTGTGATTAAATGCAAAAACTATTGCGATTAAACACAATAATACTGTGACTAAGCGCATTTATTATTTATAGATTATTACTTTTCGATATCGGCCCGAGTATCAGCCCGAGACTCCCATATTATGACCGAGAGCTGTGCTTGATGGCTGATATGGGTCGAGAGCTGATACATGGGACAATATGGAACAATTCAATGTTATTATCTTTTTATCACATATTTTAACCAAAATCAAAAACTTGTCATGAAAATAGATTGTTTTTGTGATTTTAATTCATTTATAAACAAAATTAGGAGCACTTCTACTTTAGCGAACCCCCCAAAAAGTACGGGAAAATAATGTAGAGCGCTGTATATATAGAACAGGCCCGCCAAAAAGAAAAAAATACAAAATAAGCAAAAATGACCAAAATATGGTGAAAATCGAGTTCCTCGTCTACAATTACGTTTAAAAAACAAGTTTTAAACTTGGCTTTTTTTAAATTAGAATCCCAGAATCAAGGTAAGTTGTGCTATTATTAAAGCAATCAGAAGACAATTTGCGTTACTCAGGTAGGTATTTCACGTGATCAGTATTTTGACCCCAGTCCATGAATATTCATGAATGAGTGTCATCGTATGACGTAATGAGCAGCTAACCGTAAAATCAGCTGTGCCGTGTTTGTAAATATTTACACATGTTCATGCCGCTAAAATTGAAAGATTTATTACAGTTGTGTGAAAGTAGTGAAAAAATAATTCAATGGTGCATAAGAATTGGATTAATTTTTTATTTAGCTGGAGTGAAAAATTGTAACCACGACACTTTGGTTTAAGGAAAGACACTACATTTTCAAGTGATGGTTTTTTTTTGGAAATGCCGCGTGAGCAACAAAAAATGCAGTAAAAAGTGTCAGTTAGAAGTGGTTTTTTTTGGTTTAAAGTGCATAATCTGACACTAGAGAAAATTTTGTGCCTAACTTACTTTTGGATTTACAAAAAAGACAAGGAATTTGTAAAACACTAACTTTCTATCAGTAACCAACCTATATTGGACTGGTACAACTATTGTCGTGAGGTTTGTAAAACTGTTTTAAAAATTGATAGTGAGAAAATAGGAAGGAAAGAAGTTGTTGCTGAAATAGATGAAAGTAAATTTGGCAAGAGGAAATATCATAAGGGACGGCATTCAGTAGGTCAGTGGGTTTTTGGTGGCATTGAGAGAGACAGTAAAACGTGTTTCTTCTCTACGGTTGAAGACAGAGGTAAAAATACATTACTACAAATAATTAAGGACAATATCAAACCAGGAACTACAGTTATAAGTGACTGTTGGAAAGCGTATAATTGTCTGGAAGAGGAAGGGTTTGAACATTTAAAATGTAATCTTTCCCTTCATTTTGTTGATCCTGAGATTGGAGCCCACACAAACACAATTGAAAGCACTTGGAGAGCTTTACAAAATCTTTACCGAAATACGAAACAGTTAAATCGTTGTAAGACACATATTTTAGCCAATACTGTGTTAGGAAAAAGTATATTGAAGGACCCGATGATCCCTTTTTGGCATTTGTAGACCATACGTGTGTATAATACTAAAAAGAAGTCAATTTTGGTGGCTGTTGAAAGTCACGTTCCACCCGTGAAAAAGAAAAAAAACCGACCACATGTTCTAGTATATTACAGGATATTACACACCTTCATAATTCCAGTTTAGATGATTTTCAGATATAAAAAATGGGTGAGTAAAACTTTCTTATTTTTTACTATTTTTCACTCGCTCCACGGGTTCTCAAGCTTCAAACGTCGGCGGCGAAGCCTTAGCTTTCTTGGATAGTAATACATATTACTTGGAATAAAATGTATATTTTCACTCGCTCCGCGGGTTCTCAAGCCTCAAACGACGGCGGGGAAGCCTTGGCTTTCTTGGATAGTAATACAAATCATTTGAAGTGAAATAAACAAAATATTATTTATTCACATTAAACTGTGCAAATGGCGGCGGTAAATTTGGCTTGCAACGTCGAAAAGGTTATAAAACATGCGTGGTAATTGTTGTTGTTTGTAAGTTCCCGGGGTCCGCCAAAGTAGATTCTACCCATTATTTATCCTTTACATATCAAAATATGTTGATAATATGTATAAACACATCCTTTTATGATAGGTAACGTACATTTCCTATTTGTCCACCTTTTATACGAAGCGAAATTATTTATAATTAATTATTTTTTAACACATTTTCAATAATTAATTATAAACACATACATACATACTAGAGAAAATGAAAAAATAGGTTGAATGAAGTTTAAAAATGAACAAACAAACGAAATGAAGGTATAAAGGCATAATTCGGAGTTTAGAGATTGTGTATCTCTTTTCCAATGAAGAAACATTGAGTCACTGCAATGTCGTTAATATGTGAATACATGTATGTGAAACATATTAAACGGTCAGTTTAATGTCTAAACCTGCAAGATTTCTGACATTGTCAACACAAAATATACCGAAAATTATTAAATGTCTATTGTAACATTTTCAGTCTTTTGCAAAAAACAAATTGTTAAAATTTGAACGAATGAAAATGACAGCAAAAACAAAAGATATCCTGTTATAACTTTGATTTATGTTTGTCATCTTTCAAAGTTTAATTATTATGCTTATTGCCGTTTCCTTTAGATTTTATTAATCAAAAAAGGACACTAATAATTGAGTTTCAATGCAAGTGTTCATATTCGAAATTTCGAACATTAAAATGTACGTTACAGGTCCAAAATGCTAAATGGGTCTGAAATGCACATCATCATTGAAAAGTAAAATAGTTTTTTTTTTAACTTAAAAATGAACAAAGTTCGGGTCATCAAATATACATAAGCATAATAAGGTCGAATGGTGTTTCGTATAAGATCTGATAGAGAAATACATAAAAAAAAGTTTCAGATTGTAACGTTCCGCTTTCAACATTCTTCTTCATGGTCAAATTAGTTTCCCATGCAGCCTATACAGTAACGTACATTTTTATCTATGTTTTAAAAGATTTTTGTTGGTTTTCATAAAACATTTATTTTCAAGAGAGTTGAATGATAGAAAGGTAACTATTGAAGCATTTTGTATCTGGAAACAGTTGGAATTCCATGAATAACAGTAAACATTGCTTTCCTAACACTTTGTTTTTATCAATAGAAAAATCATATGATTCCTTGTATTGAGTTCTGTGATTATTTTAGACTTTCCTAGAGCTACATTGAGCTTCAAAAAAAGAAATTTTTATCATGCAAGAAGCATGGCAATCTCCAAACACTTTACCCACTACGGTCCGCGTCCAAGCTTTCCATGTTATGACATGACTACCCCAACGATCTCATCTTTCCGCCACCCGACGACGCGCTGGGCTGCTCTGTAGATCGAGCACTGGGAATCGTCAAATTATGGACGCAAAGAGAGACTCAGGTGATTTCACTATACACATGAAAAATGTATCTGCATCTAATTTTGAGGTAACGAACGTGTAAAGTACAGACTTCTCATGCATATTGTTGTTAACACACAACACAAAGCAGACCTTTAAGTGATGATACATAAAACAATTTCGAATCTGTTTCCTGTCATTTTTAAAATGGATGCATCGAAATATGGTGCACAATCCGAAATTTTAAATTATACACTGACTTTGCTTTGTCAGCTTACAAAGACATAGGATTTGTTGCTCTATACGGGAATAATGCGAATCCTGCCCCATATGAACACTGAACAAAATGTTGAAAAAAATGCATATTTTAGCAACATTATAAAACTATAGAACCGAGAAGAGACGACATAATGTTGGGCGCATGTCATCGAGACTTACGGATCCAAAGATCATCGTGTTTTTGTGTTGAATACTAAATCAATGTTTAATTGTTTGAACTTTTTCATGATACGATGACCCAAATGGGCCTATTGCTTAATAAAGGTAAATGTAACCATGACAGGTTGGCAGACTTAATGACAAATCCATGGTTTAACTTAATTATTATATATACATTGTTTGCTTGTTTAGTCTTTTAAAAATGTTCGCTCCAGATGAGACATTTAAAATGGGATGAAAAAAAAACTGAATTTGCAGAAAAGAGAGAAAAAACTATAAAACAGTTTACACTATTCGTCGTTTTCAAGATAGATAGTTAGATGTATCCTATGACGTGATTAATGGTATCACGTGATTTTATTTAGGGCACTTTCCTCAACGTACCGTCTCTTAACATTGCGTGAACGTCATAAAACGTAATAAAACTTGACCCCTTTCCATAAATGTTATGTTTAGTGTTGGCTTTGCACCCCTGCACAACTTAGCAAATGTTTCGTTTTGCATCGTCTTACTAATGCCGTCCCATTTCATATCAAGTGTTGCCGTTTTAAACTAAAAGTGCCCTAATTTTTTTATGACGTCACGTGATCAATATTACTATTTCCACCTCCTTTAGCGATTATATCTTGAAAACAACGTATTCTGACTAAATAAGACATATTACGGCAAACAGGTTTGTTTTTCTTTGTAACAATGTCATTTTTTAAGAAACAGTTGACAGCTTCTGATTGAAAAAATGTTAACAGTTGATTTTAAAAAACTGTTAACATAAACATAAAGATCTCCTCGTCGATATCGTTTACAGAAGTCGTAAAGATGTTGACAGATATTTCACACTTTTCGGGTCATTGTGAGCTTAAACATGTAGTCGTATATTTCAAAGTAAATAGATCTTATCACGATTTTATATGTTTTTTAAACTGTTTAACAAACTGAATTTGTGTTTTCAAAATTATACATGTACCTAAAACCAACAACAACAAAAAACAAGGACAATACATCGAAAACTTTGGTAATAAACAGAGCTAGTCCTGATAAATAAAATCAAAATTATATCTTCACTACCCTTTTTGCGACAATAATAAAAAGGGGTAGCCAAGTGGCAATATCATTTTAATTTTAATTATTCTGAGTCCTGCTGTGTTTTTCCACAAAAGGCGTAAGTGTAATTATATATTGTAATTAAGTGCTGACGTCAATACATTTCCCTTGGATCTGCTGATACTTACGAAGGATTTTACACTGCGACAATATAAGTCAATATATCATAAACTATATACTTAAATGAAACGAATGGTTTTATTCGGGCTATATCTGTATATTTTAATGTTAATATATAAATCTTTTAGAGATTGAGATAAATTGCGGGTGTTCGCATGTATTCTTTTGCTTGCTTGAAATTACCATGTGGCGCCAAACCTGGGAAAGTTCCGCGGTGTTCATTTTTATTAACAAACCAACAAAGTGCCTTTGTCAAGGTAACGACAATAGCAATACATCCATTTTCAGTGAAATGACCACTGTATGCATTAACAGGTTTGAAAAAGTAAACAAAATGATACTTAGAGCTTTTCCTCTTATAAATTTAGTGTACTTCGTCTTGCCGTTTACTATATACATCGGCCGTACAATGACGCCGCTTAGAACGTTTAAGATGTCAAATAATTTACTGCTGCAGTCGTTGCCATCTACCTGACATATCACCACACCAGGCAAATAATGTAGATTATATATTTAAGTATCACTTCACGTAAGAATCCGGCAAAATGCATACATGTGATGGCATGCACTTGAAGGAAAAACGCAAACTTTTCATCATGGAATTTGATAAAACTATCCAATAAAAACAACATTCTTATTTATTAAAGTTCCGAATTATTTTGCCTTTCATTAAATATAATCATTTGAAATTTAATTGAATTGTACAGTGGAAATTGCCGGGAAATTTTCCCGCCAAATTTTTTTCTATATAACATGATAACCAACCATTCAAAAATCATCTAGGGAATTGACACTTTTTCAAATGTAAAATCTTGTTAGAATTTGGTTGTATATCAAAATGAATGTATCTAAGCCAAAAAAAGCTTAAATCAATTTTTTATGTGCCGACCACTGCCTGATCCTTAGCTAGAATACTACTTAAATGCTTGATCGTTTACATTCGTTATTTTTAATGTTTTTTTTTATGTTTCTCTTGAAAAAGTAGAGAGGTATATGTTAAAATTTAAAAAAAATAAATAGCAGAAAGTCGCTTTATACGATGAAAACGCCGAGAATCTGTTTTAATACATTTATTTTTTGTAACAGTAACATAAATGGTTGTATGAGGACATACATAACGAAGGAAATATTAATAATTGCCACCGGATATAAAACTATATTCTAAAAAATAAAAAAGAACGAACCTATCGATTGATTTGTCGGCACGAGCCAGAAGTTTGACTACTAGGTGTTTTAATTGACAAGGCAAATAACAAGTGTAATGAACATATTTAAATATCTACAATTTTTGCTGCAGCGAGGGTTACTTTATTAAAATTTATTTAAGTATTCATTACAGAGAAAAGTTATTTCATCTTGTATTTGCTAATTAAAAAGAAACCTTCGACATCAAGGCTTAATCTATAAAATAGCCGTTAAACACGAAATTTTACTGGATATTTTGATAAATTCTAATGTTCCTGCTTGTCGTCTTTATATGTTACCAAACTTTTTTCTATGCCAATTACATTTTAATTGTGAGATCTACCGCAGCGCGGAACACTTGTATCGAAATATTAAAGCACTCACTCTGTACTGAATCCATGCCAGATTGCCGAATCCCTAACTGCCGACTCCCAACTTGCCGAGTCCAATATTGGCCGATTCCCAAATTGCCGAATAAAACAAATTTATTCTAAAATATTTTTTCTTTTAGGAATTACTTACAACTTATCAGAAAAACGTTTTTAATTGACACGGAATCTACAGGGGAAATAGTCGATTTGTACATTTTTATAGTGTTTTGTGAAAATTTAATAGTTGCTTTGTTATAAATCTGGGGCTTAAAATGTTAAATTAATGAAATAAATTATAGTTCGATCTAAATGTTTATTTGATTATTTAAAGTATGAACAAAGTAAAAAAATTACGTATACACGAAACAATACAGATCGGGTGCCGTTTCATGAAGCGATCGTTAGCATAACGTGCCCGTTATCCCATTTACATTGCATTTATGAAACGACACCCTGGAGTCACTGTGTCTGGAGTAAGCGTCGCGTACATGTCAAAGAGACAACAACACCAATAATCTCGTTTCCTTGGCATTGAGTTGAGTTGATATGTAGTCTTTAACACTTAAAAAAATGTCAAAAACAACATAAATACAATAAAACTTTCAAGGTAAACACACATTCGCACTTGGAATGTGCAACATTACGATTATCTTACGAATTTCATGAAATTTACATTTTTTCTAAAACCATTAATAACATATAACTTTTGATTGTCGGCAGTTTGGGAATCGGCTAACTGGAATCGGCAATCTGGGATGATACCACTCTACCACAAGCAAGCAGTCCTTGCAGCTGAAATAATACAAGCGAAGGTTGCCAAGACGGCGAAAGCAATAGGCAAGATGATTCGGCCAAGTAAGTCTTGGGAAGACGTAAAGCCAACAATTATAGCAGAAATCTTACATATAAAATATGTCCAGTGCCAATAGTTTAGATACACTCTACAACAGCTCGGGCTACGTATGCCATAACGTAAGCGACGAGTTCTGGGGCAGTGGACATAGCGGTAATGGACAGAATAAATTTTGTTACGTTTTGTTATGTTTGTTACTTTTTTCAAGACGAATATATGTATAAAGTGTGTCGTGTTTTGTTCTAGTATGTATTATCTCCAGATTGTTCTGTTGTTCCTTATTTAGAAGATCCCAGACCATTTTTATTTCATAACACTGTATACATAGAGATCCCAACAAAAACAGCAGGTAGTTAAATTTTATTGGTCTTTGTTTGCATATATTCATAAACACAAAATTACAACTCTTTCAATCTACATAGACTGAGTTGTATGAAAGTTGTTTGATAATAAGAAATATGCCTCTGCAGTCTGCTGTTTTGTCTTTTCACGATAACAGGCAGTTTCTTATTGAAATTGACGAAACTTCGTTAAGTAGTCCATAACACAAAAATAAACAAACAAACAAACAAACTTACCGTATTAATCATCCCCTTAGTAAGATCTGGCACTATTATAACTAATTTATAGGTTCCTGTTAAAATTTAGTCCAATATTAGCAATTCATATGTATGGACTATTTTTTTAAATCAAATAATACTCATATTGTAATGGTATAAATTACATTATATATTCATTTAATTAATTTATTCTTATTCAAAATCATTTTTTATGTAACAAATTGTTTATTATAGGACCAATTTTTAATATATTTTATTCCTACCTACAGTATTCCCCCCCTACAGTACTTTAAGTACTTTTATTGCAATGAATTGGAGTGCTCTCTAATTTTACCTGATATAGAACGTATCGTGCGGTTACAAAAATCGATTCTGTGGGATAAAGCGTAATTATTTTTTCAAAAATAATTGGATTATTATCATAATATATGGTTATATCTATTATTTCTGAGGGGTTTTCACCGCAGATATGGGGGTTTTTACACTATTCCACGGGGTTTTTACACTTTTCTGGGGTTTTTTACACTTTCGATGTACCGGTTATATTCTCAACACATGCAAAATTTACATGTTAGTTACAGGTAGTCCCAAAACACGCTAATTATTTTAAATTGTTTTATTAACATGTTATTTAGGATCAAATAAATAAGTTGGTAACTGATTTATCATGCATGTAATAACTTAATCAGCACAACAATAGTATTACGCAATTAACTCAAACTTTATCATACGCTCAACATTTACACAACTTACAATTATTCTTATTACATATACATATAAATTAGGGCGAATGTTTCATTGTGTGCAATAAGTACAAATCTTGCGAATATTACATTCCACATCCCCCGTTATGTGGATTTTAGCTCATGCAGTGGCCAAGACGATTAAAGTGGTTCGTCTACTATTGATCACGTGGTCTGTCAAAACTGAGGTTGACGGTTCGAGTCTCACTGCGGGCAGAGTTCACTCGATTCCCATCTTAAATTAACAAGGATTGTCAGTTTTCCTAACAAAGGTCCTGGATTTTCTACATGTGCAAGTACTCCGGTTTCCTTCCCAATAGAAACTGAACGCATGAAATGGCTGAAAAAAACTGCTGAATGTGCGTTAAACACCATTTAAACAAACAAACAAACAAACAAAAACTTATGTAACTAAACATATATGGTTATTAGTTCCTACATAGGTGAGAAATATGTTTAAGCTCCTTCTTTTTGCTGTAGGATAGTGTTGAAGTTATTATCATAACATTTGCCAATCTCTTAATGACATTCTTAAATAGGGTCGACCCTTTTTCCACGCAAAGTCCGCTATTTTCTCCAACCCGGATACAGTGTTGGCAATTGCTGCTGCATTGGTTATGTCCGGAGTCGATGTCATATCCGCTGCGTTCTATACTCCGTAACACTAACGTCTATTAAGGTAGATCAGTAGTAAATGTTTTGGCTATAGTAAAAATACTAACATTTCTGTGGTGTGCATACCTTTCTAACATTCCTCAGCATTTACCTGTCATAGGAAATTAAAAAACTTTCATTCAACTTTAAAAAAAAACATGCCATATATATCCGTGACCAATTCTTTTTTTCGCTAGTTAGAACATTTTGAGACGCCCCCACTTTTACATACACTTTCTAATGTCGTGAATGTAAAAATACTAAATTGTTCAAAACATTACTAACATTTTATCTTTTTTAAAACTTAATTTATGCATGCGCGTACAGACAAAAAATAATTGTACACGTGTAATCACTATTGACAAAATCAGAACACAACATAGTATGCACTGTTGTACTTAATTCACTGTTGTACCTAATGTAGGTGTACATGTAATCATTAATTATTTACACGGGCGGGGGGGGGGAACTAAGGATACTTTAAGGTGCAGGTCTGCGGACGGACATTTGAAAACCCACCCTATTCATATATTTTCGGACATTATAAAACAGGATATAATCATATATTGAATGATTAAATCACACCTATTCATATATTTTATTACTGCACATCCCCATTGACAAAATAGTACTTTCACTACCAAAATGATAAATTGATGTTAATGGAACACTTTGTTTGTAAAATCACTGTGGTTTGCATAGGCTTAACATGCTTAAGATGAGAATTGAGGCATGGATATATATTTAGATAATTTACAACTACCCAATGATATATTTTTCAATGAAAAAAGCTATATATTTTGGAGAGCTAAAAAAGTGACCCATTCGGGCCGCACATCCGTATTACCCTATATATCCCAAGTTAACCCCCCCCCCCCGTGATTATTTACAACATGTGATAAAATTACCTAAACAGTACATCGCAAAACAAAAGCACATCCCAAACAGAGAAGATAAAACAGTTACATGGTTCAATGGAAACAACTATTGCCACTTTCAAATTGTTTAATTAATTTAAATTAAAATTAAGTTACAAGTAATTTGTCTCTTCATGTATTTAAAACATTAAGTAGTATAGCGACAATATATATTATATTATCATTGTTGTATATATAATTTTATATAATTAGGCTATTCTGTTTGTAATAATTTAATATAATCTTTTCTTACACTATCTAATTTATTTAATTTTAATAGAAAATGGAATTCGTCTTTAACTCTACTGAATTGCATTATTTACAGAATTGTATCGCCTTACTTATAATTCCTGTTTTCCATTTTCAAAATTAAGATTATGATAGCTTATTCTAAACTTTGTAACGATTTCGCTGTCTTGTTTCTTACAGAGAATTAAATATGGTTCTAAATAAAATATATTATTGAATATCTTATATATTCGTAGTTTATTTTTTAAGTGGTTTGTTCGTTTTATTATGGTTGAGGTTTTGTTTACGTATACTGTACAATATTGCTTTCATGTAGATTTTACGTTTCTAAATTAGCTGTTTTCAATGTATTAACATTTTTATAAATATGTTGCAAAATGAGATTAAAAATTTCTTGTATACAAACAAGCCAAGGGTCCCCACTGGATCTTATTCCTATTACAAATTTACAAAATTTCGTACTGTACTTTTCTACTGATATTATTAAAAAAATTATAATTTTTATCTTACTTCTTAGGAGAGAAATAACCCCATACTTTAGATACATATACGCGAAGGACTGATCGCACAGTGTTACTAAACACATGATAAAGAAATGTATTATTTCCAGAAAGTCAGTTAACATCAACACCACTTCCACCAACTTGTTGCATCACGTGTAGGTATATTATAGAAACGTAAAGCGACACTTCGCTGCAAATATGATTGATGAACTTATTGAACCTCTTCTTTTTCATTTCTGAATAGTCGTGTAGATACCATCCGTTTTTTGTCTTAAGCTTCATTTTTTAGAAGTCGGATTCTTGAACTGTGTTCTTATACATAATACATATATATTTAAAATTAGATGTAATTGTTATTTAATAAATTTATTCAATTTACCGTTGAAATGCACTTCATGCATCCTTAACAATACATACTTGACGCAACATTGTGTCTGGGAAATTTATGCCATCCTTATTAAAAACGTTGTATCTTGTAATATTTTCCATCAATATCGAAACTGTTCATATTAAAAAATTTTTTTTTAAATTGATACCTCGTGTTTAATGGCTGTAATTTAATTTCAAATGGTAATTGCGACGTGTGTGTATGTTAAAATTAGACTGCTAGCACGAAACTCTAATCGTAATCTACGCGAAAATAAGATTTATATGACGTATTACTTTCTTACCAGCAGCCATTTCAATTATTTCTCACAGACGATTCACAGGAAAACTTGCCAATGAAGTCCTGGATGCGAGAGACAACTAATTGTCAATGACTTTCGATATAGCAATTTTATAGGACTATAAATATGAAAGCTGCACCGCATTCACAAACTTTGTTTACGCCATTGGTTTGTCATCTGAGTTTTGAATAATCACTTAAAGTGTATGACTTTTTATATATTTGTCCTTAAAGAGTCAACATTGGGTTTGCTATTATTACAGCTTCATGTTAGAAGCCGTATCACGTGTTTTTGGCGACAGATACAAACACTTGACGTTACCTATCTATACCAGAAAATTGGGAAAGCAAGAAGACCAGGAGGTTGATACCTTGTCTGAGTGGAAAGGTATTGAGGTCATGGATTCAAATTAGAATAAGTCATTTAAGAAGGTCTATGAGTACTAAATCATCATCAATCTTCATAAATCTTGATACTATTAAAACTTTGTCCGACATTCATGACTAATATGTTATTGTGCCAGCAGATAAGGCCACTAACAACATTATTTTCATCTCCATAAAACATTATATATAGTGTTTAATCAATGAGTTAGTAATGGACAGTTCATTTTACTTTCACATTCACTGCACTTTCAAAAGTAGAGATATTTGAAAATCACAAATCGGTATTGGCTTCTTTGGTCTAAAAATCAATGTTAAAGATTGTGATATCCCCTTCTTGTATTGGATACAAAAACTTCACAAAAATCCATACAAACAGCGTTTTATACCAGGATTGTCTAAGTGTATCACCAAAACACTATCGTAACTTCTGACCTCTATTTTTCACAACAATAAAAACGGGACTTTAAAGTACAGTGACACTTTCTTCTCAAGGAGTGGCCTAAATGAAATGTAGATATTAACAAATTCAAAAGACCTTGTAAAACGGAAAGAGACGATATAAGTACCTGGTAATTAGCAATGACAGAATCTACTTCGCCATCAATGACTCTAAATCAAATCATAAATATACTGAAGACAGATCTGTCAAATGTCCAGTGTATTGTAGTTACATTTCACAACTTGTGCTTTTTTCCAGATCCTGTGATCGGTATTCTAATTTTCTAGACCGATCACTTCTATTGACTGCTACCAACTCAAACAAAGGTTTGTTGTACCTAGGTTTATGTTGTCTCTCCATCAGTTCTATGGTGGTCAATGGTCATTGACCGTTTTGGAAAATCGATCTCTCAAATACGATCGGACATTTTCGCAGAATCATAAGCAGTGTAAAATAATCTGATTTTAACAAAACTTGTTGTTTTTGATTACATTATAGAATCCCCAAATAAGTTGTTCTTTAATTTATTTTAGGTTTAAACGCTTATGTTCGGTAATTCATCGATATATACACTTGGTCATAAGTTAGGGACCACCAGGATTTTAGCGGAGGTGGCTTTTTAAAACCAATATTTTTATCAATATATCACCATCCATTGTTCATTTCACGCTTCGTTTAAAATAATCGACTATTTTAAAGAATTTTATGATTTGACTATTCAAAGTTTATAGAAAAGACCAACAATATGTCGTTTGTAAAAATATGCTATGAAACTGCAAAATCATAATTCAAAAAGTTGGCAGGTTGAGGGTTATTAAGATGTAAGAAGAAATCATTTTAAAACATTTATTCACAAGAAAAGTGTGTATCCACCATGCTTCCATTGGAATTCTTGAACTCGTCTCCTCATGCGCTGGACAAGTCTCTGAAGTCTACGTTGATGGAATTGCCATCACTCCTGAATTAAAGTATCACGCAATTCTTGAATGACATGGAGGGTCATGTTCATTTACTTTCCGGCCGAGATAGCCCAAACATACTCTATCGGATTCATATCCGGAGAAATGACAGGTCATAGTAATGTCTCAATTGCCTCATTTGCAAGATAATCTTCCACGATGTATGCTCTATGTGGTCTTGCGTTGTCGTCCACGAACACGGGTCTGTTTCCAAGTGGATGCGCATCAAAATGGGGCACAATACGGGGGTCCAGAATCTGAACTCTGTATTTTAAAGCAGATAGTGTGCCATCTAATGGATACAAGTCTTACAGTCATTTGCGAAGCAGCACGAACTCAATCCGCCACCACCACCAACTGTAGTTCCCAGAACATGTGCAGGATCAAAAGCTTTATTGCGTTGACGCCATACCCGCATACTACCATCAACTGGTTTTATAAGAAAACGACTTTCGTCGGACAAATGAATTCTGTTCCAAGAGCGAATATTCCACCTGATATGGTCACGCGCCCACTGCAGCCGGACATCCTTATGTCTTTGTGTAAGTGCTGGTCGCTTTATCGGTTTCCGTGCACGAAGTCTTCTGCAGTTTAGCCTTCTGTTTACTCTCCGTCTACTGATTCTAACATGGCCACTCCATCGACTTCGCAACTGTTTGTTGTGGTAAAAGGTTGTTGTATAGCAAGTCTACGAAGTACAATACCAGCTTCAATATATCGTCTCATTAGCCTACTGATGACAGAATGGCAAGCATTGAACCTATCTGAAACATGCCGCTGTGTCATTCCAGCCCTTTTCATACCAACTGCTTGCCATCTCTCTGCATCTGCTTGTTTTCGACGAAACATGTTGGAAAGATTTCAAAAAAGGAAAAATTTTACCTGTTACGAGCGTTCACATGATGAAATGAAAAAAGGCGCCAAACTTATAGACAACCTATGCAGGAGATGGAATATTCCTGCAAATGAGGAAATGTGAAATTATGAAATTAAAATCGCCTCGTTTGTCGTAAATTCTTGTTAGCGTCATATTTGAATCGCATGTCTAAAACAGATGATGACGATTTTGCTTGGTGTCTTTAATTTTCAGTCCTGAAAGATATATTTACATTAGCCACTTAGCGATTGAGGGTTGTTATCTTAAAGAATATCATCAATATATCTATAGATAAAATTAAGAATACAGAAAAATAAAAGTGGGGTACAGCTTGTACCAATTGAAATTCCGAAAAACACGTCCTCCGACAGTTACAAATATGAGTATATAAAAGAATGAGCATACTATAAACCTGTTCCTCGTTGAAACATAACTTACCTTTATGTTCTTTAGTAGAAAAATACGTATTGTTGTAACCGACAGCTACATATTTGTAGGCATATGTGTCAGCAAAGACTTTATGTATAATTTCTACAACACGGGATTTTAGTTTAACTTTTAATTGAGCTAAAATATAAAACATGTTTCAATTTCAAACTTTGCATAAACAGTTGTGCTTATTTTGTTTTTAACTTCTAAATGTATGTGAATATTTCAAAATAAATTTAAAGGAAATCAGTGTAGAAATAAAAACAGTTATAGCTATTTTTCTTATTTTTTGTCACGTTCGCAGTTTTCAAAGACCATCCTCCAGGTCAATATTTTTACTACAAAATTTTTTTTCTTCTTATAATGTATAATAATATGTCTAAATAATGAACTCTGGGGTCAATCCACCCAGAAATAAAAAATAATTATGACCATCTACGTTTAGGACATATTCAGTACATTTCAGGTCATTTCATGCACAAGTTTAACCCTTTTCAATAAAATTGTACCAACACTTTACATTTGGTTATCGAATGAAGTCTCACATGGAAATATGTATTATCCTGTTTTCCTTTATTTTACATGCATGAAAACCTCTCAAAGTTTACAGTTTTGTTTAACAGAAACCCCATGTAAGTAAACTTCAGGACTGGTTTTTAGTTTAAACATATTTTAGTTACTAAATGCTATAAAAAGTAC
Organism: Limnoperna fortunei; assembly: GCA_944474755.1. Classification (NCBI taxonomy): domain Eukaryota; kingdom Metazoa; phylum Mollusca; class Bivalvia; order Mytilida; family Modiolidae; genus Limnoperna; species Limnoperna fortunei. Next base: position 15,848,985 of record OX104115.1, on the reverse strand, counting down.
AAAAACTATGTTAACCAAACTTACGAAGTCTTCACCTAATACAATATTTGACAGAAATATATAGATTGCAAATAATAATGAATAAATACTTATTTATGACAAATAATAAATGATAATATGTAAGAAATGATATACATGTGTTCATGTGTGTGTGTATGTGGATCTTTGAAACAAATTAGGTTTTTTACAAATACACTTAGCGTAGACAAATATTTATATTTATCAGTAATTGGTGGTCCTTCACATAGTTTGAACGTAATTTAGTGCCATAACTATCGACCCTGCTGACACTGTCACTGTGGCATAGACATGAATATCCATCGTGTTGCACTTAAATCATTGTATTAAATTAAGGTGGTTGAATCATAAACAAATATTAACTATAAATTAATAAAGAATAAAGTGAAAAAACAAGCCGTTTGAGTTTCTCTAATGTTTACAAGCATTAATAACATTTCGTACCAGGAAACGAAGATGTACTTGTCGTTATAACGCGTATTATTTAATATTTGCTTTTAACGTGTGTTTAATAAATATACAAATCCATTTCCAACATGATATGTTTTCGGACAGCCCCTTTTCACAAACAGTACATTTTGAAGATTTTGGCGATTGATATTTTTAAGCAAATTATATAATCAAAGGATAACCAAACTAAGTAACAGAAAAGCTCAATGTATCCTTAATTATAGAAAAATGAATAATGTAAGAAATCATTTATGAACAGTTGATAGCATGTTTTTAATGCTAAAAAATGGGCAATCCTTAAAGATATTTATGAGTAAATGGGACCATAAAATATAACATATACAAATAACAATAATAAAATTAAGGTAAAAAAGTATCACTTCAGAAATTGGGAAACAAACATTTTTCTCTTGGGGTCGGATTTATAAAACAAAATAAATAGTTTCCTGTCCGTTCGAATTTTTTTAAATCAATCTTCTGCATATATTATAATGTTTAAAGTCCAAAACAGTTATCAATCTATTCAACATCGTCACAGATAATAGTTGATCCGATATAGAGGAATAATAGTTCTATCAGTTGTCTTTAAAGTAGCCAAAACGATCATTGAATAAAAGAACAGAGCTCATAAATTTGTGCAAATGCAAAATAAAAGCCCGTAAAATATATTATTTATGATTTACCGTAATTAGGTTGGGCTTTCTTTCGTAGGTCTACCATGCAAGAAGGCGAAAAGTGAACAACTTGGACAGACTTCACATTTTAACAAGTAAACAAGATATCAAGACGTTCATTAAGCAATAATACAAAAAAATTGGGCTTAATAAATCGAGTCTAATTGGAATTAAATGTGGCTTCTGTTGATAATTAATGCTTTCGAGACCCTGCTTGATAGTATAAATGACTATTCATTCAGCTAACATGAAAGAGGAGCAACACAATAATATAATCATTTTTTTTTCCCTGCGACGGAGATGTCGCTAAGGAGGAGCTTTGGGTTCCGTTGGCGGAAGCGGGGGCGTTGAAAAAACAAAACAGGAAGTATTGACAATGTACATATTGCACTGAATCGTACGGTATCTACTTGGTTTCAATCTGAAAATATTTCCCTGTAGCCAAGTTATAATGTTGAAATTTTCCAGTTTTATTCTTGCTTTGTTAATAGTTTGCTATATAAGTGGATGTTTTTCTCAAATATGTAGGAACACAAATAGGTATGTACCTCTTTTTTACCATTATGTACCTCTTTTTTTTACCATTTTTAATCAGAACATACATTTTATTTTAAAACAACTCATAAATGGTTGACATGCTATTGTTTTTATGACTTGACTTGCATCGTGAACACAAAAAGTTATTTTATTCTGTGAAATACATTTAAATATGCATCATTTTCTTTCTAAATTTTAACCCCATCCCCGAAGGCATGTGTTTGTGTTAAGTATTGCAGTGGCATATTACGCTTTCACGGTCACAAGGCATGCAACACACTTGTTCTTGCTATAGATAAAGCTTCCAAAATTCATCTCTATGCAAACGTATGTTTACTTCATTTCAGCGTTAAATCCTGGCATTGTTGCAATAATCATGAAGAGATTAATGAGAAATGCGTTGGTATGTATTTTAGTCGTTTCTTAGGGCACAATCTAAAATAGTATCAATCAAGTACTTCTAAACGTGTTTTTATCAGAAATTCTGAATAAATAATTTGTAACAAAACTTTAGATGATTGATACTTGTGTTATCAACATTGCGTTCAAATAATACACATTGAAAAAAGTATTGCAACACCAAATATACCGGTAAAATAAAATAAAATAACTTATTTCTGAATTTGTTATGATTTATTTTCAATTTCAATTGTTAAAGAAAGCGTACATAACAGTATTTGTTATTTACCTGGGACAAAGTCTTTTAGTGTCTGCTTTATCTGTATTAACTTGCACATGCGTAAGGTATGCTCGCGGGCTTTGAAATTAAAGTTTTTTTTACGTGCCGTAATTCTGCTGATACAATTGGTCCGGCCCAGGTGTCAAGTGATGTTTGCTGGAATGTTTTGGGGATGAAAGAAGCTGCAATGTTTCAGACAAGCTGCTTGTCGTTTTGGAAACCATTATTCAACGAATCTTAAATAAAAATATAACGACTAATTCTGTTAAGGACGTTCCTTAAAGATCTTGAACCCTTAGTAACATCTGACTGCTCCTGTCACTATCTAGTCACTAGATACTGTAGATCACTTGACAGCAATTTACCTAAAAATCGTCGTATGATAATAAGGTTAATACATGTAACAGATGGTTGTTCTATAATTACGTTTCGTTTATAAGCAAAATACCCGTGGTAAGTTAACCAGATTAAAGCCTTCCACTTTAGAATATGCCCACAACAGCAGCAACTTCGTATGCGAATATATATTTTTATAGTCCATTTTTAACTTACAAACTTCCATTTTTCGTTGTATTCAACTGATTACGAATAAAGTGTTGTAATCAATTAGACTTTGTATAAATGCCGACTAAATGGCAGAAAAAGGCTAAAAGTTTTTTTTTATAAAACTACAAAAGCAGCATGCAGTATGTCGTAAATTTGTCTTGTAAATTTTAAGTTGTAAAATTATCAGACGAAACTATTATTAAGTTGTTCATGAAGACATTTCTTAAATCGATAGAGAATTTTAAGAACGTTTTTGAAAACGACGTGTTATACAGAATCAAACAATGGCCTGTAATTGACCACGAAATTTACAACAAAAAACCACGTATTGATCATTGAACTAGACTTAGAACCACTTGTTTCATTAAACGACTGCAAATCGACCGTATATCAATCAATCAGACTACATCAACAATTCTTAACAACGAATTATAACCTTAATATGGTTGAAAGTACTCTTAACATACTAAACATACTTTAGAATTACATATATTTCTTGCAGAGTGCATGATTGGCTATATCTCAGATTTCGGAGAACGTTGTAAAAAATGCCCACAAGGTTTTTATGGGAAAAAATGTATTGATGTATGTAGCTGTAAAGCTTCAGAAAGGTTTGTTAACCCTTATCAATATTTTATAGTTCTGATACGCTATATCTTTAAATGTATAATCCATCACAACTTAATTTGAAAGTGAATGCTCTTTGATGATAAAATGTATAACTTCTACTTTAGGAATCAGTGTTACAAATTAATAAATATATCGTCAATCAGTAAGTTGACAAATCTGTTAGATACATTTTTTTCACAAACTGTCCCTTTTAGTCCTCACAGAGTACGTCATGAGACATATAGCAGGTAAATACAGTACTTGAGATTGAAAACGCAACACTTTTATCAATCCGTCAGCGATCCGTCAGCGTTCCAAAATCCGTCAGCCATCAGTTATCAATCAGTCAGATTAGTCAAATCGTTCCCAATCCGTCAGATCGTTCCCAATCCGTCCATCCGTCAATTGGCGGATTCGGAACGATTTGACTGATCTGACGGATCGATTTGGACTGATCGCTCCAATCGTCTATTCAACTTCCGGTTAGTGAAATCAATATTTCAAAATGTGAAAATTCGTTTCAGTCGCAAATATTAGAAGTATACAAATGTCAACTGTTATGTCCTCATTTATTGCTCGTTTAACCTAATAATAAGGCTAAAACAGGTCTTAAGTTATAAATAATACGAATAGAAATTCCCCCAATCTATTACTAGTTATATATGCATCTGTGACGAAATATAAACATCACATAGTGTCATTTTATTAACAAAATAGTTTTAAAAAGAAACACACACAATGACTTAAAACAAATTGACCTCGCGTGCCAAGGCGTACGTCTCGTATTTGTCTTCGAATTTTTTAAAGCGGAAAAAGTCGAGTCTAAAATGGAAATATATAACTAATGCATCTGTGACGGAATATAAACATCACATAGTGCAATTTTATTAAAAAAAAGAGAAATGGAAAAAAAACATACACACACAATGAAGTAAAAAAATATTTGACCTTGCGTGACAAGGCGTACATCTCGTATTTGACTTCGAAATTTTTTTAAGCGGAAAAAGCGAGAAAGACGAAGGCGGAATAGTAACATTTTTTTCACGTCGCGCGTTCGCGTTAGCATTATTTGTATGTATGATTGAAGTTAGTTTTTCAAACATTATTTTAGTCTATTTAATATGGCGTCGAGTGTTATAAGGAAGAGCTGAAGTACCAAACGAAACAGCAGACCTTCGACAGGAAAACTGGTTCTCTTTGCAAATTTAGGGATGTGTCGAGCACACCCTCTCGCTGTAAGGGTCGAACAGACAACTCGGAGATCAATAATAGATTACTGATACCTTAACCACCGCGGTCGAGGTTTTTTATTATAAACGCGTAAAAAGATCATTTGTCGGGGTTTGATCAGTTTTCTTACTGTGCCACAATTCCTAAGAATTCTGGTGTATAATACTGAGAAAGATTTACGACAAAAGCGAATACATCTATTTATATATTTTATTCACTATCTAATTGTGTCACATGAATTTACACAGAATTAAATGTCAAATAAAGAATAAACGCGTTTGTATATAGAAGCTTGAGTTAAAGACGCAAACATGTAAGCATAATTTTAAAATCAAATCTGCTTTCGCATTTTAGCCGTCACAATTTGTTTATTTTACGATGTCTGTTATAGTCATTTGATATTTAATGATATATAAGTATAAATGGTTTCCTTTAAATTCGAAAGTGTTTGAAATTAGTTACTAGGTATCCCGTTTTTTTAGGAGGGGGGGGGGTGATTCAGGACATAATAGAGTTGCCGCGAACCATAGTGACGTGTTTAGAGTACTTGCACGCTAAGGATCTCTTTTGTAGATTTCGAAAAGGAGAAGGCTTAAAATTTTCCGCCCATACCCATACCACTTATTTTTCCAGTTGAATTCAAAATGTTTGCCCTTTTTCATCTTTCTCTAATTGATTGAGGGGGCCTCGGTGGTCGAGTGGTTATGGTAGTCTACTATTGATCATGTTGTCTGTCAACACTGAGGTTGCGGGTTCGAGTCTTAAGGCGGGCAGGGGGCATTCGACTTAATTGACAAGGATTGCCACTTTTCCTACCGAAGGACCGGGGTTTTCTCCGGGTACTCCGGCTTCCTCCTCCAATAAAAACTGAACGCCATGATATAGCTGCAAAAATTGCTGAAAGTTGCGTTAAACAATATTTAAACACACAAACAAACAAATCTAATTGAAATTTAACTTATTCTCGTCATGACTAAAGCTGAACACCTTCGCTGAAAGAAAAGCAAACATCCAATCAATCAATCAATCAATGAAATAAGTTATTCAAATTGAATGACAATCTTTTAAAGGGTACGTTTTGAAAAGGTCCTGTTTTATCGATGTGACTGTAATGACAATGTTCAAACCGATCTTCATAGACCTAGGGAATTAATGACGTTTTGTTAAAAAATTACTATTTCGTACTATAACACGTGAATATCTGTAACACATTTTTACGCTTAACTGCAGTATTCACAGACAAGTCTCCCCGGCGTTATTAGGGCATCAGTGGCTGATTGGTTAGTCATCTACTAGTTATTACATGCCTATAAACAGGTTGCGGATTTCTAACGACTGCAGATAGGGTGTGCCCGACTCCAACTGTATTGAATTGTGTACTCCGCTTCCTCCCACCCCACCCCCAATAAAAAATGGAAGCCATGGAATAAATGAAACAATCCAGCGTAATCATTATTATACTTTTTAACTTCTTGTATTGCCTGTCAAATGAAACTTGAATCGCTGTATATTTTACAATACAACTTTTTGTTTAGTAAACAATTTGTTTTGATTGACAATGCTTGTTCAACAGTTCAACAATTGTTTATACACAACAGTTTTATAATTGTATTTAAAAATGTTGTAGACTAAATAAAAACACGTAGGCATACATTTAAGTAACTAGAAATGATGTCAAAAAGAGGCCACGTCCTTTCCTAAATAAAAATAAATCTGTTACTGATTGGGGGAGTCGGGTTGGCTTAATATACGACAAAAAATATACATGTAACAGGTCGCAGGAAATAAAATAAGCTGAAATCACGAGTCGCGGAAATAAAAAAAGAGAATCAATAAAGGATTACGAAAATAAAACATTTACCTCGTCGCTACTGATGTGCCTTAAATAGAAGTTTTTTTAAGGTTTACAGGGCGCAACCCGCAAATATGTCCTGTTTTAAAGAATTTTGCTTTATTATATAATATAAAGAAAATAGTTTTTTCTTTAAATATTTTTACTTATGTTATTCTTAAGAACGAGACATTGCATTAACTATTCTTTTGAATACTTGCGTTTATTTTATTATAAAATTTATTATAAATGCTTATATAATATACTAATCACGCAGAATTCGTTTTATCTTTAAATTATTAATGTATACGTATCCGTCAATAAACTGATCGATTTATGCATATAATTAAATGACGGATTCTGGATCGCACTGATTGAACTGATCGCTGACGGTTACCAAGGTAATGACGGATTCATAATTTTGGACGGATGTATTCATCATCAATCAGTCAGCGATCCGTCAGCGTTCCAAAATCCGTCACCAATCAGTTATCAATCAGTCAAAGTGTTGCGTTTACGGGTACAAGTACTGTAGCAAGGAAACCGACAGAACAACAAGCACCGAAAGTCAAGGGAAATTTACAAAATGTAGATAGACAAACATTTGCAACGCGAAAAAACAACAGCAAAAGCACAAAAACCGAAGTCGAGAAACTCGAACCCAATAACACGAATGGGTGCACCCAGGCGCTCTAGATTAGTTAGCAGTGCCTTATTTAATTAGAAACAAGTTGTCGAGTTACTTATTGTCATGTTTAGAAAAAAGTCAAATCAGAGTTTGAGAAATTGAAATCCCATAGCGATCAATTAAGTCATGGTACAGCAAACTCTTCTTTAATAGTATAGTAGTGAGCAGTGGGCAATTTAGAAAATCGGAATTCCGATCCCATGATCTAGCATAACGTATACGTTTTGAAATGTACACACCACACGCTGGAGCTGCTAGAATTTTGCTATTGATGAACAGGAAGTTGACAGATGGAAAGTTGAAGTTCACGTTTGTCATAGTGTCTCGTTTGTAGTTTTCCAGAGACTATTTCTAGAAGAAGGTATAAGTCGGAAGTCGACCTAAGTGTATTGGTGGTATCTTAGATTTCAAGTTCGCCAGGGTAGAATGCAAATAGTCTAAAGTTTAGCATTGTTCGGGGACAAAACCTCATTAATACAGCGAAATTTGAAATTAAAGGTCTGGACCAGTGTGTTTTCCTTTTCTTAAGCAGGCCCTTTAATAACTCGTACTCATAAGAGTACAAAAACAGGATATGTCCAGTAAATATGACAAATATGTTGTCAACCGGAAATTGACATTTTTGAAGATTTACAAAGTACCTGATGACGAAGTAAGTTCCTTGATATTTAATTACCGGCTATTTATATCTTCTCTTTCCGTAGGTCTTGAAAAATAGCGTTAAGTAAGATCTTTTAGCCTTGTTGTAAGCTGGATAAGACGGATGACCATTTTAAGTGTCAAAATATGAAAGGTTTTGCTTCTGCTACATTGGGAAAGAGATTGAGACATCTATCAGGTCTTTTAAATGTTTAGTATCAACATTTCGTTTATGCCACTCATAGAGCAGCAAGTGTACTTATATTTTTAGCCCTGTTTGTAAAGCTGTTAAATAGTAGTCATTTAAGTTGTACATTATGGATATTTGTCAAATTTTGGTTTCCAATACAAGGAGGAGAGATTTCTTACTTTGATATGGAGACCAAAGTATGCAAACACCGATTTCTTACTTTCAAACTTTTCTCCTTTGACAGCATAGTGAATGTGTTGTAAGAATCGCTAAGTGAACACTCCATGGCTAATTTATTTATTAAATACTTTTCATAATGTTCCTGAAGATAAAAAATCTAATGTTGTTAGTGGTCTTATCTAAAGGCACATCAGCATATTTAATCATGTCTGACAAAGTTCTTGCGGCATCAATATTTCTGACGATTGGTTATGCTTTAATACTCACAGACCTTCTAAAACAAATTATTCATATTTGAATCAATTAAATCAAATCGTCTACTCACTCGGCAAAGGTATCACCCCTGGTATTCTTGCTTTACCCATTGTCTGGAATAGTTTTCTTAAAGATGTCATTCCAGTAGATGGTATTTCGGTAATTTGAGAAAAAAATGCATTCTCATTGTCAGCAATGTTCATGTCTTCAGATATCACATGACCAGAATCTATGAATGAGAAATTGTAGAAAGAGCAGTCAGAAGTTTTGGTTTGAAGTAATTGATCAAAAGATTCCACGATATTCGTTTGTCATTGAAGATTCTGGGTGCAATGAGAGTTACAGACTTGCGATGCAAGATATTAAAACTATTTATAGCATTTGTTAGCTAAATGTAAAGAAAAAAAGGAGCTAGGTTGTTGATATCTTTGTGCATGTTAACCAGATGAAACAAACTGATTTCTAATGTCTAACATAAATGATACTACTCTAAATAGTTTGGACGAATGATTGGTTACATGTGACTGGAGACATTCCTTATAAAATAAAGTTGTGCTTTGAATGACAAAGAGAGCAATTTAGTGAGAACATGATGAAGTCAATAAGTCGGAGTGGTTTGTGAACAACGGTATAGGGTCATTTATTGACATCAGGCAACAGATGTGTATAGTGACGAGGATCATGATACGTTGTTATCTGTGATTATGATGGAAAGACATATCGCTTATATCTATACTGCTGCAACCAAAAATGGAAAGGTTACTTATGCTATCGATTTTGTCATTGCACCCATATGGTATTTTAGTGCCTAATTTTATTATACTTTTTGTCTACCTATTGGTAAACGTAATTGAGGATTGTTGAATGATGGTGAATATTTTTTCAAGGATGCGGATCTTTATGGACAGAGTATAGTAGTTCGGGTGATTAAAATGTAGATATACCGTAGGAAATTTGCAAATATTACTTCCTGGACGGTGTCCATATACGTTTATTTAGTCGTTCTTTAATTTCTCCAACATTAATCGGCATAAGTTAACTTCTAATTCGTGAACAATGTTTTCTGATTTATAATTTAGACCATCCAAACTAATGGTGTAAAATGTTTTGTTATTCAATTTGCCTGAACATTTGGTATCTGTTATAAAAATACTACGAGTTACACAATTCTATGATTTGGATTTAGATATGGTGCAACGTTGTTCATCGTCCTTATAGTTAAAAAGTGTTATGTAACTGGTCGACGTCGTAGCCAGTATGTCAAAAGTTTTCCTTTTATTTATGCTAAAAAGTTTTTAATGTGTTACCATATTTGTAATTGTAAGCTGTTTTAATGACGAGAAAGTTAAGCATAGTGGTACAAAACTCAAATTAAACGATGTATATTATAGTTGTCATCATATTGAAGGATGTATCAAAGAAGCAGAAACTACCTGGATTGTTGAAAAAGGTTGGTTTTATTTTCTCTTGTATATCAGTCAAAAGGCGATTGTGATGAAAACGTCGACATTACGGAGTAGAAATGTCTATACCTCCCTAACTCAGAGTTTAACCATTTGCTTAAGTTCACAATGCTCATAATTTAGTTGTTTTCGTGTTTTACGTTAATTTACATCTTTGTATTCGTACGTCTAAGTCTGTTCATACATTTACCTCTTAAGTCACTTTCCGATGGTTGACATAAATAGCCGAAGAAGATCCAAATAATGATCAATTAATAGATTATTAGTCAACAGCAGATTAAGGTCACGAAAATAGAAATACCGATCGCAATCTTTGACTTGTGAAATGTACATAATAATAGAAAATAAAAATATTAATTGAAACAATTGTTTATTTTTAGAGACTGTGTTTAGCTAGTGTGAAAACCAAGATAATTTATAATTTTAAGTCGAATCGAATATTATTGAGATTAAATATTGCATGTGTAATAGGTCTTGTAGATTTATCGTTTTGGGTCATTTCATAGTATTGTTTTTTTCTAATTATTATTTAAATTTTTTCAAAACAAAACGGGACAATAAACAATCTCCAAATTTTTAGCAAAATACAAAGTACACTGCCAATGGATTCGAATAAAGGTGTTGTTTATATGGTTAAGTGGAATTGCGGGTTCATTTTTATACTTGTCACAATGATGCCAACGTTGAATTTGACTTTCAAAAACGTCGATCGTATGGAAATTAAACCTGATTAGTTCTAATGTTTTCAGCCCAGTAAAGTAAGATGTGTGTTAGATGAGGCATAAGTGTGTGCTAATTTAGTTGAATCACGTTTTTCCGTCCATGGCAAGGATAAAGTATTGCAGTTGTATGTAATAAGACTAATTGAAATCCAAACTACGTATTCATAGTTCACTGGGTAATTCTAGTTATAAGCCAAGCAACCAGTCTCAGATTTAGTCCTTTTAAATCAATTTTAACCATGTACATGATCTAATCATTTCAAAATAAACTTGGATCTTCGTCATCTTTACTGGATAACACAACTGTAAAATTGCCCATAGAAACAGGGTCAGAAATGCGATCTACAAAACTATTTTCCCAAAATTCTACAATATAAATAAAATCTGTAATTGGTTTCAACCATTCTTTTCAACATGCTACTTTATAAATAAATAATGTAAATCAGTTGTTGATCCTTTCGATTTCTTACTGTATTGGAGCAGTTTAAATACATCTTATCACCCTTTACACTGTAACTTCTCAGACTTAATACTCATTTAAAAGAATTGATCCATGATTAGTGGTCGAGTGACAACAGTTGGCATAGAAGTGGGTAATACTTTTCTTCTCGCTAACTTGTTTCTGAATTCATAATAGGAGACTTTAAATCAAGACCTTTAAACAAAACTAATTACAAATCAGTTTATTTTAGCTTTCACTATATAAATCAAGTCAAAGTCACAATAAAAAGTCTAAAGTTTTATTCGTATTAAAATATGTTCTGTAAGTGATGAATAACATTTAAGTCTCTAAGCTGTGTGTAAGCTGTGTTTAATATCCTATTTTATCAGCTTAGATATAACAGTTTATAGAACACTATCGGACAGTGTTTCCCTTATTGATATTACGAAGAAGCGTATTGTTAATAAGGAAAAGGCTTATAAAGTAATAGTTTCTGGTATTCAATTAAAGGTCGTCCTACGTAAATGTTGTGGTCTCAAGTCGTAAAATTACGGGGTATCCGTCAAACAGATGGTGACAATTTTATTGGATAACTTACTGGTATGTCCTGTAGTACATGATTCGATGATCAATTTCGACCATAAATAATTTGACGAGTCAAGTCAATTATGAAACAGGATATCCTCATCTTTTCAGAATTTGATATTGGTTTTTATACTTACTTGTTGCGTGCTTAAAGTGTTAGTGTTATGTGTTTGCAAGAATTATGGTGCCCATTGCTTAGTACGTTCGGGTTTAGGTTTTGTTTTGTAAATTTTTTCTCGGTATCAAATCAATCTTTCAAAAATTGTCCTAAAATAGTGTTTTGTCCCTTTTATGCGACATTCAGTCTTCTTACTTTCATTTATACGTAAATTTATATATTTGTAAAGAAGCATTAATTTATTCCTACAAACAGAAAACAGCAAAGAAACCGAACAACAATAGACAAATGTCAGGCAACGATTTAAAATCTGGATTCAAACAAACATACACCACCCGAAAACAAAAACACAAAAAACCATAAAAAACGAAACAAATTAAGATCCATATTATCAACTCCACAATCCTACCATACACACTCATTCAAGCAGATTAACAGTTCTATATGTCAAATCGGTTCGGTGGAAGTTGTTTTGCCGACACTCATTCGGTGAAACATACAAGGAACGTGCATTTACAATTGGCTCCATATTTACGACAATCTAAGAAATACATACATAGTGCAATATTACAATCGTCTGAAAAAACTATTGTTAAATGCTTGTAAATCCAGAATATCAATCGGACGGACAGAAAATGCATCACACACACATTATTTTAAAATATATTGATAATAAAATGACACTGAACAAGCGTATGAATTTTCATTCTTCCATTGAAATGAAACATTAATAAATACAATACAAGTACTTATATTTTATTCATTACCATTACGAATAGTAATATAACTAATTTGTACTAAGAACCCTACATCAAGTACACCTTTCTGTACACAACGAGAAGTTAAATAAAAATGAACTTTCTTTTGATGATCCTTTAGACCCATGTCAATAACATTCATGGAATCAATTTGTTCAAAACAATATAATCTTCTGCTGTCATGAATACACCTCAAAAAGTTTTTGAGAAAACAAAATTACGAATAACTGAAAGCAATCTTGATGGATATTACTTATCAGAATAGTTCGACTTGTTCATGAACATTCGGAGAAAAAACAACATCAATTTTTTTTAAAACTCGTGATTTTTAAATACAATCGAGCAATGCAGAGCCTAAATATTGTTTAAATAGTAAAAAACATCAGGCATTGACTTTTTAGCCCTTAATATCAAGATATTTTACTATCAGTTGGAAGCAAACTTTAAAAGTTTATAGGATGTGTGTTTCCAGAACTTAAAAAATGTTTATCGTTATAATAATTTCTTTACATTTATTATTCATATCAAATTTCGTCATTAGTACTGTTGTTGATATATGTGTAAAATTAGTTCAAAAAAGAATGTTACCATCTAAAGTCTTTTCTGAATAAATTATGCATGACATATATTAATAATAATGAATGGGATCAAATTCAGGCGCATCTCCATGTAACAAAGGCAGAACTGGTAACCCTGCCTAGTATTGTGAGTCACCATTTATTGTAAGAAAACTATTGAATAATATTTAATTCGGTCCAATATCAAAGTTTGGAAATTGTTAAATCAAAAGTAAGCTATTCAAAAAAGATTTATCTAAATGTTATTATGTGTTACCCTCCTATTTTGGAATAAATTTTTAATGATAATAAATTGAAACCTTCCAAAAATATCCATAAGGTGTATTATTCATTAGATTTGATTAATGGTTTGCTTTCAGAATCGACGAGTGCACAGACTAAGACGCACCCTGTAACATTCGGAACAAGCTTATCATTGGCTCTATTCACCAACGGATACAGTTCTTCTGGTATGTCATATTGGTTGGAATTGTCTTATTTGCAACATAGGTTCTTTTATCTAAGTTTTAATATTCTTTAATGAAGTAAATTCAAAAAGAGATGTAGGTTTATAGTGGCAATATTGTGTTTTAAATTTTCATTGAATGTTTTAGCTATATGGAAAACAATTTATTCTTAAGAAAAGTGAACAATGACCTCTAGTTTTCGTTTCCATAGTTAACTTTTTAATTTGTTTTGAAAATGTGTAACTGGCATTTAAATGGGGACTTTCACCTATCAGATCAATAAAGGTCTCTTATCAAATTGAGCTGTCGACATTAAAAGATCAATTCCGATATTATAAATGTCTCCGCTATCCCACCAACGTTTAAGCTGTACAATTGTAAGAATAGTTTTAAACAAACTTCTTCTTAATTAAATCTTCAACATATACAAAATAATTTTTGAAAAATAAAATATATATTCAGTTGTTATATTACAGAAATGAAGAATGACAACAACGGCTTTCCCCAAGTCACTATTGCTGATGGAAACAGTTTTATTGGTATGTCATGTTGACATTTCACCTATAGTAGCGTTTTTCTTCACAAGGTGTAACTTTATTGTGACTTTCATTATAAGCGAGATAAACGAGTTATGACACCAAACATGTGCGCCAATTAATATGAACTGACATTATATTTTGATCTAAAAGGTTTTTTTTAATAGATCTCATTGTATTTACTGTTTCCACTAGTTCCACCGAGTTTTTGTTTAAAGAGATTAGTAAATGATGAAGCAATTTCTTCACATTTTCCATTATGACATTATAATTAATATATACTATTACAAGAGTAAGCTAGTTTCATTTGTTGATTTTTTCCTTTAATCCAAGAGTTAACGTATTTGTGTGTCAAAATTTATCAATTGTTGGCTATGTGAAACATAGCTACTGTGAAACAAGTAAGCGATAGACCCTTTTCTTTGTTTTCTTACATTTTGTGTAAGTCGCGACTTGCGTGAGTTACCAAATACAATATGTGCAGCTATGTTTACCTGCATTGGTAAATCGCATCAAACAAGTGGTTGCATATGACCAATTTGCGTTCTTAAATATACTGTACTAAGATTCTTGTGCTTTAATTTCAATGCTATATATGTATGGTATGAAGGGAAAACACTCTATAGTGTCGTTCAGGAATATTTGTTCTTTTTTAATTTAGGACCACCTTTAAAAACAGACATAGGAGGAATTTTGACTTATTCAATTTGCACTGGAGGACTTACTTGTATTGTGCTGTTTTTATTATGCATTTACCGATATCGATATACTCTTACCAAGTGCTATCGGAAACAGCGTGTTGTATTGGACAGCAATATTTTACAAGCCAATGATCAATTTTCCTCTGAACATACTGGACAATTTGAAGAAGTATATGAAATGATTGACGAATCAAAAATGCTCGATTACCCATTTGAGATGGCAAGCAACCAGAATGTAGCTTCTGCCAGTAATTCATATTAACATTCAGACAATGATAAATGAACGTTTCAATTCGCATATTCGTTGTAGATACAACTCGGTTTTGAAGAAAATATATTCAAATATTAAAAAAACAATTATGATCAATAAATATTCTAAAAGTTTATTTTTCAACATCCGCACAAAGATTGACCATACTTTCCTATTGATAATACAGTAGTGTCATTTGTGTTAGATTGTGTACTAACAAGTTGTCTCCTTGAATAAGTTAAATCACCTAATATCTTACGTTTTTGGGCACACACATTGTTTGTCTAGTTTCTGTCCGAGAGAACATATAATTTGTTTCTTAGATAAAAAAGGCAGACAGAAATTAATTTTTCTTCATCTGTTGTTTTGAACTTGACTACTGCTGGACCAATTTTAGGCGGAATAGACTATATCTGTGGTCTTGAGTAAAACAATGCACTGTTGTAAAGGCCTTTTGTGGCTGTTGGTAGGGACAAAATGCCACTTATGGGTGTAAAATGACATATTTCAGTAAATATGGGTTATTTTATAACCCCTTTATGGGACCTCGATAAATGTTTATTGTTACCCTTTAGATACCTCTCAGGGAGATAAGTTACCATGGTGTTATCGCTGATAAAAGAATCACGTGGGTTTTTACACGACAATTTAGTTATCGTTATTAGCAAATTGACCACACATGTTTTTACAAAATAGACAAGTTCGATTGGAATTTTTAACTAACCCCCTCTTCCCCGTCCGCCACCCCAAAAAAATTTTCGGTTATGATTTACGGTATAATGTAATATAGTAATTTTGATACATGTTTTTTTTCATCAACAGCTGTATCAGTTATATGAATTTTTGTAACTGTACTTTTTTATCAACATTGTTAAAGTGATTATATCAAAGTTTATATAAGTACACGTTTATTGTTATTGTATGTTTATGTGTGTGGTGGGCCTTTTTTCTTGAACCCCACCTTCGCATTTTCATCATAACTACATGTATATATGTTTAATTTAGTTGAATAAATACTTGACCACAATAGGTGGCCCAAATTTGCCACAGATGGTGTTTTTATAAATGCGAACAGAGCTTGCTGCCTGATATGTTTGGTCCTACATATCATAAAGTATATCACTTGGCGTTCAATGTCAATACATATGGAATACTTGTACAGGAATCTGTTGTTGAAGATTGAGAGGGAACATAAAATACATTTCCTGATTTAAAAAAATACAAGGTTGCCGAGGACGTTTTGTAATGGTTACCTTGTTGCTGTGGTAAGACCTTGACCCATAACCTTTGAAAATTTGCTCAAATTGAAGTCCTTGACTTGGTGATAATATGAAACCTTACATGATTACTATATTATCTCTAACCGTTTTCAATTGTATGCAAAAACCTGATTAACGGCAACGAGTCAAGGGCTCTAACTCGAACACGGTTCATCGGAAAGTTCAGACCAAATGTATCAAATGAGGGTCTTGATTATGGAGTACTTTTCCCAGTTATCTGTCTTCTTCTTTCTTTTACAGTTTTTGAGTTGTAATGAGAACAAAATTAGAGGCCTAAGATTAAGGTCACTTCCGAACTTTGACTTTGAGATTTTCTTTAAAAACATATCACAGGGCGACAAATGATATAGATCTTAGGTTCAACCTACGGTGGATAAGCAGAGTCCTTGAAACATTCAAGGGATACCGCTTGCCTCCGCTAGTCACATATTTTTAGCCAAATTACGTCATTAAGTAGTCTGAAAAGTTCTTAACATTAATCACTTTTAAGTTTTTTCTGTCTGTTATAGTTCCAGAGATTACGCGATAACAAGGTTTTCGGTTTTTCGGCAGATCACTCTATAAAGAAAAATGTTTCGATTTCAAAGGATGAATGCCTAATAGACTTTCAGTGCCCAAAACTTGTCTAAAGAAAAATAATATGTCGCGTACTTTTTAAACTGTTTGGTTTTGAACGTTGGCGGAAAAATATTAATCCAAGGAAAAACAAATAAGGTCTTCCCATTGGAAGTGGGAAAGACTATCACAGTCGAAGCAAAAAACAACAATGTCTTCCCACTGGAAATGGAAAAGACCTTAAATATGCATTGTTGGGAACAATGAAACTTTATTTTAACAAAAAAAAGTAAAGTCATTATTTTATTTACAAATCATTTCATCAAAATATGGACGATCTATGCGCTTTCGAGTCTTTAAAAAGATTTCTTGCCTTAAGTTCCAAACTGTTATTTAATTTTCCAATTACACAAGAAAACGTCAATCATAAATACCAAATTGATAATAAGCCGTCGAAGGATCAATATTGGGTATATGCCTGCTGCAATCCTTAGTCGCATACTGCCAGTAAGACGTAAATTTGTCGAAGCGTTATCTGTCGTGATTCCCGGTGTAATTGAACTTTTAAATGCAAGATCTGTGGAGGACGTTCCAGGGCATGACAATTACCAATTGATCCCATAGATGCTCTGTTGTGTTGCGATCTGGACTTTTTAAGGCTACGGAAGAGTAGTCACAGCTTCGTTCTAAAGATATGCCCTTACTGCCATGGAACGATGAGGTATAGAGTTGTCATTCATGAAAACCGGTCTTGAATCTAGCGTGTGGTTTTCAAAATGAGGCACAAATACTGGTGTAAGCACGTCCCGGTTATATTTTTCGCCTTTAAGGTTGCCATTGATTGTTACCAGATTCAGTTTGCAATCATATAGCCCCACACTTTAACTTAGCCCCGACCAAAATGCACTGTTGGAACAATGTTTCGTGGCGTGTAAGCTGTGTTTTGATGCCGCCAAACACAGGTTTGACCATCAGTTAAATGGAGTAGAAATCGGCTCTCATCTGACCAGTGTATTCGTCGCCAGGTTCTAAGGTTCTAATTTTGTCTTGCTCTGCAACAGGCAAACCTGTCCCTGAGATGGCGATCATCAAGCATGACTCTCATTAACCTCAGCTTTAACACGATTCGTATTGTTCTTGCTGACAGGTTGCGACCAGATAACAGTTGTTGCAAACGGATTTCACCTAACCGATCTACCAAGGCTCCTATCTTCACGTTGGGTTGTCACATATGATTGAACAGATCTCGAACGGTCTTTAATATCTTGGCAGCGTGTTTTCTGTTCACGCGACTAACGACTTATAATGATAGCCAAGCTGACGTCCTATAGCCTTGTAATACATACCAATGGAATGCATGTCGGTGATTTGCCATCTCTGTGCTTCTGATATCCGCCTACTTGTCATGCTTACTTGAAATGATTTGGCAATTAGAAATTTGGGATTTAAATACCGATATGTTGCACGAAATAAAAGTGCACTTTGGACATGACGAAAGAAGCAAGCTTCACGTTGACAGAAATCCGAGCTTGAACGCTCTTATCATTGTAATTATACATGAATGAATTAATACAGATTAAAATCATCAAACTTTAACTTTATTTACAATAAACGAAAACCAAAAATATTCCGGGGTGATTAACTTTTTCCAGATGTATACATCAAAATTGCGACATAGTATGTCTAAAGAACGCTTAGCTTTGTAAAACTATAACAAATTACAACAAAGCCATGTTGCAAAAACGCTTGATATTGCTATTTATCCTATAATTAGAATAAAACAAGGATATTTTGCGATAGAGAATGAAGATCAGAAATCAATAACAACCAGCCTCAATAACATCACGGTATAAAAGCCATTACGCACCAGTTATCGGTGGACGATATAGTTTGATTGAATGCCTAGTGTAAACAAATATGGCGTACTTAACAAAGCAAAGAGCGCCATGGATATCGACTTTGAAATCTATACAGAAGCTTTTATTTTATATATTAAAATTATTGATCTGTAGACTATGATATGGGTCTTTCCCATTCCATATCAACCATCGAGCAAGCTCTCGGGTTGATATGGGTGTCTAGGGGTGTTTTCCGGGATGTTATATGAGGACTTATATGATATATTATATATCAAGACTTTCTCCATTATATTGATCAACAGACAATTTACCTCTTTGATTGGACTATATAGGAGCTTATTCAAGTTTGATATTGATCTGTCGTGAAAGTTACATTATTATCCGTCTTGAAAACAATCATATTTCGTGTGTTGCTATCATTACAAATGTGCCATTTACACCACATTATTCTTTTCATACCTTTCTTTTTTCCAGTGGCTTCCGGATATCAATAGGTACGGGACAATCTCGCATTCGATATAATTATCAATCTTTATTTCGACAAGCTGTCGTTATTTCAATTTTGACATCGTAGTGTTCACTTGCAATGTCGTATTTTTAGAAATATTTTATCGTAAGATTGATATATTGTGTCGTTACTTTTATATGACATGGATTAATTTAAACATATCTTGTCTTAATTTCTACATAGGTTGTCGTAATGACGACATAAATATTTTTCAAGTGACCCTTATAGGTTTCCGTATATGGACACGCATTATTTATCAATAAAATCCTAAGTAATATTTCCATTATTTGATATCATCATTTGCAAGTAAACGCGATCATTAATATTATTAACTAGAAAAATAAAAACATAAATATGCAAGAGAGTATGCATTCTGTAAACAGAAAAACAATAATGCTTGGTGCACAGTGAGAATTTTAACCCTGTAAATTTAATAAACATTCTATTTTCTATGGTTAGATCCCAATTATTGCCATGATATGAATATTTTAAAGAAAATGTTTGGACATTAATAGGTACATCATTTTTATTAAGGAATATTATAACACAGCACAATCAGCTATTGTGAAAATTATGAAAATCGCTAACTTTAACTGCTAGAGGTATCTACATTTGCTATGGCAACTCTTTTGGAACTTTTTTATTTGGGCTTTTGTAATGCTGAGTTATGTCGTTGTAAATGTTTATATACAGGTTTATTAACTGGCCAAACACAAAAATGAAGCTTCAAAGTTGACTTTTTTCATTTCCGGGATGTAATGTTAATAACTAACATCAAAACAGTTTAATTGAGACAAAGTTTTAACGAAACAAGCCAATATATAAGGAAATATTTCATATTAATAAAGTAACGGAAATCGCATATCATATATGTGTTGATTGAAAGAAGAAAATATATACACTTCAAACATTTTCAAAACGTTTTCATTTAAATTTTATAAGAAATGTAGAGAACACCTAAATGATGACTTCCCTCTGTATCGCTACAGCTTCTTAGATTGTCAAAAACTACTAATGAAACAACACACTATAAATATTTGGTACTAATACTGCTTTGCTGACATGTCATAAGCGATACTTTGTCATCGGTAATACAAAATTAAAAAAAAATCAATTCGCGAATATCTGTCAAAAGTAAGAATTTTTAAATTGCCAACCTATTATACTCATTTTTTTCAGAATTGATTTTTATCTGACTGTACTATCTGCACTCTAATGTGTAAAAATTGTGCTCCTTTCCTTTATGTCTTTTTGTTTAATTTTAACTTCTCACTATTAAAATGACGTCTTGTCCCGGAACAACTCTAAGTCAGTTAATAATTTATATGTAAATTTTCTAGGTGAGCTATAGATTAGGGAATCTACCGAAGCAATCGACTACTTACCAGACCTTCTTCTTAAAATATTTTCTAATATGAATACAGGCACAACCTAAATGTGGGCATTGCAATTGCACCCTCTGTGCCTCTGCATTCCATTGGTGACGGAATGTTTTTTTATATCTAATGTTTTGGTGATATCACATAACTGTCTATTTAAAATAGTGCGTTTTAGAGTGCAAACAGATGACAGTTTTATAGTTATTTAAAAAAATTAACACTTCAATTTTATCGATGTCAAAATCATTTTTTGTCTACTTTTAATTTAATTTTAGTGCTAGTCTACAATATTTTCTTTGGATAGCTCAGCTACCATCCGAAATTTTTGTCTTTATAAGGATCACGTGACATGGTTTAAACACACGCATGTAACCGTATAGCTCGTATCTGCGATGCCCGCTGATAAAACAACACTATAATTTCTACGAACTGCGTCATGACTAATCCCAATTATCAATTTCCGGTTTATTGAAAACATTATTTATTTAGCTCCGAAGTATGGTGTTCACATCGAATATATTATGTTTGATCTTGTAATTTGCTAAATTAAGATACTTTATGACAGTTGATGTTATCCCTTCAGAAGTTCTATAGCAGCCACCACAAATTAGATGATCGTTATGGTACTCTTTAAAAAATGAAACGCAAATTGGGTATTTACATAAGTTAATAACCCGTCTTAAATTCAAAATTAAACAAATTTGATTACTTGACTGTGGTTTGTGATTCTTACAGTCAATGACACGAGTGTTTGTTCTATGCTAACTAACAGTCAGTCTGTAAAATTCCAAACCACAGACAAGTGATTTTGTACGTTTTGACGAGTCGACCATTAAACCTGTTCTTTTTATACGCTACCGACAGACGGTTGAGTAGACCTCAAACTTTCTGTTGTAAGCTCCATCAAAATTTCGCGGCAATTCACGGTGTATTCACTTTTTATATTGTGGCAATATTCCAATCTGAAGAAAAGACGGTAACCATTTAAAATTGCCTGTATATTTAACAGGTCCAATTTTTCAATTTAAATTATAATTAATAATTATTAAAATTCATTTTTATAAAAAGTAACTATACGGTTTTTTTAGAGTGTATCTTCTAAATGCGATTAGACACTTTTCCTAGGCAAATATATCCTTTACTATTTCAGAATGTCTTTCCTAGCATAAACTGCTTATTCAAATACGCGCATAGATAAAACCAATAATTGCAGCTACCTAAACAAAACACCATGTGTCATGTGTCTTAACCCGGATTAAAGGTTTTAGATTTTTTATGTAAAGATGTTTTCAAAAGTCTTGTAATGTTCAAAAGTTGACTAAAATCGTGTATGCATCTGTAAAATTTTTTGCCACTGCCTGAAAAAATTTCGCTGAATAAAACATAGCTGTACGGTCGACGGTATGTCTATTGAACCATATAGACCTAGAGATTAAACGTATGATCTATATTTCTATCAGTAGAACATAAATACCTTTAATGTAGTTTCAGTTTCCAAACTATTTTTTTTTCAAATAAAATTTAATTGTAATAAGACCACAAAAAGAACTGCATTCAAGAGGCTAAACATTTTACGGTTTTGCTGACACCACAAAAATGATATTGTGCTATTGGTAATTCAGAAGAGGTAATTCAATATATTCAGTAAATGCAAAGATAAGGTTATTCTGGTATTTCCAAACGTTTAATATTTTTTTCTGGGCTCGTCAGAAATATTGTAACCACGCCTTGTGAAAAAGGTGAATCAGCGGTACATTACATGTATATAAGACAATTGTTTTCTCATAAGCCCTTCAAATGAATAATAAAGGTCGTCTTTTTTGAGTGTATACATTTCAGACAGCATCTCAAACAATTAATAAAATAAAAGTGGTCTTTCTTGAGTGTACATTTCACGTTACAGTTTTTATTCAGCTTTTGTTGGTATAAAAATATGTTAAGGGATTAAGAATCACGAAATTAATATGAATATGTTTTAAATATATATAATATAAATATTATTTTCAAATTAGTTGTGCTACTATGCGTTAAAATCAATAAAAATGTGTCTTAACAGTTCCAAGTGTCCGTCCGTATCAGTGAATCTTTCTGTTTTCGTATGTCGCATCTTCACCATTACTATTGTTATGACTGAAAAGTTGGCAGTGTTTCCTCTTTTTAAATATGCAATATCTCCCTAGCGTTCTCCTGTTTCGTTTATGCTTATTAACTTTTCTATTGCAGCGTAGAAAATACTTGAACGTTTTGTTTACCGACTGGTGAGCAGTTTCAGAACTGGTTTACGCTTAAAAATTAAATTCTTGTTTCAGTGGACGTTTTAACGTCAAAATAAGGAGATGAAGAGGATCAAGCGGGTTGTCACCAGATGACATTTTCTCATTTCATTAAAATTTGGAAAAAATATTTTTTACTGTCTTTGTCCCTTATTGTAAGCATGCGAATCAAAACAGCAACATCTGATTAAAATTTAGTTAAAACCTTGCTTGGAAACATTCGTTTTGACGCACAAAACCTGGTATACCATGCGTAAAGTTTAGTTTACGTTAATACTTGGCTACAGCGAAGAACAGTTTTATAGTATGCTGATTTTCTGATCGACAACATATTTGTAACTCTTGGCGGATGTGCTTACAAGCTGACAACCGGAATTCCTATGGGTACAAACTGTGCCCCACTCCCTGACAATTTGTTGCTGTATTCTTATGAAACAAAATTTCTTCGACGTCTTATAAAAGACAAGAAGATAGCAGAAGCTACGTCCTTTAATTTTACATATAGATATAACCACAGAAACAGCTTTATCTAAATCCTTTTTAGACTTACATCTCGAATATGACGCCAACGGTTATCTTAGCAGAAGAATTTATGACAAACGAGACGATTTGAATTTCAAATTATAAATTTTCCTCACATATACAGCAATATTCCAGCTTCTCCTGCATACGGTGTAAATATTTCTCAATTAATCAGGTATGCAAAAGCTCGTAGCGATTATACTGATTTTTGCAAACATCACCGACGCCTTCTGGATAACTTATAAACTAATGTTTCAAGAAAAAAACGACTCGTCTGCGCCTTTAATAAGTTTTATTATAGATACAACTTTCTTGTTGAAAAATGGTATATCTCGTTTGAAACTATTGCTACAAAGCTAATTTCCCAATTTTAGAATTCAGTGTACAGTGAATGGGCTACGATGATTGTTGAATACAGCTATTAGTGACTAGTTGTATATGATACCTATCCCTTTAATTTTATAACCAACTAAAATACTACAGTAATGGAAGCTGGAGTTTTGGCATGCCACAAAACCTCGTTTAAACCACAATTTCTTTTGAAATGCCTATACCAAGTCAGGACCGTGGCTATAGTTACTATATTTTTGGTTGTTCTGGAGTGGCCGGTTTCTCGGGCTTTAATTTGTGGATTTTGACAGTTTCATTGGTGTTCGTTATTGTGTTATTACCTTCATTTGCTCTAAACCTGGTCGTCATAATTTGAATGACTATTGTGTGCTATAAATAGAGACTACTAACTGTTTACCTCGTTACGACAAGGGTATAAATAATTTATACAAAATTTGAAAAATCTAAAGCATTGCTTTTATTTTTATTTAAATGTTAAGATATGTTTTCTTAAATTGACATGTCCACAATGACATCGGTAACAGTTGCATTTACATTAGAAATCATTAGGGTCAAACTAGTTAAACCGGTTATGTTCTTTTTTATATCAGATTTCGGACAATGAGTTTAGATCGCCCTTTTATAATAAATACTATACATCAACTTTTATCTAAAAATTCACAGATTACATGGGTTACAAAGGTGGCATCGGTCGCATTTGATAATATTTATTTATGGCACTTACTTAAAGTATCATACTATAAAGTTTCCTTTTTGTGCGACTTATAAAGTTGTGACCTGTAAATAACAAAATAAGTCCTTACAGCATTATTACTAGACATATCAGTGGGTCAAGCAATTCTGTGTAGTTGATTTAGCGTACTGGCCGACCTAGGATCACAACATCAGCCAAAGTTCGCTTATCTAGGTGCTTCATTTGATAAACCGAATCGAAACAGTCAGAACCCGTCTATATGAAATGAAGTAAATGAACAATATCTTTGGCGCAGTACTGAGACGATGGCATTGACTTGCAATTATTCGATCGTGCCATAACTCTTATCAAAGTTAAATGTTCGCAAGACAACAATTTTGATGGAAAAGTCTGAAACTGAAGTAGATCAAAATATAGGGCATGCAGTTAGTTTAGTTTGGGTCCTTATAATTGCTTTCTAATTGTATTTTTAATCGTTGTAAATTTCTTTCTCGGAAATGAACGAATTTGTTTAAATATAAAAATTTTTATAGTAATGTGGCTCCCCTTTATCGTACTTTTTTGCTTGCGTGTAACACCATCAAATTTCTATCGTTGTAAATACTAGCAGGAAAGTTTTCAGCTTAAATGAAGAATATTAAATATAACATATAGGTTTTCTTCAAGATGGCTATATTTAGAAACGCTGTTAAGTGAAAATAACGTCATTAACTGCTTTCGGCACGAGATATAAAGAAACAAACCGTATGATCGAATTCACAAGATGAACAAATTCTGGAAACGGGGGGGGGGGGGATATTTTTTTTTTCTTATGCTTTACGGCACTTACAGTGTCTTTATCTACATCATGTTGACCAGTTTTTCATTGGGGAGTAACTAGTAAGAACATCTGGCGTTTAACAGTAAAAGATGCATTCGCTGTCAATTTAAACTTGAAATTGACTACCATGCTCGAAAATACAACCCTTGTGGAAGGCCTCAGTAACCTGTTATTGATCACGACATTTTCATCAATGAGGTTTTTTCTAATGAAACAGCAGGCCGGGTGAACTCTAGTCAAATCTTAATTGATTAGAATTACGTGTTTTTCTGCCATGTGCTCCGGCTAACTCTACCGAAAAAAACCTATTAACGCACTGTTGATCATTAGTAGATGGCTGAAAGAATATACTCTAAAGGTTAAAAACCCCCAATTGTGAATTATACCTAAAAAAACGTTCAATATGAGAACTAAATTCTAAAAGTTAAATTCCGATTTCCAAGTAATTCTTGAAATATGAAAGCAACAAGTAATAGTCAATTTAAATAATATGTGTAAGAAAGACAACTCGCCAGACAAATAAACTAGACACAGATATATATAATACAACATGTCACAAGACTACGCAGAATTGACAATATATATGATTTTATTTTTCAAGTTTTATTGAAATAATTATTATAATTCTAGAAATAATTTTGTCAATAATTTGCAAAAACCTATTCATGGAAGATATTAATACATAAATATATACCTAAAGGTTTTTTTACCACAAACCCTCATTTAAAAAATGTGACAATTGTTTATTCGTACGAACTATTCTGTGACGTTCAAAGGAAAACTATTCGAAGGCAAATAATTAAGCTTTAAGACATATCACCTATTTGCGACTTATTACGGAAACTCCCAATATCTACTTCAGGGCATCCTAATTTTTTTAGTTACTACAGTTTTCGTACTAATAAGTTTTAATACAATTAACAAATTAAAATACCTTTTTTATGAACAAATCACAGATTTATGGAAATAATCAATGATGTATAATTTGACTGTAATAAATGGTGCTAAGAGTTATTTTCACTTAGAGTTTCTTTGACACAAATGGGTTTTGAAATCTTTCAGACAAATAGAGTAAAAAATTAGGTAAAAATACATTTAAGATAACAAAACGAATCACATATTTTTTTTAGAAATATTTAATAATAGAGATAATTGCAACAAAGGGGAAATCATAATTCTTTTAATTATAACTAGCTTATATTTAAATACCTATAGGATGCTACACATGTGGTATATTATTTCTGGATATATCGCTTTCTTTGGCTGATGTTACCATTGACGACAGGCTGATATCGCTGATGTTACTTTTCCCGACGAACTGACACTAGAGCCGATATGCGTATCAGCCCGTTGTCATTGATAACATCATCGATATCATCCTTTGGGAATATAATCCGAGATAACACTGGGATACAACTACTGGACAAGACGTCCTAAAATATGTAAAAATAATAATCCTTTAGTATTTGATCAATGTATGACCGAGTGAAATATAGACAAAATTGTGTACATCAATCTTTTATTATTTTCAGTATTTTTGTACTTTGTATTCTTTACAGGTTTTTAATCTTCTTTTAGGTTTAACATTCCATTTTGAACTTGTAATTAATGAGTGACACATTTTTCCTTTTATCTTTCACTTGTGTAACTTTAATCCTAAGACATTATTGTGTTAAAAGATATGACACCTTTTACCTGTAATTATCTGCCACTTATGCAACTTAATCCAATTAGACATTACAGTGTAAATTATAAAGAAAATATGTTAATCATGTCAAACCATGTGTCAAATTGAATTGAGTTAATAGGTCATAATAGTTTTCCTGTATAAATATGATGTTAAAAATGTATTTCGACAGTTGGAGTCAGAACTCTGTTACTGACATATCCACTATTGTAAAATTAGACTGTACTGGATCATTAAATCATTTATCGTATTTGAGTTTGAGAGTCAACTCTACGCCAAAGTAAGTCGCTCTGGAAAATTGGCATCCGACTAAGCGCTCTGGAAAATTGGCATCCGACTAACTACAGTCATCGCCATTCATTGTACGGCATCGTCGCCTCAGTCACCCGTCTCATCAACGAGACACACACATCGACCAGCAAGAAGCCCTGGTCACACATCGACCGGCAAACAGCCCCGGTCACAAATGCGTGGAACTTGCAATACTTATAAATGGTTGACACGTGAACACCGTATGATGTAATACTGAGGAAAAGTTGACTTATACAATTGTAAATGTGGGTGCATTACTGTAAATTGATTGGTAGCCTATCACTTCATCTCAGTAGTGCGTTATAAAGGATGCACGACTAAATCATTTATTGTACAGCTTTTATTAAGATAAATGGACAAATTCATCTTGTTAAAAAGTGAGTAAGGCCAATAAAAACTGCTACTTAGTGAGCAATGTCTAGTGTTGGCATCAATGCGCTTCACAAACAGCAGTTGATGTATACTTAAAATACGATTATAAGGTTAGTTTTGTAAAAAATAATAATCCTATGTAGCATTTTTCGATGTGGAACTACCCAAAATCTCTCTAATTAGATGATTGAATGATTAAAAATTGCAAGATTGCAAAATATTCAAGAAAAGACTAAGAAAAGAAATATCATTCGTGGTTTACCCGCAATCATCTTGGGTTTTATGGTGGTGTTATCCTACCGGAAGGAGAAAAGAAACACCTATCATAAATTAAATCGTTTGATGCATAATAAGTATTTTAAGAAGTTACATTGTGAACTGATGAAAAAGATTTATAATCACAATTTTTTGTTGGACATACATTACGTCTTCAGTGGTTATTATATTTCAAGTTTTATTTAGTATCAACTCGAGACTTTAATTTTATTTCAATAAAGTCTGCTTTGCAATGCGCATACGGTGGCGCAAACTGTAGTCATCAATACAATATCAACATCGTCAATAATAATCACGAAAGTCGCTGGCAGCGAGACAAGCGTGGGTGTCCGGCGTCGGTGTTGACTTTGGAAAAAGTTCTTGTAAACAACTTTTGTGTAAATAACATTGTATTTGTGTTGTTAATACATCTCTTTTTCTGTTGCTAATTGACTTATAAAAAGCTTCCATTTTTACACTAAAAAATACAAACCGGAAATTAACAGCTGGTCCGCACGTTATTTGTTGTTTTACAATATATTTTAACTTTTTCCGTGTAGCTAAGCTATATGCCAATATCATGTTTATACTTGCGTTGTTAATATTTTATATAATTGGATGTATTTCTCAAATATGTAGAAACACAAATAGGTATTTATCTCCTTACTACCATTTTTTATACGATTATTTCACGTATATTTCTGAAATGTCTGAAATAACCATTTTTGATTGTTTTAAATTTCGAATTGCATATCATTACTACGCATATTAGATTTTGTTATTCTTTTCAGAGAATGAGTCACTTGAGTAGCATTGTTTTTAATTTATTTATCCCCTTTCCTGATAAGATGTGTTCTTGTGAAATATTCAAGTTTATTAGATACAGTTGTAAATTAGAATAGTATTAACACACAAATTTCACACTCTGATCATAAAATGATATCAACGTTTTTATCAAAATCACTCAAGTAGTTAACTTGTAGCTTAGAATTTAAAATTACATGTAACACCTTGAAATGATTGCACCTAACTAATCCCTTATTTTGAAATTATCTATACAATTATAGTGAGACAACTACTATGAACGGACTGCGTTTCAACTCCAAACCGAGCATTATAGAATATATATATATATATAATGAATGCACGCTACCTTATTTAGTTAACAGTTATCCAAAATTAACATCAGTTTATTTCCAAATCTCCCAATGGCGTTGAGGGCTTAGTGTAAAAAAAGTCTAAAGTAGTGGGCTTTCACAATTATCAAGCCTGCAATGCTTTTGTTTTTGCCATGATACCACTGTCTAAATTCCTCAATTAATTCGTTATAGCATAAAGTCCTGGCATTGTTGCAATAATCATGAAGAGATAAATGGATTCTGCGTTGGTATGTATTCGAGTCATTTCTAACGAAACAATCCGCAGTAATATCAATCAAAATCACACAAACAGTTTTTCTTATCTCAAAATTTTTATTACATAATTTGTAACAGCACTCAAATTATATATTGCAGACTTCATTAAAAGAGTTAAAATTTAATAACAGTTGGATATAAATACAACGAGCGCTGAGTGCTTGAAAGAATATTCAGCGTAACAAAACTCCAAATACCAATATTTTTAATATAAAATTTAATTTATCCCAACTTTTCCAGTATACTTGCTCTGTTTTCAACCAGCCTGACTACAGTTCATGACATATTATAACCACTTGCCATCAACATGTTAAGTCCCGAGACCACTATCAGTTACCAAAAATATGAATGCTTCTTGAAAAGTACGCTGTAAATCTTGTATCTAATACTAACAATATGAAAAACGCGCGAATTGGGATTAGGTTTAAATATCTGATTCTAGAACATCTGCCTAATTTGAATTAATGCTCCTTATGAGACCATTCTTAACAAATTCATCAGTCTTTAAATTTAAACTGAAGTTTCGTAGCAAAAAATCATTTAGTTGCTTTAATCCATATGAACGAGGTTGAAAATCTGTAGTAGTTATATTATAGTCTATTTAACAAAAGTATTTAAGATATAAAATCAATTTAAAATGCAAACATGCATTAATTTAGGCACTATTTGTGTTGTCAAATAATTTGTAACCTAACATACTGTATACAATATCTTTCTCTTTAAAAAAAGTCCGTTATTAAATAAAAATAGGCAACGTACGTTAAAGCATTGTTTAATCAAAACTTCTTAAATCGATACAGAAATGAAAAGTCGTTTTTAAAATATAGTTACTTGAGATGCTATTTCATTTCAAATACGGACGATTCTTGACCACGTAATGTACAAAACAAAAACAAGTACCTTAAAGACTTGCAATCGTGCCATTTAAACCAGACTTGGAACCACGTTTCAAATAAAAACTACTATCATTTATCGTATATCAATCAAACGGTAAAAGGGAAACATTTTCGAAACAACAAATTATAACCATGTTATGGTCAAAAGTCCCTTGTTTGTTTGTGCTTGAAACAACTTCGTCAAGAGTTATGATATTTGGATTAAAATTAACAGAAAATGTAGAAAGAATTTCAATCCTGATTTGTGGAGAACAAATAATGAATTACATGCATAATGCTGTACGCATTTCTTTCAGAGTGTAGAATTGGATATTTCTCAGATTTTGGAGAACGCTGTAGAAAATGCCCACAAGGTTTTCATGGGAAAAAATGTATTGGTGTTTGTAGCTGTAAAGCTTCAGAAAGGTTTGTTAAGATTCTGTGCGATTCCTTTCACTTTTAATTATATCAGATATTTTTTTCAAACCTTTAAACTTAATATACCGTATTAAACTGTCTCACTTTTTTCTAACAATCGACGTCCTAAATAGAAGCTTACTTAAAGTGTTACCATATGTTTTTTCGATATTGTTTTAAGAACGAGGCGCGTAGCAATGACACAAATCTTTTATGTTATAGTTGTCACCACATTGAAGGATGCATTAAAGAGGCAGTAACTCCCTTGATTGTTGAACAAGGTTTGTAGTTTTGTTTACATATCATTTGAAAAGTTAAAACAAAACCAATATTATAAATATTGAATGAATATCCGGTTTATATGTAGAATTTTTGTGAGACAATTACTTTAAGTTTGTATTTTTGACTTCTTGAGGTATGACAAACGAGATTGCTTCATATTTCTATTTGTAAACTGCGGTCAAGAATCAACTTAACATGTTAATGCTGCTCAAATATTTGTCAATTCAACCTTGTTGTATGCCAATTAACTCCTTCGTAATATGGTCGACGTATGTCTTGGCTTTTATTGCAAATAATATCCAATTGTATCGATAATGAATACAACATTTTATAACCACAAATATTTAGTTATGCATTTAGCACTATAGTCATTGATTTATGATAAACTCGTAATTACTTGAATTTACGGCAATTAAATGAGGAAACATTTATTAGAATTAATCATATACCATTTAGTGAATAACATTTTATTAAAAATATATAAAGCAACAGATATATTCACTGAAAGTCACACGATTTGACTAGTCAACGGAAGTTTTTTATCTACAAAAATCAAAATACCGATAGCAATTACTAGTATAAGTTGTGAAATATAATCACCATACGCCATTCTTTTTGAGATGTTGCTATCCACCGGATGCTACATTGAAATATGGAATGTTGTAGTAATTACGTTTGTCGTAGAGTTTTAGTTTGCAGTTCAACCGAGTCGACTTCCTAACCAATGATGCCATGGTTATTACTACTAATTCGTAAATAAATTTAAACTACGAAATTCACAATCATTAACACAGATACTTATAACAACTGCTTTGTAGTCGTTGATTATTTTCAGAATCGACAATTGATACTTATGACAAGTTCCTTCAAGTAACTACAGTGTCATCATTATCATCAAACAAAACAGGTAACGGAAAGACTGTTTTAGGTATTTCATGGTTTAATTTACTTAATTCCAACACTGCTTATTTTAACTTAAGTTGTATTCGTCATTTTATACTTTTATTTATTTCATTACAAATCAAGAACATATGTAAATATTTCAGCACTCTTTTTTATACTCAAAAGGAGTTAGTCTGGTTTAGCTCTTATTCAATGGTACGCTAAATATGATAAGCAAAGGAATTCAGATATTAACATTGACTATTTTTTGTTCTACAACGTTAATTTTTTATTCATTTTTCTTTTACAAAAACTGTAATGGCCCTTAATTCAATCTATATAAAGCAGGTATAAAACGTATCATAACAAACGATAATGTGTGTCTTGTATTGAATCACAGAGGTCTTGAATCCATTATCAAATAAGGCTACTGCGTGAGATAAAGGATTTAACATTGCAACATTTTCCGGAGCGTTACTTTTTAGGGTTATCACAACATATACCTTTAGATTAATATGCAATGCTCATACCTTTATTAAACACTGGTCAAGATTTAGCGATTTACAATTGGATTTAAAAGCACATGTTTTGGGTATCAATGGCATTACTAATCAAAACATAGAAATTATGGTGAAACTAGCAAGTGCACGTAACGTCTCAAATAGACAACATCGATGAGTCATATCAAATTTAATTTTCAAAATGACTGTCTACCCCCTGGTATATAGAAATAGGCAGATACCCCAAGAACATACCCGATTTATATAGCTGCTTTAAATGGAAGTTTATGTTTACTAGAAAATATAGAACCATTGAAGACAATACATGAAAATATGTTTTAAAAACATTGGGATGTGTTATTTCCATTTCAGCGTATTATTCTTTAGTATTTCTTAAATTATTATATTTCAGCTTCGTTAATTTGTACCAAATAACCACATGATACATAAATTTATATGTAGTTACAATTTCGTGTATCTTTTTCTATATTAACAAACAAAATGAAATAAGAATTTATTCTCTTTTCCTTTTTTAATAATAAGACCTTTCCAAGAGGGAGTTAGTAGTTTATTTCATTGGTATTGGAGGATTTACCTGTATTGTAGTACTGTTGTTATGCCTTGGTCGATACAAACTAAATATACTTCGGAATAGGTCTGTTACACTGGACAACGAAAACACAAGAAATAATGTTCGCGTGTTCATGGTGTCTATTGGAAACACTGAAGGAATACATGAAACAATTGATGAGTCAAATATGATAGATAACCTTTTGGAAGTGACAGTGCATGTACCGATTACGGTCGGAACTACTTCTATTGAAACATCTAGCGAAAAAACAACGGATGATGAACATTCACTTCTTGACACTGAATATCTTAATCCATATCAACCTATGGTCCATGATGCAGAGGAACATGTATACGAGTTTAATACTCTTTCAAATGCGGAGGTCTCATGGTCAACTGAATCGGAAGAAAACAGTTCAGGATACTGTAATCCATCATATCAACAAACAGTTCCTTATTACGCGAATCAGAGTGTTTTTTCAATACAAGAAGAATTTAATTGTTTGGGTTCATCAACGTCTGGCCAGAATTTAAAAGAAAACAAATATAGAAAAGAGGAAGACCTTGAACAAATGGAAAATGAAAACGACACACAAAATAAAGAAGATATAAAACTACAAAACTCAAATTCGCACCTGTGTATTAAAGAAGGTAATTCTAATAACGAAATGGAGCTGGAAATAACAAGTATCAGTATTAATAATGAAAAGCCAGTTGACAACATCGAGGAAAGTTTGCCTGCTGATGGTTACGTTGTTGACGTGACCTCTGCTGAGCTTCCAGTGCATTGACGAAATGGTAACCTCGCGAGTTCAAGCTTCAGTAATTACTATTCATAGTAATATGTTATAAATATTTAATTTTCCCAATTTTTCAAACTGATATTTGAAGATTTTTTAAAAGAATTAATTATTTTCTCGCACGACCTATACAAATATATCGTGAGTGCCTGTTAGTGAGATTTCTCTGTCTCCGGGGTGAGAGAGTTTTTTTATGACGTCACTGTTACATAAATACATATGGCTACCAAACGTGCAGTAGAAATACCTAAAACATACAAATACTCTGCTAAGTAAAAGTATAAAATCACTCGTGGGAAAATTATTTCAGAAAGATAGCTGTTTGCCCAATCATTCGGCAGATCCTCGGTGTAGACAATATATCATTTCCCTAGTTTTGAGGCTTTCTTTTTCTCTCACGAGCTATAAAAATATCAAATTGCTACCAAACATACTAAAGAAATACCTAAAAATATGGAAATCTGTTTAGCTAAAATGCTTAAACCCGCGCAAAGAAATCAATCCATCGACAGAGCTTTGGGATATGCAAGATATTTTTACTTTTTTTTTTAGATTTTCTCGTCTTTGTCGTCCGCTTGTGATAGATGATAGATACTATTTGTCTCGCCTTTTCACTTGTGACGGATAGCATTTATCTCTGAGCAACAAGTAAGTGGGTGAAGTTTTTATTTTTAACTTTTTGTTTGTATTTTAAATTAAATTATAGTTTTAAGTGAATCTGCTAACATAGTAGTAGTGCTATTTGTGGATTGATTCTGATTAATGTATTTTGGCAGTTTATACAGAAAAAGATGAATTGTAAAGTTTATATATGGGAAACTTAAATGGTTACGTTATAATGTTATTTAAAAAGATCTGTTTTAATAAATTATCCGATCGAACAAATACATTTTGATTTTTTGGCACTTCATGTAATGAAAAAAAAAATTCTCTTACTTTGCACCGATTTTAGTTTTAACCGTTTATCTCGTTAATAAATAAACATTAAAAAAAATTTGTTTACTGAAAATGTTAAAAGATTAATCGGATACTTTACGATTAACGATTACATGGTATGCCATTAGATTCTGTTGATATTAGTGTGCAAGTGATTGAAAAGTTTTGTTTTTATTTTCACCATTGTGTATATATTTTTTAACTTACTTATTGTGAATGTAAGAAATAACAGGATAGTTGTGCTTTATTCGTAATTTTGGTAGTATGTAATGATAAAAAGTGCACTTATAATGAATATTCATGACTTTAAGCATATGAAGTGAGTAAAAAGCACGTGTGTTTTTTGTAATCCTCTTGCAGTTGATCATAGAAAACCTTTTAATTAGGTTGGTCCCAACAGTGTAAAAAAATGACAACACATGATAAAAGGTTATAAAAAGTTGGACCATCGAGGAAGCATTCTTTTAACAATGAAAAGTTTAAATATTGGAAAGTCGGGAATTGTTTACATAGTGGATATTTTTGAAAAAGCAAACATATTATGTTCATTTTAAGAACAATTCTATCAATATCAAGCAACTGCTATACTATTGACTTCCAAAAGTGCGTTTTTATTGCAGTAGACCCTTGAAGCCTCTCATTTCTTAATTTTTCAGCGCTGTCGTTCGATTCAAGGCAGTCTATTCTATAATACATCCAGACCTTTTGAATGTTTTTCTTGTTGTCCGTCGTTACTCGGTTTGGTACTGAATCCATAGTTGCTGTTGGTTTCAACCCAAAATTTGATTATGTAAAGTAATGTTGGATAGAAAATTATGGTCCAAAGTGCATAAAACAATATCTTTTATCTGTAATACAAGTAGTTGGATGCTCTGGCAGGATTTTGTACACAATGGTTAGATCCTGGTTTTAGATGCGACATAAAAAAAAAAAATTTACAGACAAGTCAACGAGAATAATTTAATTACTAGATTCAAAAGTCATATATAACAGAAACAGCACGTAATACAACAAATAGATAAATATTATTACATTATTACATTAAATTTCTCAGTGAAAATATATCCGATCGATAGTCTGTGTAATAAATTATGTTCTTTCACTCTATGGTAGTGACGTCACAATGTATGCCCTACTAGATAAAACAAACAAAGTTCCTCCAAGTATTGTACGATAAATAAAATATTCGTCAATGTAAATACAGGATACTCAATAACGTATTCCAAAATGGTAGGTATATCATCTCGTTAATGACATCCTTTGTGCTACTCATAACCCAAACAGGCGTCAGGCTCTATGACAGATGCCTTATAAGGACGAATCATTTAATGATGACGAAAGCTAAACTTACGTATGGACTACCTCATTGTATTTGTAATAAACCCAGTATTATAGTCATAGAAAAGCCCTCTGTAAATGAAATCACTTTAGAAGTCGTTGGCCGGGGAATAAGGTTTATGGGGGCTTTTTGTATCCTTGAATAATATCAAATACTAAAACGACAAATAATTATGTTATGTCATGGAGACCATAGTATTATATATAACCTAGTTACTGGTACCAGGTTAGATAGTAAACAGTGGGTACTTAAATAACGATATGAATTGATCTATAATTTTTGAACGGATCTATAAATTTCAAAAGTCAAACAATTCTGAAAGATAACAGTACGTTTTACAAGATGAATATACACTTAATCCAATATTTTTACTAAAGTATTTTAAACTTGACCAGAAGGAATTTTCTCGACCAAAATTAAACACGATTTTTCAACTTTCGTACTAAATTTGTCAAACTTGTAGAACAAGGTCAAAAGTGGTTAATGTATTACTTTTAGTACATTAAATAACAAATCCATAGAAATATTAAAAAGGAATATGACATGCAGTTAAACTTCCATTTCTGGACTCCAATTATACAAAATTGCAAAACCACGATCAAACGCGGTTTTTATTCGTCTAGTAAATCAAATAACACGTGAATTGATATATAACTTTTTTTAAAGAAAAAAGTTGTCAAAAGAAAGGGTGACCGTAAAGGTGATTTCTAGAAATATTCAATACAATAGAATTTCAAGTAAGGACTCACATTGTACAACAATCCAAAACCCTTGGTCAAATGCGGTTAGTATATATTCCTTTAAATAATTTACATTTCATGCATAAAAGAGAAACTTTGTTTGATTGAGTATGGCATACAGTTACATTTTAATGCAGAAAAAGCAGACTGATATGAAACCAGGCTAATGATGACGACTATAATAAGATGTTAATTTTGATCAATTAAACTAAACTTGACATTAAGAACTGCGGAAGTTGAAACAATTGCTTATACATGCAAACAATTAAAACTGGAGTAATACAGTACAAATTTAATGCTATATACTTGTATACTACATCAAATCATCATCCGGACTTACTAATGTGAGTTATGATAGATAGCTATGGTGTCAGTGTTTAATGGACACCTTAATACAAACTTTCAGGTTCATGATTGGACGTACGGAAAAAGGAAATATTTTATTAACGAAAACAATAAACACTAGTCTTATGTTTTTTAATCAATGTCAACAAGCAAAAACAGCGATAGCTGAATTTAACATTTTAAAGAAAACATGTATCGCTTATTATATGAAGGGTTAAGGTGGA
Source organism: Limnoperna fortunei (assembly GCA_944474755.1). Taxonomy (NCBI): domain Eukaryota; kingdom Metazoa; phylum Mollusca; class Bivalvia; order Mytilida; family Modiolidae; genus Limnoperna; species Limnoperna fortunei. Next base: position 15,811,668 of record OX104115.1, on the reverse strand, counting down.
ATCAATAGAATTAGTAAGGAAAATGGCAAAGGAATCCGACCGGACAACAAGAACCAAATTCAAGGGACAATTACAAATCCGGACATAGACAAACATATAAAAAAGCAAAACAAAAAACAAAAACAAATCACAAAAGCATAAAGTGAGTAACCCGAACCCAATTAAAACCATGTTTGCACTCGGGTGCTCCGGACGAGTAAGCAGTGCATGCCTCTAATGAGGCCCCCTTCGTGTTACTCATTGTCACGCCTAGAAAAAGTCAAATCCTGGAATAGTAAAGCCTACATATGACTCAGCAAAAAATGTCCAATCGTATTCGAGAGATTCCCAACGATCAATCTCATTGTGATGACATAGAACTTCTGGAGACATCACATCGACTTAGGCACAACACGTTAGTTTTCGATCGTTTATTTTACTGTATTTGTCGTAAGTATAATGTTCGTAATTTTACAAAGGTATATTTAGGCGGTCTTCTGATTGTAAAATCCGGTTGTAATACTGCAACGGTTTGACGCTGTTCGGCCTCTTTTGATTTACATTATTATTATGCTTCATAAGTTTTTTAAATTCTTAATAAAGAAAATCATCAAATGTCGAGCAACAAGGAACTGTCAAAAAGAAAACAATCCACGACTCAAATTCCAAGAAAACAGCAAACTCGAAAACCAATTACCAAAAATGAAGTACCTGACTTGGTACAAGCATTTCAGAGAAAATGATAGGTCAAACAAGGTTTAACAGCGTTCTGATTTTTTTTAAACAAAAGTGCCTGAAATACTTAAAAGAAAAAGAAATGTTATTCATGTATAATAGTTACAATAGTCAATACCAACATCTTGTAACACATTATAACTACGTTATTGCCACTCCAGTACTTAAAAACGTAATAAACCGTATTGAAAAATATCAATGACAAAAATATCAACAATAGGTGACCCCGGAAACCATTGGATTGTTATCGCAAGTATTATTATGTACGGGTTTACAAATGCAATTCAAATGTTGCTTTTTAATGGCTTTCTATATAAATCAATATAGTTCTGGGATCTGTATAAACAAAAACTATTGACTATCTATTTACTAAACTCTATGAAGAAAAATAGTAACAATTTGTTGATGCGTTTCAATTTTTTTCAGAATATGATTAACAAGACACAAGAATATGTACTACAATTCATTTATTACTTCTATTCGGTTTCAGCTGGTTCGATTCTCACTGCGGCAGTGTTAACTTGTCTCCAGTATTAATTGACCAGGATTGCCAGTTTTCCCACTGAAGGTTGGGGTTTTCTCTCGCTACTCCGTCTTCCTCTCCAAATAAAAACTGGACGCCATGATATAGCAGACAAAATACTAAATGTGGCGAGAAATATCATTCAAACAAACAAACAAACATTCTATTAAGTTTCGTTAACATTAACGAAAACTTTAAAATCACACAAAATTAGACTTATAAGGAAAGATATTTGAGACTCTCTACTCCTTCAAGCAAAAGAAAACTTTGCGTGATCGAGACATAACAACATTGTCTGGATATAATCGTTTAATTGAATTTGTTAAATGTATGCTAGTTTCTTAACCCTGCTACGATATGAAAACCCAGACATACCTTTCCATAAAATCACGGAAGAGTGCAGTAGCTAAACTTTATTATGTTCAGCGTAGAACTATCACCAGATTATTTTTCAAAGACTGTCGACGAATATTAGCACAACAGTCACAAACCGTCAGCAGTACTGTGACGCAGGATCAAATGGTGCAACATAGCAAGTAACTGAGACCTTAGAAACAAGAGAAGTGTTTTCTTCATCAATAGATCGAGATTTCAGCTGCAGTGGAAAGATGATAGTGTGATTTGGGTCGGAGGGTGGGGGGGGGGGAGTATGTCAAAACCAGTTAGACTAAACTTGTTACCATTCGGGTCAATCGTACCGATGCTTAAATTAAGGTTTTTAAACCACCTAAAATTTATCTCTGTAGTAAAGTTGTTTTGTTTTGTCAAATAACTCTTATTAGATGATAAATGTATAAGGAATATATTATTTATCAGTTATTCAATAACAATTGTAAAAAAAAGAGAGAAAAGTAGTTTAGTTTTACAATTTGATCAATAGATGGCGTTCTATTACTTAATAATTATAGGGTTAGGAATATAATTATACATTTGAGTTAGTTATGATGTGTCAGATTTTCAGAAATTTCGAACATTACGACGAGTTAGATTTGTTAAAACATAGACGTGCATAAAAAAAAGCATTTTAACTACAAAGATCAGTAAACTATATATTATTTATATATGGTTCACTCGAGTCTTTCACCTTTTTTCACTTCGCTTCCAAATGGACGATAATAATAAAAATGCACAAATCCAGTTGACCTGTTTTCAATAGAAATTTAGCAGATTGTGAATAAATTAAAAAATGCAACAATGAACGCTTATCGGAAAAATTTGTCTACTTCAATCATAGATCTATTGTTCAATAAGGAATCAAGAATAAAGTGGTCATTAACTTTGCTAATTTTAGACAGCGTTCCTCCAAGTGCCCCAATGTCCCCTTTCATATCGGTAGACAGTATTGAAAATAAAAGGATAAAAAACCTTCGTAGTTCAATATCGAGCATCTAGAACTTCGACCATATTCACAGACGAACACGTATTCATCATCATCGTTGAAATACATGCAGGGTGTACTCGACTTCAATCTAAATTGACAAGGATTGCCAGTTTTCCTACCGCAGGTCGGGGGTTTTCTCCGGGTACTCCGGCTTCCTCCCCCAATAAAAACTGGACGCCATGATATAGCTGAAAAATTGCTGAAAGTGGCGTTAAACACCATCAAACAAACAAAAAAGAAACATTCGCACTAAATCGTATTCTTTACCACC